>CM049856.1:2912302-3314802 GCA_027422415.1 Schizothorax lantsangensis
CCACATCTGCTGCCAGTGCTGATACAACTGGGTCGTGCAAAGAAGGTTAGTTTCATAATATACATGCTACTTTCCAAAAGTTGAAATGAAGAAATTTCAAGTAATTTTCTAAATTAGATAAGAAAGGAAAGGCAGGAAATGAATTTCTTTTCTGGCTGCTGTCTTTCAAGAACTGGCTACACTCAGTTGCATCCTTCAAAAGAATGACCTTATTTTTCCCCAAGCTGTATCTGAACTTAGGAAGACAGTTGCAGCATTAGAGGCCATGAAGGGAAGACCTAAGCAAAGTGGCATGCTTTCCAAGTTTTGGACTTGTCTTCAGGGCAAAAAAGGATAAAGTCACATTTCAGTTTGTTAGGATTAGAGATAGGGAGCCTACTACTTGTACAAAATATTTAAGCAAGGAACAAGATTTAGGAACAATACATGTTATTTTGAGTTTTTCTAAATATTGTGATGTTTAATATCCTCAGAAAATACACTGCATTGTTCAACAACAGAATATAACAAATGTAATACTGCAGCAAATCATTGCTGTCATTTCTGTTGCTGTTGAGGCCCTACATGCTCGCTTTGGTAGTCTAATCTCAGCATGCATAATCCCGACCAACACTCAGCATGCTCAGCATGCTCCTCTGACCATCAATGGTGCGACCGTGGAGAGAGTGAGCAGCACCAAGTTCCTGGGTGTACACATCACAGAGGACCTCCTCCTGACCAACAACACTGCAGCACTAGCCAAGAAAGCACAACAGCGTCTCTACTTCCTCCGCAAACTAAGAAAGAGCCAGAGCCCCGGCCCCCATCATGTGCACCTTCTACAGAGGCACCATCGAGAGCATTCTGACTAGCTGCATCACTGTGTGGTATGGCGCCTGCAACGCGTCCTGCCGCAAGTCCCTTCAACGGATAGTGAGAGCAGCTGAGAAGATCGTTGGTGTCTCTCTCCCCCTCCCTCCAGGACATTTACAACACCCGTCTCACCCGCAAAGCCCTCAGCATTGGCAGGGGATCCACCCACCCGACACACAACTTCTTCAGTCTGCTACCATCAGGGAGGAGACTGCGGAGTCTCAAAGCCAGGACAAACAGACTGAAAGACAGCTTCATCACCAGGCTGTCAGGAAGCTGAACTCCCTCCCGTCCTTGCCCCCCCTCCCCTCTCTTACCCCACGAATCACTGAACTCGGACCCCCACCCCACCACACCACCACCCACCCGAACACACACACACACTCACACACACACACACACAACACTCACACTCATACTCAGACAAGCACCGGTCACTTGTACAGCATTGGACTGACCTCATTCATTCAACTACTCGTCTGGCAGTCTGAATAAAAAGACTGCTCCTTGTCACTTTAAATAGTCTTATAAGCTCTTTGCACTACACCATTTATATCTGCACTGTTTGTGTTTGTTTGTTTATCTCACTGATTTGCACTGATCTGCCAAGTTCCCTATGCCACTTTATCCATTTTTTCTTTTATATTATTATTTTTATTTTCTTTATTTAATGTTTTATTTTTTTCCTACATGTCCTCGTATTTTTTTTTGTAATAGTTGCCTTTTTGTGTATGTATATGTGTTTGTGTGTGCATGTATGTATGTTATGTGTGTGTGTATGTGTATGGATATATTTATAATATATATATATATATATATATGTATTATATTCATATATATAGATATAGACTTTGTACTTATCTGTATTTTTGCGTTCTAGGTTTGTGTTTAGTGTTATCTGTATGCACCAGGGAGGCTAAGAGGAGTAACGCATTTTCATATTCTCTGTATGTATGTACGGTACATGTGGCAGAATTGACAATAAAGCTGACTTTGACTTTTTTGACTTTGACTAAATAAACAAAGACAGCCAGTGTCCACATATACTACAATTGACTGTTTCAAATTTTTAACCATGACACTTGGCCAGAAAATAAAGACATTCTACTAGATTATGGCAGTGAGCAGGTGGATGTTCTTCTAAATCATTTTCAAGAAGAATACTGCAAAGGTAAGATGTTACCCCATTACATTGTAGTTTTAAATAGATGGATCATTAGATGTTTCTGCATGTCATCATTTTAAAACTGTGTGCTTTGTTTGGGAGTTAGAGGTGGATGCCAGACAGACAACTTTCAAGGGGAGTGGAGAACTCTGAAGACACTTGTTAAGACAACATTTCAAGACAAGTCCTACAGCAGCTTGTGGCAAACTTTGTCCACAAAGAGCCATACAATGTTGACTACAAGGTAATGTACACTTTTTACCATTTCTACAGTACTTCATGTAATAGTTTGCCTAATTGGGTTTATTTATTTTTGAATCAGTACAGTTGTTTGTTTCATTTCCAGAACATACTGCACTTGTTGAGATGATGCTGATTCTACCTATGACAGCTGCACAGTGTGAGAGAGGATTCTCAGAACAAGAAGCCGCATCAAAAACTCCACTCAGATGCAGTCTGCACGTATCTACCACGGAGGATCTTATTAGACTCAGCACTGAGGTACCTTCTCTGGAGAGATTTGATCCAAGCAAATGCGCAGAGAAGTGGCTGTCTTCAAGTAAGTTAAAAAAGAAACACACTACAAAGCCTGGCCAGCTGAAATATGCAGCATCTGATTGCTGTTCACTGTGTGGCAGGAACATTAATGTGTTCAGCAGTGCAGGTGTCAATAAAGCTTTTAAATGGACAGTTCATCCAAATGTGAAAATGTTATATTTGCTCACCCTCTTGTCATTCCAATACCTTAAGTCTTTTTTCATCTTCAGAATGCACTTGAAGGTATTTTTAATATTATGTGTATATTAGGGGTGGTCCCTGACTAAGGATTTCATAGTCGAATCGGGATTTTCGAATCATGCGATAGTCGACTGATAGTCGAATCATATGTTTGGGGGCGGGGCAAAATACTTACATTCCACAGTCATAAATACTGACGTTAACACACAGGAAAATAGCTAACAGACACCTCGCATACAAACGGGGTAAATAATATTTTATGTTTTGATTAAAAGATAGAGTTAACATTAAACGTCAGCGAAACCCTAAAAAATTCACAACATTTTTTACAATAGTGCTCTCATTATAACGTTATGTATATGGACAGAAGTTTTTAATCTTCTGCATTTCCGTTTTTGAGCCGCGTGCGCTGAAGATGACCAGTAGAATTAAGCATTTGACAGCAGGTTTATAATCAATGGTATTTACCTCATCATTTATCTCATATAGAATACGCGTCGTTATTTATACAACATAATGTTAATATCACGATTTATTGGCTATCTGCACGAAACGCCCCGAATGCAGAAGTGAACGTGGCTGCGTGGCTCTGAATGAACTCCTTTTGTGGACGCGTTCTTCACGCAACAACGTGCAGAAACACGGCAAGTCGGCAACTAAACTCTAAAAATTCACAGCGTTTTATTATTTAGTGTTCTCATTATAATGTTATGTATATGACAGTCATGGTATTAATATTCTGCATTGTTTGTAGTGCTCGCGCTGCTCGCTGAAGAGATAATCACTGTAGTACTACAAGCGCTTTACTCCAGAGCAACTCAACCAAATGCATCTTATATGAGATAAATAATATATACACGATATATATAAAACGGCTGAAATCACTTGTACCCTACCTGCTCGAAAAAAATCCAGTCTTTCACTCTGCCTGTGTCAATTTGAGTCTTGTTAAAGATATAAATCCCTGCCGCCAAGATGCTCCGCTGTCGGTCACGGATTATGGAAATTGAAACTTAAATATATAGGGGTGGTTGGATTTATTCATGCACGTTAAAATATCTATTTAAAGCTTCCTTCTTTTCAGATTCTTATTTACAGCATTATTTTAATAGGCTGTATATTAACTTATTGGGAGAAAACCGGTAGTTCTGTGTGAAATCAGACATTGAGCACCCCCCATAATAGCCAAAATGGCATGATCATAACACCCCACGAATATTCGACTGTGGGATTTGGGAGTCGAATCAGGCTCCTCCTGATTGATTGGACGGCTTAGTGACAGTGACGAGCGCTGAGTTTTACCCAAAGTTGAGCAGCTATCAACTATTTCTATAGTCTTTGTCTCAGCTCCCCAAAAAAAACAGAGCAAATGAACTTATAAAATATTATGATGGCAATGCATCAAAACGCAGTGTTGTCAGTTTGCCACAGAACGTTTTACATACCATTAACACATGAGCAGGTGTACATTTCTTTCATACCAACTAACATTTTGAAAATACAAACGTTTTCATGAATTCGACGGCTTTATGAACTATTTACACAAAAATTTGTTCTGCTCCTGTTTCATGAACGAGGCCCCATAGAGTGGCGGACTCGAATCCGGGTCGATCGCGTCAAAAGATAATCCTGCGAGTCTGACGCTCTGCTGCCTACACCACTGAAGCCTAGAGTTGAACTCGTCTTTTTTAAATATTGAGTGTCAACCAGACATTGGTGGGCAGAGCTACTGTAAGCGTTTGCCAACATGCGTGCTATTTACACTTAATATAAAGACACTCGAACTTTTTTTTGTTCTTCCCTCGCTTGGGCCCATAATGCCCATTGGATAATCCGGCCCTGTACCCGACCCTTCATCGCTTGCCATCTTTAACAATGTGTGTGCTTTCTTCAAGAAGACAGGACTATCGACTGACAGAAGGTACTGTGAGCATAAACAAACAATGGCTACCTAATGGTGTTTTTTGCTCTGGCTATCGTCATCAGAAAAGCCCAAAAAGAAAGAAAACCTGACAGTGGACACATACCTGGATTGCATGAAGAGAACAGTATGGACTGTCAATACTCCAAAGAGAACTTGAGGTAAAATATATATATATTTTTATTTGACATTTGTACACTCTGTCACAGTAGTCCATTGGGGAAACATCATAGCTCTTCTAACATTTCGTCCATTGTAGGCGCTGGTCACGCCTACATCCTGTCGCTCATGTTGCCGGAAATCGCTGTCTCTCCATTGAAATGAAGGGGATTGCCTTGATACTAATAAACATAACCCTGATGTGTTTGATTCATTGTTTCAGCATGTTTTTTGCACAATTAAATATAATTAAAATTGACCGCAAATAAAAGATTCTCAGCAGATGACGTGTTGTTTTATGGGACAAAATTGACCAGGCCCTAGGTGCAACCAATTTGGGCCCCACATGTGTGTTCACAGGTTGATTTCAACGGTAGGTAAAAGTTTACTGGGAAAAGTCTATATTATAGTACACAGATAAAGAATATGCACAATTGAATTCATACAGTACATTTATTTGTGTAGCAGTGTTACATATAAACAGAACAAGAAACTAATTGTTCAGAGAGCTTGAACATTTACATAGTTTTATAACTTTGAGAGAAAAAGTTCACATCCTGAGAATTGAGCCAAATAACAAAAACAACCGATAAAAATACCAAATAGATCAGCAGTAACAGTAAGAATAGTAATGCCTTTAAAACCTTAACAAGATCCATCCCTACACAGCACACAACTTTCCACGCTTTTAAAACCCGTAGAAATATCCTGCCACAACCAGAACAGATGTGAGTCTTTTAATTTGTGTGAATTTTCTGGTGAGGCGGCTCTTTAGTGTGAATTCTCATGTGATGATCAAATCCTCGTTAACAGGTGAAACAACATCAGACAGAGCATGCTGCACAATTTCTTATCCAGGCCCTTGTCATTTATACTGGACTACTGCAATGCTCTTCTGACTGGACTTCCATCAAACACAATCAAACCTCTACAAATGATTCAGAATGCAGCGGCACGACTGGTCTTCAACGAGCCCAAAAGAGCCCATGTTACACCTCTCTTTATCTCCTTGCACTGGCTACAGGTTGCAGCTCGCATCAAGTTAAAGACACTGATGCTTGCATACAGAACGACCACAGGCTCAGCACCCGCCTACTTCAACTCACTATTACGAATCTACATCCCCTCAAGACGTCTGAGATCTGCTAGTGAGCGACGCCTCGTGGTACCATCACAGAGAGGCTCAAAATCACTTTCCAGAACATTTTCGTTCTCTGTTCCTGGCTGGTGGAATGATCTTCCCACCCCTATCAGGAATGCTGATTCCCTAACAATTTTCAAGCGATGGCTGAAAACTCATCTTTTTGGTCACTATTTGAAAAAAAAACTTTTTCTCTTTTCTTTTATCTTTCCCTGTCTAGCTTGTACTTATTTGAACAATGAAATTTGGTTTTACGAGCACTTTCTGTGTCTGTTTACCTCTTTGAGATGAGCTGCTTGATGTATTCCCCAATTGTAAGTCACTTTGGATAAAAGCATCTGCTAAATGAATAAATGTGAATGTAACTGAATCCACACTGAAAGCTGCTGAAAGACTTTATCCCAGTATGAATTAACATGTGATTCTTAAGGTTTTCATTACATGTGAAAGAGTTTCCTCACTGAAAACAGCTAAGGCTTTTCCCCACTATGAGTTCTCATGTGTTTCATAAGGCTTCCTTTCTCTCTAAAACTCTTTCCACACTGAGAGCAGCTGAAAGACTTTATCCCAGCATGAATTAGCATGTGAGTTTTAAGGTTTGTTTTACGAGTGAAATGCTTTCCACACTGAGAGCAGCTGAAAGGCTTTTCTGAAGAGTGAATATGCAAATGATCCTTAAGTTGACTTTTCCTGGTAAAACTCTTTCCACACTGAGAGCAGGTAAAAGGCTTTATTCCAGCATGAATTAACATGTGATTCTTAAGGCTTTTGTTACACGTGAAAGTGTTTCCGCACTGAGAGCACCTGAAAGGCTTTTCTGAAGAGTGAGTTACCAAATGATCCTTAAGGTGTCCTTTCTGTGTGAAACTCTTTCTACACTGAGAGCAGCTGAAAGGCTTTATCCCATTATGAATTAACATGTGCCTCTTAAGGCTTCTGTTACATGTGAAAGTGTTTCTGCACAGAGAGCAGCTGAAAGGCTTTTCTGAAGAGTGAATATGCAAATGATCCTTAAGGTGTCCTTTCTTTGTAAAACTCTTTCCACACTGAGAGCAGGAAAAAGGCTTTATTCCAGCATGAATTAACATGTGATTCTTAAGGTTTGTGTTACACGTGAAAGTGTTTCCGCACTGAGAGCAGCTGAAAGGCTTTTCCTCGCTATGAATTCTCATGTGTTTCATAAGGCTTCTTTTCTGTCTGTAAGTGTTTCTGTAAGGCTTTTTGACGTCTGTTATTTGAATGCTGCAACTCACTGATTTTTCTCCAGCAGTGACATTATGATCTTTCTGATACTGATGTTTCTGCTCCACCTCATTCAGATCTTGTCTTTCTTCCTTCACTTTCATCAGGCCTAAAATGAATAAATGAGAATTAATTGTTACATTTGGAAAAAGGAAAACATTTGTGTACTAGGGCTGCAATTGATTATTTTCATAATTGATTAATCCAATGATTATTAGAATGATTAATAAACAAATCATTGATTATTTCACTGATTAATCAGTAGACATTGACTGATTATTTAGCCTTTGCAATTAGTTAAAACAGGGGTCTCCAACCAGCTCTCTCATGTCTCATATATATATATTATATATATATATATATATATATTAGTGCTGTCAATCAATTAAAAAAAATAACTAATTAATCGCACATTTTTCTGAAATTAATCGGGATTAATCGCACCTAACATTAAAATTTTTAACCATACTTTTATATAGCAATAATTTCACATTCAATCTTCAATTTAATGTACAAACAACAAAGACAGTATATTTTTAAATATTTGTTTTTAATGGCATCTTTTTTATGACTGCAGGTCAGTATGATCCTAGTCTCAGCCTCAGATGTCACGCCCACGGAGCGTTGGCTAAACGTCTGATGCATATGGCACACTTTTCTGGAAACACTTCAGGTTGAATTAAACCGGATTTCCGGGAGACGCGAGTGTCGCATTTATTTTCAGTCCGCCGGGAAACAAAGATGCCGTGGCGCCAAACCCCCTCATGAAAGAAGAAAGCCGTCGTGTTTACAAATGTGACGACAAACGCTTATCAGGGTCAACTAAATGCTGGATTTTCAAAAGTATGTGAAATATATAAAGTTTGCGGCATAGAATCTTTAAAATTCATCCGAGAGTTTCACACACCGGTTTGTTATTGTGGTGACATTTCCACGCCCCGAAACGTGACGCTGAACGAAACGAACTGTGATTGGTTGTTTGACATGTCGGTCAAACGGCCTCATGGGTGGGCTTTGGCCAATGAATGCGGCCATCTATTCCAGACCTTCAGTCGTCAGACTGAAGGTCTGGCTACGCGAGACTAGTATGATCCCAATACTACTGATTTCTCTATAAAATTGCCCCCCCCCCTATTTAACCATTGACTATAGCCATTCAGCGTGCAGGTGAAGCCCTTTGTGCGTGCAGGTGAAGAGCGTGTGCTCCGAGCACAGTACAGTTTCCACGCTCGTTTGACTCGCGCCTGACACTGAAGTGAAGTGGAGCGCGCGTCTGAAACATCTCCCATTTGATTTGATTGTAAAAACGTTATGCGACTGAATAAATGCACTTCTTGTCAAGAGAAAAAGTGACAGAAGCAGCAGTTGTGAGTGGGATGGCCAACCCTAGCCCTGCCCCTGCGTTAAATATTTTTAACGCGTTATACTGAAAAAATTAATCGCATGCGTTAACGCTCTACTTTTGACATCAGTAAAATATATATATATATATATACAGTGGGTACGGAAAGTATTCAGACCCCCTTAAATTTTTCACTCTTTGTTATATTGCAGCCATTTGCTAAAATCATTTAAGTTCATTTTCTTTCCTCATTAATGTACACACAGCACCCCATATTGACAGAAAAACACAGAATTGTTGACATTTTTGCAGATTTATTAAAAAAGAAAAACTGAAATATCACATGGTCCTAAGTATTCAGACCCTTTGCTCAGTATTTAGTAGAAGCACCCTTTTGATTTAATACAGCCATGAGTCTTTTTGGGAAAGATGCAACAAGTTTTTCACACCTGGATTTGGGGATCCTCTGCCATTCCTCCTTGCAGATCCTCTCCAGTTCTGTCAGGTTGGATGGTAAACGTTGGTGGACAGGCATTTTTAGGTCTCTCCAGAGATGCTCAATTGGGTTTAAGTCAGGGCTCTGGCTGGGCCATTCAAGAACAGTCACGGAGTTGTTGTGAAGCCACTCCTTCGTTATTTTAGCTGTGTGCTTAGGGTCATTGTCTTGTTGGAAGGTAAACCTTCGGCCCAGTCTGAGGTCCTGAGCACTCTGGAGAAGGTTTTCGTCCAGGATATCCCTGTACTTGGCCGCATTCATCTTTCCCTCGATTGCAACCAGTCGTCCTGTCCCTGCAGCTGAAAACACCCCCACAGCATGATGCTGCCACCACCATGCTTCACTGTTGGGACTGTATTGGAAAGGTGATGAGCAGTGCCTGGTTTTCTCCACGCATACCGCTTAGAATTAAGGCCAAAAAGTTCTATCTTGGTCTCATCAGACCAGAGAATCTTATTTGTCACCATCTTGGAGTCCTCCATGCGGGCTTTCATGTGTCTTGCACTGAGGAGAGGCTTCGTCGGGCCACTCTGCCATAAAGCCCCGACTGGTGGAGGGCTGCAGTGATGGTTGACTTTCTACAACTTTCTCCCATCTCCCGAATGCATCTCTGGAGCTCAGCCACAGTGATCTTTGGGTTCTTCTTTACCTCTCTCACCAAGGCTCTTCTCTCCCCGATAGCTCAGTTTGGCCGGACGGCCAGCTCTAGGAAGGGTTCTGGTCGTCCCAAACGTCTTCCATTTAAGGATTATGGAGGCCACTGTGCTCTTAGGAACCTTAAGTGCAGCAGAAATTTTTTTGTAACCTTGGCCAGATCTGTGCCTTGCACAAGTCTGTCTCTGAGCTCTTCAGGCAGTTCCTTTGACCTCATGATTCTCATTTGCTCTGACATGCACTGTGAGCTGTAAGGTCTTATATAGACAGGTGTGTGGCTTTCCTAATCAAGTCCAATCAGTATAATCAAACACAGCTGGACTCAAATGAAGGTGTAGAACCATCTCAAGGATGATCAGAAGAAATGGACAGCACCTGAGTTAAATATATGAGTGTCACAGCAAAGGGTCTGAATACTTAGGACCATGTGATATTTCAGTTTTTCTTTTTTAATAAATCTGCAAAAATGTCAACAATTCTGTGTTTTTCTGTCAATATGGGGTGCTGTGTGTACATTAATGAGGAAAAAAAATGAACTTAAATGATTTTAGCAAATGGCTGCAATATAACAAAGAGTGAAAAATTTAAGGGGGTCTGAATACTTTCCGTACCCACTGTATATACAGTATATATGGAGACGTGAGAGAAGAATAAGCGCTATTCATGTGCTGTGTAAGATACTTCTCTGAGCATGTGCGCACTTTGGAAAACAGTGCGTGAGTATCAAACCGAGTTGTCTTTCGCTTTCTTCTTGTGGATTAAATTCGCTTAAATATGTATATTGCCAAGTTTATCTGCGAATCACATGCATGCTGAACTGTGGTGCCTGGTCTGTGCATATCATGGATCAACTGCGATCTGTTTAACCCCCAATAGCTTATAGATGTGACCGATCAGAACAATCTAATAACTGAACATTTAATTTACATGAAATCATCAAATTGTTACTCCAAAGCAATCTCATATAACAAACGAAAACACAGAATAATTAGAGCAATAAAGAACGCATTATTGTGAAAGTGACACCCCTCTCACTTTAAACCCGTTTTCCTCAAAATTCCATTCCTGAAAATCATAGCTATCAGCCAACTTCAGATAGCCAGATAAGCCGGTCAAGCTAGCGACTAAATAAAAACAGTTTTGGAAAGGGCTTGAACATGGTATCACAACCTAAAAAAGGTAAAAATTTCACCATGTGTTGGGTTTCCTAGATCGCACCACATATAGGTATGTATTTCATTAAAAAGCTAATCATAGAATCATATACAGATACAAATAATATGCAGCAAGCCATAAAACATAACATTTATTTACCTAATCTTTCACATAGTAGCGACTACGACAAATTAGCTGTACTCCCGTAGTAGACCGTTACAATGTACACATCACGAAGCAGCACTTAAAGTCTGTTGTTGCTTAAAGTCCCCAGTAAACAAAGCGCAGCGCACCGGGTTACGTCAGCAGCGCCATACCTATGCGTCATGGCGCTCTCATGAACGTGCGTCCAAAACAGAGGCGGAAGAGAAGAAAATGTTGAATAAAGTCGTTATTTTTGTTTTGTTTTTTGCCCAAAAAGTATTCTCGTTGCTTCATAACATTCCCGATTGATGTCACATGATGGACTACTTTGATGATGTTTTTAGTACTTTCTAGGCCTTGATCGTGTAAGGACCCTTGCTGTCTATGGAGGGTCAGAAAGCTCTCGGATTAAATCCAAAACATCTTAATTTGTGTTCTGAAGATGAACGAAGGTCTTACAGGCTTGGAACGACATGAGGGTGATTAATTAATGACAATTTTCATTTTTGGGTGAACTATCCCTTTAAAGTATGGCTTCTATTAACGTACAAACAAAATTCAGTCTCATACGCTCTCAACACAGTTTTACGATTCAAAAATAAAGTCTAATAATTAAATCTTCTGTGTTGGTTCGGTCATTTCCATAAGAACTTTGAAACTTGGAATTGTAAGTTAAGGTTTTACATTGGATTTGTGGATGTACCACAAACAGTCATTAAAGATGAAGGATAAACACCAACCTCCTTGTTCCTCCTGTTTTATTCTACAGGTTTCTGATTCCTCCTGTTTTATTCTACAGGTTTCTGGTTCCTCCTGTTTTATTCTACAGGTTTCTGATTCCTCCTGTTTTATTCTACAGGTTTCTGGTTCACTCATGTCCTCCTCTCTCTCCTCTTTAACAAACAGCATATTCACAGCAGCAGATCTCAGTTCAGATGATACTCCTCCAGATATTCCTGCTTGCTTCAAGTCACGACTGTGAGGATGAGAATATTACAGAGATTTACTGACCTGATTTCCAAAACCATATTTCTCTATTTACAAAAACTACATTTCTAACAGTTTGTATTAAAACAGTATCACAACAAAACAACAGAGAGCGCAGTGAAACTGAACTTCTTCCTCTGAGGTGTTTGGCAAACAATCGTCTGTGTTTAGCGGCACCCGCTGCACTGGAGTGAAGCGGCGAGAGAAATGACTTGTGCTTCTTCTTCTTCTTTTGTTTTTTATGGCGGTTGGCAAACCAACTTAACGGTGCATTACCGCCACCGACTGGGCTGGGGTGTGAATCAAGAGATATTGGAACTTAAAAAAAAAAAAAAAAAAAGAATTAAATCCTTTTGGCTAAGTCTGTGTCTCTCAGAAACTTAATAATAAAGTGATAAATGTTACTGGATGTTTTCCCTAATAAACCTTGCATTGTAAAATTATTCTGATTGACCGTTCTGAGAGACTGAAAAAGCTGGTTTCTTTCTTGACTGTACTTTGTGCAATGAAATAAAATATGCTCTACAGTTTCTAAATGACTACAATGTTGGCATTTCCCTGTTATCTTCAATGAAGAATTGAGCCCTGTGTGTCCTATTCTTAACCGTGTGATTATACTTTCCTCTCTTCTACTCCTACTCTCTGTCCTTCCTATATTCACTTCTGGTTGTATATTATATAAATGTCTCCCTTTATCATGATCCACCCAATACTCCTGCCATTTAGATCTTGCATATGCTTTAATGAACACTTTAGCTTCAGATTTGCTATATGGAACTTGTAATATTCTATTGTGTTTCAGTGTTTGTTTTGCAAGTTTATCAACCTCCTCATTCCCTTTCACTCCAACATGTGCAGGTACCCAAAGAAACCTGATTTTTAAATCCTTTGCATTTAACTTATACAAAACCATACAAATTTTATGAATGATATCATTTCTTATAGATTTCCCAGATTTAATGCTTTCTAAAGCTGAATAACTATCAGATATAATCACGGAGTTATTTAAATCATTTCCCTCTACCCATTCCAAGGCCAACAAAATTGCGACCAGCTCTGTTGTGTATACTGATAAGTTATCTGTTATTCTTTCCTGACATATTGCCCCATTCTTTGGAATATATACTGCTGACCCAGCGTGTCCTGTCTTTGGATCCTTGGAACCATCTGTATATATGAATGTATAGTCAGAAAAATGCATATCCAGATAATATTTAACAATATCCCTCACTGCTACTTCCTTTGATTTATTTTTGATTTCCTTATGAATGCCTAAATCTACATCTGGTATAGGGAAAAACCATGGAGGAATAGGAGGGACTGAAACCGTTGAACAGTACTGTAATTTATGTAATCCTATATTCTCCGCTTTCACATCGCCAATCCACCCAAAACTTCTGTAATTGGACTTACTATGTTAAATGACTTGTGCTTCTAAGCTGCGCTGTTTTTCTGTTTTTTTCTTGCTTTCTTTACAAAAACGCCGATCTGCACAAATAAACGAAAAGGAATGAAAATATAATATCAACGGTCTTCGTGAGTGAGGATTAGAGGAGAGAAACGAGCGAATTATAGTGACATATTTCATTAAAAATCACACAACGTTGCAGCATGTAAATAAGGAAATTCAGATAAATGAAAACACGTAGCCTAATTAAAAATAATAATAGATAAACAATAATAATATAAAAAAAATATCAAACCCAAACATTTTGAACAGATTTTGCATGAAAAACAACATCCTTGGGTTATGTGTCTCCCAGCAAACAGGGGACGTTCCGAACGTCCGACAGGTCCGCAGTACGTCCGCGTGTAACGTTCGTCCGAACGTCCCGGTTTCGTCCCTCATCTGCCATTTCCATGACAACACTTGAAAAATCCAGTCGTCCCTGCGTGGGCTTTTATCAACAGACCTGACACCTTGCAAGTGAGTTGACAAAATTAAACTTAAAAACCCATATTGGATTTTAAAGGGTAAAACAAATCCCTTTTTTAACTGTGATGATATTGTAAATGCACTTAACAACATTAATATTACATTATACTGCAGGCTGGGAATTATTCACTTGATTAATTACTTGAATTACAGTTTATTAGAAATATTCAAGTCTCTTTTGTTGTAGCCTGGATGAAAAGCTACTGTAATTCTTGAATCCAGAGTTACTGTAGTATTAGTAAGATCATGAATCAGACACAACTTATTCTCCTCATTACCATGGCTTTATGGTTTCCACAACAAGACTAATAATAATAATAGAATAATAATAATAATAATAATAATAAATTATAGTGTTTTTAATGAAAAAATATCTTAAATATGTGAAACTTAACAATCTCTATAAAAGTGACTTACTTCCTTTATAGTACCCCAGTATTTAATATAAATAGCTTATAAGACCAGTGACATTAATAATAAATACCATAATGCCATATTTCTGCAGTGTTGGTAACTGCATGGTGAGTAGAAACTAAGATTTGGGGGGGTATTAAGGGCTTTGGGAATCTGTGATTCATTCCTTGAGTTAATCCTTTATCTTATCGTTTTTAATGTGTTTCTGTGTGTGAATTTCTATAATGGTGTGGAGACACCACACTTATCTAATAAATACCTGGCCAATAAAGCTCATTCTGATTCTGAGAAGACTTTTATGGTCCTAATTCAGGAAAACAAATAAAGGCAGTTATCAGATTTATTAAGAATAGTGGGTTATATAATAGGATATAGGAGTATTTAGTTCATTCTTTTCACACTCCATCACAGTAGATGGCGGTATGCACCTTTGACGTTGGTTCGCAACCCGCCATAAAACCAAAAGAAGAAGAAGAAGACTTTTATTTTGGTTTGACGTCATGACGTCACAAGGCTGCGCGCGCTCCGTGCGTCTGTGACTCTCGGCTGAAGAGAGGTTTGTGTTTTTAGTCATCTGAAGTGTTTAAATGATTACAACCAGGTTATTTTATAGAAAACTGTGAAATTAACAAACTATTATTGAATATAACGCCGTAATACTTTACCTAACATTAAAATCATTACTTTGTGTTAGTTAAGCGCATCTGTGGACGAGTAACAGTAAAGTTGTGTCGAGAATCACTTGATAGTAAACATGAACTCGCTCCCTAACAAGTAGTGATGAGAAACAGCTCTTTAACAGTAAACATGAACTCGCTCCCTAACAAGTAGTGATGAGAAACAGCTCTTTAACAGTAAACGTGAACTCGCTCCCTAACAAGTAGTGATGGAGAAACAGCTCTTTAACAGTAAACATGAACTCGCTCCCTAACAAGTAGTGATGAGAAACAGCTCTTTAACAGTAAACGTGAACTCGCTCCCTAACAAGTAGTGATGAGAAACAGCTCTTTAACAGTAAACATGAACTCGCTCCCTAACAAGTAGTGATGGAGAAACAGCTCTTTAACAGTAAACATGAACTCGCTCCCTAACAAGTAGTGATGAGAAACAGCTCTTTAACAGTAAACGTGAACTCGCTCCCTAACAAGTAGTGATGGAAACAGCTCTTTAACAGTAAACATGAACTCGCTCCCTAACAAGTAGTGATGAGAAACAGCTCTTTAACAGTAAACGTGAACTCGCTCCCTAACAAGTAGTGATGGAGAAACAGCTCTTTAACAGTAAACATGAACTCGCTCCCTAACAAGTAGTGATGAGAAACAGCTCTTTAACAGTAAACATGAACTCGCTCCCTAACAAGTAGTGATGAGAAACAGCTCTTTAACAGTAAACGTGAACTCGCTCCCTAACAAGTAGTGATGAGAAACAGCTCTTTAACAGTAAACATGAACTCGCTCCCTAACAAGTAGTGATGAGAAACAGCTCTTTAACAGTAAACGTGAACTCGCTCCCTAACAAGTAGTGATGAGAAACAGCTCTTTAACAGTAAACGTGAACTCGCTCCCTAACAAGTAGTGATGAGAAACAGCTCTTTAACAGTAAACATGAACTCGCTCCCTAACAAGTAGTGATGAGAAACAGCTCTTTAACAGTAAACGTGAACTCGCTCCCTAACAAGTAGTGATGGAGAAACAGCTCTTTAACAGTAAACGTGAACTCGCTCCCTAACAAGTAGTGATGAGAAACAGCTCTTTAACAGTAAACGTGAACTCGCTCCCTAACAAGTAGTGATGAGAAACAGCTCTTTAACAGTAAACGTGAACTCGCTCCCTAACAAGTAGTGATGAGAAACAGCTCTTTAACAGTAAACGTGAACTCGCTCCCTAACAAGTAGTGATGAGAAACAGCTCTTTAACAGTAAACGTGAACTCGCTCCCTAACAAGTAGTGATGAGAAACAACAGTAAACGTGAACTCGCTCCCTAACAAGTAGTGATGAGAAACAGCTCTTTAACAGTAAACATGAACTCGCTCCCTAACAAGTAGTGATGAGAAACAGCTCTTTAACAGTAAACGTGAACTCGCTCCCTAACAAGTAGTGATGAGAAACAGCTCTTTAACAGTAAACGAACTCGCTCCCTAACAAGTAGTGATGAGAAACAGCTCTTTAACAGTAAACGTGAACTCGCTCCCTAACAAGTAGTGATGAGAAACAGCTCTTTAACAGTAAACATGAACTCGCTCCCTAACAAGTAGTGATGAGAAACAGCTCTTTAACAGTAAACGTGAACTCGCTCCCTAACAAGTAGTGATGAGAAACAAACAGCTGAACTCGCTCCCTAACAAGTAGTGATAAACGTGAACTCGCTCCCTAACAAGTAGTGATGAGAAACAGCTCTTTAACAGTAAACATGAACTCGCTCCCTAACAAGTAGTGATGAGAAACAGCTCTTTAACAGTAAACATGAACTCGCTCCCTAACAAGTAGTGATGAGAAACAGCTCTTTAACAGTAAACGTGAACTCGCTCCCTAACAAGTAGTGATGAGAAACAGCTCTTTAACAGTAAACGTGAACTCGCTCCCTAACAAGTAGTGATGAGAAACAGCTCTTTAACAGTAAACGTGAACTCGCTCCCTAACAAGTAGTGATGAGAAACAGAACAGCTCTTTAACAGTAAACGTGAACTCGCTCCCTAACAAGTAGTGATGAGAAACAGCTCTTTAACAGTAAACATGAACTCGCTCCCTAACAAGTAGTGATGAGAAACAGCTCTTTAACAGTAAACATGAACTCGCTCCCTAACAAGTAGTGATGAGAAACAGCTCTTTAACAGTAAACGTGAACTCGCTCCCTAACAAGTAGTGTGAGCTCTTTAACAGTAAACAGACTCGCTCCCTAACAAGTAGTGATGAGAAAGCTCTTTAACAGTAAACGTGAACTCGCTCCCTAACAAGTAGTGAACTCGCTCCCTAACAAGATGAGAAACAGCTCTTTAACAGTAAACGTGAACTCGCTCCCTAACAAGTAGTGATGAGAAACAGCTCTTTAACAGTAAACGTGAACTCGCTCCCTAACAAGTAGTGATGAGAAACAGCTCTTTAACAGTAAACGTGAACTCGCTCCCTAACAAGTAGTGATGAGAAACAGCTCTTTAACAGTAAACGTGAACTCGCTCCCTAACAAGTAGTGATGAGAAACAGCTCTTTAACAGTAAACGTGAACTCGCTCCCTAACAAGTAGTGATGAGAAACAGCTCTTTAACAGTAAACGTGAACTCGCTCCCTAACAAGTAGTGATGAGAAACAGCTCTTTAACAGTAAACGTGAACTCGCTCCCTAACAAGTAGTGATGAGAAACAGCTCTTTAACAGTAAACATGAACTCGCTCCCTAACAAGTAGTGATGAGAAACAGCTCTTTAACAGTAAACGTGAACTCGCTCCCTAACAAGTAGTGATGAGAAACAGCTCTTTAACAGTAAACATGAACTCGCTCCCTAACAAGTAGTGATGAGAAACAGCTCTTTAACAGTAAACGTGAACTCGCTCCCTAACAAGTAGTGATGAGAAACAGCTCTTTAACAGTAAACGTGAACTCGCTCCCTAACAAGTAGTGATGGAGAAACAGCTCTTTAACAGTAAACGTGAACTCGCTCCCTAACAAGTAGTGATGAGAAACAGCTCTTTAACAGTAAACGTGAACTCGCTCCCTAACAAGTAGTGATGAGAAACAGCTCTTTAACAGTAAACGTGAACTCGCTCCCTAACAAGTAGTGATGAGAAACAGCTCTTTAACAGTAAACGTGAACTCGCTCCCTAACAAGTAGTGATGAGAAACAGCTCTTTAACAGTAAACATGAACTCGCTCCCTAACAAGTAGTGATGAGAAACAGCTCTTTAACAGTAAACGTGAACTCGCTCCCTAACAAGTAGTGATGAGAAACAGCTCTTTAACAGTAAACATGAACTCGCTCCCTAACAAGTAGTGATGAGAAACAGCTCTTTAACAGTAAACGTGAACTCGCTCCCTAACAAGTAGTGATGAGAAACAGCTCTTTAACAGTAAACGTGAACTCGCTCCCTAACAAGTAGTGATGAGAAACAGCTCTTTAACAGTAAACGTGAACTCGCTCCCTAACAAGTAGTGATGAGAAACAGCTCTTTAACAGTAAACGTGAACTCGCTCCCTAACAAGTAGTGATGAGAAACAGCTCTTTAACAGTAAACATGAACTCGCTCCCTAACAAGTAGTGATGAGAAACAGCTCTTTAACAGTAAACATGAACTCGCTCCCTAACAAGTAGTGATGAGAAACAGCTCTTTAACAGTAAACGTGAACTCGCTCCCTAACAAGTAGTGATGAGAAACAGAGCTCTTTAACAGCTCTTTAACAGTAAACGTAAACATGAACTCGCTCCCTAACAAGTAGTGATGAGAAACGGCTCTTTAACAGTAAACGTGAACTCGCTCCCTAACAAGTAGTGATGAGAAACAGCTCTTTAACAGTAAACGTGAACTCGCTCCCTAACAAGTAGTGATGAGAAACAGCTCTTTAACAGTAAACGTGAACTCGCTCCCTAACAAGTAGTGATGAGAAACAGCTCTTTAACAGTAAACGTGAACTCGCTCCCTAACAAGTAGTGATGAGAAACAGCTCTTTAACAGTAAACGTGAACTCGCTCCCTAACAAGTAGTGATGAGAAACAGCTCTTTAACAGTAAACGTGAACTCGCTCCCTAACAAGTAGTGATGAGAAACAGCTCTTTAACAGTAAACATGAACTCGCTCCCTAACAAGTAGTGATGAGAAACAGCTCTTTAACAGTAAACATGAACTCGCTCCCTAACAAGTAGTGATGAGAAACAGCTCTTTAACAGTAAACGTGAACTCGCTCCCTAACAAGTAGTGATGAGAAACAGCTCTTTAACAGTAAACATGAACTCGCTCCCTAACAAGTAGTGATGAGAAACAGCTCTTTAACAGTAAACATGAACTCGCTCCCTAACAAGTAGTGATGAGAAACAGCTCTTTAACAGTAAACGTGAACTCGCTCCCTAACAAGTAGTGATGAGAAACAGCTCTTTAACAGTAAACGTGAACTCGCTCCCTAACAAGTAGTGATGAGAAACAGCTCTTTAACAGTAAACGTGAACTCGCTCCCTAACAAGTAGTGATGAGAAACAGCTGAACTCGCTCCCTAACAAGTAGTGATGAGAAAAACAGTAAATGAACTCGCTCCCTAACAAGTAGTGATGAGAAACAGCTCTTTAACAGTAAACGTGAACTCGCTCCCTAACAAGTAGTGATGAGAAACGGCTCTTTAACAGTAAACGTGAACTCGCTCCCTAACAAGTAGTGATGAGAAACAGCTCTTTAACAGTAAACGTGAACTCGCTCCCTAACAAGTAGTGATGAGAAACAGCTCTTTAACAGTAAACGTGAACTCGCTCCCTAACAAGTAGTGATGAGAAAGCTCTTTAACAGTAAACGTGAACTCGCTCCCTAACAAGTAGTGATGAGAAACGGCTCTTTAACAGTAAACGTGAACTCGCTCCCTAACAAGTAGTGATGAGAAACGGCTCTTTAACAGTAAACGTGAACTCGCTCCCTAACAAGTAGTGATGAGAAACGGCTCTTTAACAGTAAACGTGAACTCGCTCCCTAACAAGTAGTGATGAGAAACGGCTCTTTAACAGTAAACGTGAACTCGCTCCCTAACAAGTAGTGATGAGAAACCTCTTTAACAGTAAACTGAACTCGCTCCCTAACAAGTAGTGATGAGAAACGGCTCTTTAACAGTAAACGTGAACTCGCTCCCTAACAAGTAGTGATGAGAAACAGCTCTTTAACAGTAAACGTGAACTCGCTGAAACGGCTCTTTAACAGTAAACGTGAACTCGCTCCCTAACAAGTAGTGATGAGAAACAGCTCTTTAACAGTAAACGTGAACTCGCTCCCTAACAAGTAGTGATGAGAAACAGCTCTTTAACAGTAAACGTGAACTCGCTCCCTAACAAGCAGTGATGAGAAACAGCTCTTTAACAGTAAACGTGAACTCGCTCCCTAACAAGCAGTGATGAGAAACAGCTCTTTAACAGTAAACGTGAACTCGCTCCCTAACAAGCAGTGATGAGAAACAGCTCTTTAACAGTAAACGTGAACTCGCTCCCTAACAAGCAGTGATGAGAAACAGCTCTTTAACAGTAAACGTGAACTCGCTCCCTAACAAGCAGTGATGAGAAACAGCTCTTTAACAGTAAACATGAACTCGCTCCCTAACACAGTAGTGATGAGAAACAGCTCTTTAACAGTAAACGTGAACTCGCTCCCTAACCTACAAACAGTGAACTCGTAACAAGTAGTGGAGAAACAGCTCTTTAACAGTAAACGTGAACTCGCTCCCTAACAAGTAGTGATGAGAAACAGCTCTTTAACAGTAAACATGAACTCGCTCCCTAACAGCTCTTTAACAGTAAACATGAACTCGCTCCCTAACAAGTAGTGATGGAGAAACAGCTCTTTAACAGTAAACATGAACTCGCTCCCTAACTGAGAAACAGCTCTTTAACAGTAAACATGAACTCGCTCCCTAACAAGTAGTGATGAGAAACAGCTCTTTAACAGTAAACGTGAACTCGCTCCCTAACAAGTAGTGATGAGAAACAGCTCTTTAACAGTAAACGTGAACTCGCTCCCTAACAAGTAGTGATGAGAAACAGCTCTTTAACAGTAAACGTGAACTCGCTCCCTAACAAGTAGTGATGAGAAACAGCTCTTTAACAGTAAACGTGAACTCGCTCCCTAACAAGTAGTGATGCTCTTTAACAGTAAACACTCGCTCCCTAACAAGTAGTGATACGGCTCTTTAACAGTAAACGTGAACTCGCTCCCTAACAAGTAGTGATGAGAAACGGCTCTTTAACAGTAAACGTGAACTCGCTCCCTAACAAGTAGTGATGAGAAAGCTCTTTAACAGTAAACGTGAACTCGCTCCCTAACAAGTAGTGATGAGAAACAGCTCTTTAACAGTAAACGTGAACTCGCTCCCTAACAAGTAGTGATGAGAAACAGCTCTTTAACAGTAAACGTGAACTCGCTCCCTAACAAGTAGTGATGAGAAACGGCTCTTTAACAGTAAACGTGAACTCGCTCCCTAACAAGTAGTGATGCTCTTTAACAGAAACGAACTCGCTCAAGTAGTTAAACAGTAAACGTGAACTCGCTCCCTAACAAGTAGTGATGAGAAACGGCTCTTTAACAGTAAACGTGAACTCGCTCCCTAACACGGCTCTTTAACAGTAAACGTGAACTCGCTCCCTAACAAGCAGTGATGAGAAACAGCTCTTTAACAGTAAACGTGAACTCGCTCCCTAACAAGCAGTGATGAGAAACAGCTCTTTAACAGTAAACGTGAACTCGCTCCCTAACAAGCAGTGATGAGAAACAGCTCTTTAACAGTAAACGTGAACTCGCTCCCTAACAAGCAGTGATGAGAAACAGCTCTTTAACAGTAAACGTGAACTCGCTCCCTAACAAGCAGTGATGAGAAACAGCTCTTTAACAGTAAACGTGAACTCGCTCCCTAACAAGCAGTGATGAGAAACAGCTCTTTAACAGTAACTGAACTCGCTCCCTAACAAGTAGTAAACGTGAACTAACAAGCAGTGATGAGAAACAGCTCTTTAACAGTAAACGTGAACTCGCTCCCTAACAAGTAGTGATGAGAAACAGCTCTTTAACAGTAAACATGAACTCGCTCCCTAACAAGTAGTGATGGAGAAACAGCTCTTTAACAGTAAACGTGAACTCGCTCCCTAACAAGTAGTGATGAGAAACAGTAGTGATGAGAAACAGCTCTTTAACAGTAAACGTGAACTCGCTCCCTAACAAGTAGTGATGAGAAACAGCTCTTTAACAGTAAACGTGAACTCGCTCCCTAACAAGTAGTGATGAGAAACAGCTCTTTAACAGTAAACATGAACTCGCTCCCTAACACAGTAGTAGTGATGGAGAAACAGCTCTTTAACAGTAAACGTGAACTCGCTCCCTAACAAGTAGTGAGTAGTGATGAGAAACAGCTCTTTAACAGTAAACGTGAACTCGCTCCCTAACAAGTAGTGATGAGAAACAGCTCTTTAACAGTAAACGTGAACTCGCTCCCTAACAAGTAGTGATGGAGAAACAGCTCTTTAACAGTAAACATGAACTCGCTCCCTAACAAGTAGTGATGAGAAACAGCTCTTTAACAGTAAACGTGAACTCGCTCCCTAACAAGTAGTGATGAGAAACAGCTCTTTAACAGTAAACGTGAACTCGCTCCCTAACAAGTAGTGATGAGAAACAGCTCTTTAACAGTAAACATGAACTCGCTCCCTAACAAGTAGTGATGGAGAAACAGCTCTTTAACAGTAAACGTGAACTCGCTCCCTAACAAGTAGTGATGAGAAACAGCTCTTTAACAGTAAACATGAACTCGCTCCCTAACAAGTAGTGATGAGAAACAGCTCTTTAACAGTAAACATGAACTCGCTCCCTAACAAGTAGTGATGGAGAAACAGCTCTTTAACAGTAAACATGAACTCGCTCCCTAACAAGTAGTGATGGAGAAACAGCTCTTTAACAGTAAACATGAACTCGCTCCCTAACAAGTAGTGATGAGAAACAGCTCTTTAACAAGTAGTGATAAACAGTAAATGAACTCGCTCCCTAACAAGTAGTGATGAGAAACAGCTCTTTAACAGTAAACATGAACTCGCTCCCTAACAAGTAGTGATGAGAAACAGCTCTTTAACAGTAAACATGAACTCGCTCCCTAACAAGTAGTGATGAGAAACAGCTCTTTAACAGTAAACATGAACTCGCTCCCTAACAAGTAGTGATGAGAAACAGCTCTTTAACAGTAAACATGAACTCGCTCCCTAACAAGTAGTAATGAGAAACAGCTCTTTAACAACTAAACCGAGTCTATTTTACAGCAAAATGCTTCTGTTTCGATTGAATCAGCGCTGAACAACACAAACGTGTAGAAAACAAACCCTGCAAGAGTTTATATGATCATACAATAACTATTATAAATCATGTGTTATTATATATAACTTGTGTTCTTTGGTTTTGTAAAGCTTGTTTTGAGCGGTTTGTTTGTCTTGCCCTGATTACTTGTCTTAAGGAGATTTATTTTTGTTTTTCTTTGTTAATTATTCTCATCTTGATCAGGACAGAGAGTCCAAACACAGAAACATGGCGTTTATTAAAGAGGAGACTGAAGACTTCAGGATTGAAGAAGTTTTCAGTCTCAAACAAGAAGATTTCGAGGAACTAACAGGTTGGTTTTCATTTTCAATGTATTTAAATGTTGGCATGAGTTATGATTAACACGAAAGTCTAGAAGTGCATGATCCTCAGTTATTTAGTGTTTGATGCCCAGCTTTTCTTCTCTAACTATTTACAAAGTCAGCAAGTTAAACGTTGTGTTTTAACAGCTAATCTCCCTGAACACGTCCACCGATGCAATCTTGACCATAATCTGAGTTAGAAAATCATTAGCATTAATAGTGTACAAGTGCACCAGATCCATCTCTGATAATAACCATAAGATGCTTTTCTTTAGGGCTGAGCCGTATATCGAGTTTCTACGATATATTGATGTGTTCTTTATAAGCGATACGGTATGAGGCAACACTGTCTATATCGATATACAGTAGTTTGATACGAGCGCATCTGAAACATATAGCAGAAGACAGACAATCAGACAGATCGCAATGAAATAGGAGCGCAATAGTTCTGACTAAAATATATATTTCACTGAAACATTTGTAGTTATTTTAAAACCTACATGTAAGTGTATTTTTATGATAGCATTAACTGTAAAGTGACTGTAATGGGGTAATCAAAATAGCCTAATAAAAGTCTGTGCTTTTGTTCTCATTTCTTTTCAATTTTAGTTTAGTGAATTTAACTTCTGCTTTAAAAGCATTATTTTTGTTTTTAGACTGCAATGTTACAATGAAATGTGATTTTGACCCTTTTTGAACATATATAGGCTTACATTGTTACATTCTCTTTATTAGTTTTCATAGCCTTTAATATATATTGTTTAAATTAAATGTAAGTTAAGTAAACTTATAAGTAAAAAATATGTACTGTATATTAAATCCAGATAAAAAAATCCAGATAAAAAAAAAGGAAATACCAAGATATATACCGTATATTGCAAATCGGCCCCAAAAAACTGAGATATGAATTTTTGCCCATATCGCCCAGCCCTACTTTTCTTCACATTATAATCAAATATATCTTTCCACCTGGAAATGGCCTGTTCAACATTGCAGAAAAGCTACCATGCCGAGAATCTTTTGACTAAAATGTTCATTAGTTTCAGTGACATTGATTTCGTCATTCTAATTCAGTTTATTTAATTTAATTTAACTCTCCGTTTAGTCTGTTTTTGGGAAGTTTACAACTTTGGTGTTCAACACATTGTTTTAGAAATGCAAAGAATTAAAGATTGAAATTTAAACTTCATTTGGTCCTCCAGAGTGAGGAAAAGGGCTAAGAATGTCACTCTGGACCCCTCACACCCAGCTCACTCTCTCTTTGTACTGTTGCCCTCTGGCCGGCGCTACAGATCACTTAGCACCAAAACTGTTTTTTCTCCCAGGACATATCCCACCTGAACGTTAGCTTTAAGAAAATAATTGGTTACAGTTTACTTGAAGGGGTGTGCATAAGACTGGCATGACACCTTCATATTCATGACATGACACATGTCATGAATATGAAGTTTTTTTATGCATGTTTATGACAACTGTCATTAAGTGTCATTCGCTCAGTAATTTTTTTTTTAATTTTTAATGCAAAGATGACATTGTTCGAGATGTCTTTGTTATGGGTTAGGGGTATGGGTAGGGTTAGGTTAGGTCAAATAATGTCATCTTTGCATTAAAAATGACATAACTGAGCGAATGACACTTAATGACATGTCATGTCATGATTATGAAGGTGTCATGTCAGTCTTATGCACACCCCTTCAAGTAAAGTGTTACCAAATAAATGAGACTGTTTGAAAAAGGAAATTTGATTGTTAAACTTTGTGGGGCAGTCGTGGCCTAATGGATAGCGAGTCGGACTTGTAAGCGGAAGGTTGTGGGTTTGAATCTCAGGTCCGGCAGGGATTGTTGGTGGGGGGAGTATCCTCCTTCAATACCACGACTGAGGTGTCCTTGAGCAAGGCACCGAACCCCCAACTGCTCCCCGGGCGCTGTAACATGGCTGCCCACTGCTCCGGGTGTGTGTTCACTTAGGATGGGTTAAATGCAGAGAATACATTTCACTGCTGGTTATATACTCTCTATGTAATTGTGTATGTGACAAATAAAAATAATCTTAATCTCTTATCTTAAATTAGTTTTTAAAATAGGTAAATTATCTTTAAAATTTAACATGGGTTTGAATCAGATTCAGTCAGATCTTACCCACTGACTCGGCTAAATTGAGCCACAGGAACACTTTTTTTATAAGACATATTTTTAGAACCCTTTGTCATTGATACATTCTGATTTTAATATACTTCAAAATATAATTTATTCCTGTGATCAAAGCAGAATTTTCAGCATCATTACTCCAGTCTTCAGTGTCACATGATCTTCAGAAATCATTCTAATATGCTGATTTATAATCAATGTTGGAAACAGTTGTGCTGCTTCATTTTTGGGGGGAGGGGGGACCTGTGATATTGTTTTTAGGATCCTCTGATTAATAAAAAGTTAAAAAGAACAGCATTTATTTAAAAAATAAATTGTTACAATATACAATGCTATTCAAAAGTTTGGGGTCAGTACATTTTTTATTTTTTTTTATTTTAAAGAAATTAACACTTTTATTCAGGAGGGATGTGTTAAGTGAATAAAAAGCCATAGTAAAGACTTATATTGTTAGGAAAGATTTCTATTTTGAACAAATGCTGCTATTTTTAACTTTGTATTCATCAAAGAATCAAAGAAAAAGTATCACGTTCTTAAAAACAATATGAAGCAGCACAACAGTTTCAACACTCATAATAAATCAGCATATTAGAATGATTTCTGAAGGATCATGTGACACTGAAGACTGGAGTAATGATGCTGAAAATTCAGCGTTGCATCACAGTAATACATTCTATTGTAAAGTATATTAAAATAGGAAACCAATATTAGAAATTGCAATAAGATTTCACAATATTACTGTTTTTTTTCTGTATTTTTGATCAAATAAATACAGCCTTGATGAGCAGAAGAGACTCCCTTAAAAATCTTACTGATCGCAAACTTTTGAGCGGCAGTGTACATGAATGAACGTCTCATGTAATCGCTCAATCAGTGACAAAGACGTCATTAAAACAGCTTGTAAACAAAATGTCACCTCAGGCAAGTAATCAGTGTCCACAGCTTGTTATTTGATAGAGAAATGAAGTCTAGTGAAGAGCATTTTGGGAAATATTAGGCTATACTTAATTATATTTGACTTTACCGGTTAGTGATGTCTTAATTATTTAATGTTTAAATAAACCTTTTTATAAAACTAGTTATAACAGCCACTGTGTAAATGATTATAATTCAACAACAAATAGAAATTCTTTAGCTAAACTATACTATAGAAACTATACTAAACAGTGACGTCAAAACCGAGGTACGTACCGAACCATCATGTTTGTGTACCGTTAAACCCCTACGTGTAGTGAGGAAATGCTGTTTTCTTGACTGGGAGGGAAAATGTTATTACATGAACATCTGAAAGAAAGATCTGAAGAACCACTGGTTAAAATTATTTTTATTACTTTTTATTGATGCTATTCAATCATAGAAATACAAAAATAAAAAGACAATAGAGTTGTTTCAATCTGTTAACAGAGATCAAAATGTAATTGCCAGGCTGTTATTGAAAATAAGAACTTGTTCTTAATTAACTTGCCTGGTTAAATAAAGGTTAAATAAAATTAGTTAAAAACTTCCTTACTCTCGGAGTCAAACACAAAATACAATTATGAATGCTAGCACCAAGAACAATATAAAAACTAACAACAAAAAACAATACAAATAATCAAGTAAATGCATAATATTTGTTTTTTAAACTATTCTTCAGAAGGGATGGGCGATAAATCGATGTTTTCCTTCATTAAACAATATGAAGAGTTTCATAAATGTTCAAAATAATATTTATGCGCAAAAAGCGGAAAGAAACGGCGCTTTTAAAACAGACTGTATGAGAACACTAGGGCTGCCCCCTAACAGTCGACTAAATGTTAGTCTACAAGATAAGGCTTAGTCGATCAATTTTATTAGTCACTTAGTCACAGGTAGGGCTGGGTATTGTTAAAAAAAATCGATATCGATACCAATACCTTGACTTCGATACCGGTTCCTGAACAATACTTTTTTCGATACCAATTTTATGAAACCAATTTGACCAAGATTACATTGTTCAAATTATAACTCATATTATGTGTTCATAACCCGCCCTGTCTCCACACTTCCACACAATTCTGTTCATAAGAAAACATTTCTACAGACGAAACATGAAGCTAATAAACACGATTACAATAGTAAGTGATTTGTATGTGATTTTCGTGTGATTCTGCATATTTTCATAATACAGTGTGTTTAAATGAGAAATGCTAGACAAGTATAATAATCAACTTGATATAAAAGGCTACAAATAACATTTCAGCAACATTGTATGGCCAAAACACATTAGATCGCAATCGGAAGTTATTACAAACACTCAATGGTGGTTTAAAGTGAGTTTTTAGTAAATGCTTAGTATAAATCTTATAAATTGTCTTATGTAGCATGATGCTACAGTGTGCATGAATGGATACGCAACATGCGTTTTTGGTCGTGTAGTGTGGACTGAGTTGTCTTCTGAAATGCAGTGGAAACGCCAGTGTGGATTAGTGCTGCACGATATATCGAAATTATATTGCAATCGATATTAGGCAAAAGCACGGTTCTGTGATCAGTAGTAAATCTCCATCCGAAGGCCAGAGTGCGCTCTCGCGCAGAAACTCCAAATACGCCTCGCAGAAGGAATCCAGGAAATCCCTATAGCGGTAGCTGAATAAACACAAGATTTAACTGCTTTCATTGATTCAACATGACTAATAAACACAGGACTACGACAATACAGGTGCAGCTTCAAAAATTAGAATATCGTGAAAGTTCTTTTTTTGTAACTTATTTAAAAAAAATTCATATATTCTAGATTCATTGCATGTAAAGTAAAAAAACATTTTAAAAGTTTTTTTTGTTTTAATTTTGATGATTAGAGCTTACAGCTCATGAAAGTCAAAAATCCAGTATCTCAAAATATTAGAATATTTACATTTGAGTTCAATTAAATGACCATCCCTACAGTATAAATTCCGGATATCTCCACAATAATGGGGAAGACTGCTGACTTGGCAGTGGTCCAGAAGACAATCATTGACACCGACACCCTCCACAAAGAGGGTAAGTCACAGAGGGTCATTACTGAAAGGGGTGACTGTTCACAGAGTGCTGTATCAAAGCATATTAAAGCAGCACTATGTAACATTTGCTGACAGTTCCCCTATGTGTTTGATAAGCGCAATTGTCTGTTACCGGTGTCGTAAATACTGTCGCTGTATAAGCTTCCCCGTGGGCAAAAATGTACATATAAGACTTACAAATCCAGTAGCAGGAAGGCTAGTGCTCCATCTGTTTTACAACCCGTTGCCTCTTTCAGCTCACGCCACCGAGTGTAAAATATGACGAGTAAAATATGCGACGTAAGCCGTAAAGCAGGTCGCAGCTGGCATGGGTTGGGCAGGGCTGTGTGTACCTACCCGAACGTCAAACTTAGAGTGTGGTTTTAGCTGCTATTAGGCTGCTCCGGTAGCAGCAGCAGTAGAATTTGTCCAGTTAAGAGTTGTTCTACCTCTGAAATAATTTTAGAGACATTATTTTAAGGTCAAGCTGCTTTAAATGCGAAGTTGACTGGAAGCAAGAAATTGGGTAGGAAAAGGTGCACAAGCAACAGGGATGACTGACTGCAAGCTTGAGAATACTGTCAAGCAAAGCCGATTCAAACATTTGGGAGAGCTTCACAAGGAGTGAACTGAAGCTGGAGTCAGTGCATCAAGAGTCACCACGCTCAGACATCTTCAGGAAAAGGGCTACCAAGCCACTTCTGAACCAGAGACAACGTCAGAAGCATCTTACCTGGGCTAAGGAGAAAAAGAACTGGACTGCTGCTCAGTGGTCCAAAGTCGTTTTTTCAGATAAAAGTAAATTTTGCATTTTATTTGGAAATCAAGGTCTGGAGGAAGACTGGAGAGGCACAGAATCCAAGCTGCTTGAAGCCCAGTGTGAAGTGTCCGAGGTCAGTGATGATTTGGGGTGCCGTGACGGTCTGCTGGTGTTGGTCCATTGTGTTTTATCAAGTCCAAAGTCAACGCAGCTGTCTACCAGGAGATTTTGGAGCACTTTATGCTTCCTTCTGCTGACAAGCTTTATGGAGATGCTGATTTCCTTTTCCGGCAGGACTTATCACCTGCCCACACTGCCAAAACCACTTCCAAGTGGTTTGCTTACCATGATATTATTGTGCTTGATTGGCCAGCCAACATGCCTGACCTGAACCTCATATGGAATCTATGGGATATTTTCAAGAGAAAGATGAGAAACAGTCGATCTGACAATACAGACGACCTGAAGGCTCAATAGTGCCACAAGGCTGATCGCTTCCATGCCACACCTCACTGATGCTGGAGTTTGTCCTAAAGGAGCCCCGACCAAGTATTGAGTGCATAAATGAACATACTTTAAAGAACTTGAACTTTTCTGTTTTGCAAATCATTTTTTTGATTGATCTTAGGAAATATTCTAATACTTAGAGATACTGCATTTTTGACTTTCATGAGCTGTAAGATCTAATCAAAATTAAAACAAAAAACTTGAGTGTTTTACTTTACATGTAATGAATCTAGAATATATGAAAGTTTCACTTTTTAAAATGTTACAAAAAACTTTCACTTTTTCTAACTTTTTCATGATATTTACATTTTTTGAGATGCACCTGTATATGATTTATCGGAGTTTCTTAATATACTTTTCCTCAAAGTATATAGACGGTTTCATCGGGTGCACGCGCCCGGCCCGAAGTTAACTTCCGGTCTGTGCTTGTTTATCGGTCTGGTTAGTGTCGCCGGCGTGATGAGTAATGAAGTGATGAGTAATGAAGTTGGGTTCAGGTGGTTGTGCTGTGGGATGTGTTTCACATACATTTATTTATTTGTGGCGACCCGCCATGATATCAAAACTGACCGATTTTCTAAAAGGCTTCGTTGAATAAACATGAGCACATAATGCACGTTTAAAAATCAAAACGAGGTGCGGGTGTTTTTAGATCACTGTATTTCTGAAGGAACACTGTCTTTAGAAAATGTTCGATGTCATTTTCATTTCATCTTGCATGTTATATGCCTGATAAAGCAGTGTTTGTAAGCTCAGTTTACAGCCCAACAGCTGTTACCGGGGAAACCTCTAAGGTTAGTTCTCCCGCTTTAAAGCGCCTCCTGCTGGCAGAGAATGAATTTGCATTTGTAATAAGTCCATCCAAGTAGTTATCGCTGCATCTCAGTCCGTCTGATTTACGCAGCAAACATATTTTGCTTGTAATCAAAAAATAATCTACTCCAGAGGGACTTAGCTGTTGTTTTTGATTCTATTTGGATGTCTACCGGAAGTTAAGTTAGGGCGACAAACACGCGCATGCACAGTAACGTTTATGTTGTTGCCATTGAAACATTCTATAATAATGCAATGCCTTTATCACTGCTTGGAATACTATGACATATGTTGCATACATTATGAAGTAAGTTGAGTAAAACCATGTTATTAAATGTGGTATTTTCACGTGCTTTCAGATGGAGCAGCATTTACTACACAGAGCCGTAGTTCACTACGCAAACAAATTTCATTATCGCAGTGCGATTTCATAATATCGATTATATCATCTGCAATTTTTTTGAGTAGCTTGTCCATGAACTAAGGCTCTGTGTAGTAAATGCTGCTCCATCTGAAAGTACATGATGGAGATTTACTACTGATTACAGAACCGGCGCATGCGCGACTGTGATGCTTGCACCCTGCTTACAGCCTCACGTGTGAGCCAGGTCTCTGGCTGTAACCTAGTGTTTTTCCTTTATGCCTCACCAGAGCCAATCACTAGCACTTGATTTAGGCACATCAAGCATGCTGCATGCTTATTGGCTCACTGATATTGACGAGATTACCCAGTTAGGTATTGAAATTTAGTACAAAATGACAAAAAAAAATTCAATACTTGATGGTATTTAGGCAATTTAGTTTGTCCCTAAAAAGAACTCTATACCCAGCCCTAAGCACAGCACACTGTTTTTCTCATTCATTCATGTTTCTTTCACTTAGGTTTATATAACTTTTAAAGTAATACTGCACTGTGCTACATTATCAATAGATATATTGGCATTCCACGAAATAAACAATATAGCAAAATCTCTAATGATACATACTTTAATCCATGGTAGATACCATCATACCGCCCAGCCCTGGATATGAGACAATTCATAATATTTATACTACACTCTTACCAAGTTTATACTTCTGATTGTGATCTGATGTGGGTTTTGATCATGTAATGTTGTTGAAATATGCTATATACAGCCTTTATAAGTAGCTAATCACTGCACTTACTTAGTATTTCTTGTATAAATATCCATTATTATAAAATACCCCAAATCCATGAAAACCACTGAAGCTTAAGCTTAAACACTGAAGCTTAAATACGCTAGAATAGACCTCACTAGTTCTTAAGTATCTTGTTTTCCTTTTAATTGTCATTGACAAACCTGCTTGGAGGTGCATACTGCCACCTACTGCATGACACTTGCGTGACATCTGTTGTGAAATAAAGGATCATATTTACATTTTGCAGATGCTCTTATCCAAAGCGACTTACACTTAGGGAATACATAAAGCGATTCTTCTTAAAGAGGCAAACAGACAAAGGAAGTGCTAATAATAACAAGTTTCAGGCATTGTTCAAATAAGTACAAGCTAGAAAGGGAATCAAAGAGGATCAAGCTTAGGCTAGCCAATACCGATCAGTTAAAAAATGCTGAAACAAAATTTAAAAGATTGTCTGAGATTACATGCAATACCTCTTTCAGTAGCTAAGTGAATATGAGGTTGTACAAATTTTGTTGGTTTTAATGTTTTTACATGTTTTTGTCTGTTTTTTAGCATTAGACCTGACAGCAATTAAAGTGGAGAATGAAGTTCTGAATGAAATGGAAGAGAAAGATCAGCATGAGAACCATCACGATTTTATAACTGAAGAAAAGTCTTTCAATTGCTCACAGACTAAAAAAGCTTCCTCACGAAAAAGAGTTAAAAAAGCAATAGGAACAAGAAGTTATTTAACCTGCTTTCAGTGTGGAAAGCGTTTCACTCTACATGGAAACCTTAAAGCCCACATGAGAATTCACACTGGAAAGAAGCCTTACACTTGCCAACAGTGTGGGGCAAGTTTCACTCAAAAAGGAAGCCTTAACAGGCATATGAGTATTCACAATGGAGATAATCTTTACTCATGCCCTGAGTGTGGAAAGTGTTTTGATCAACATGGAAATTTAAAAATTCACATGAAAATTCATAGAGAAGAAAACCCTTTTACATGCCAACAGTGTGGAAAAAGTTTCAGTCGAAAAGGAAACCTTAAGTACCACATGAGAATTCATACAGGTAAAAGCCCTTTCACTTGCCTACAGTGTGGAAAAAGTTTCATTCAAAAAACAAACCTTAACAGGCACATGAGAATTCATACTGGAGAGAAGCCTTACACATGCTCTCAGTGTGGGCGGAGTTTTGATCAACATGTAAACCTTAAACTCCACATGAAAATTCATACAGGAGAAAGCCCTTTTACCTGTCAGCAGTGTGGAAAAAGTTTCAACCAAAAAGGAAACCTTAAAGTCCACATGAGAATTCACTCTGGAGAAAACCCTTTCACCAGCCAACAGTGTGGAGTAAGTTTCACTCAAGAAGGTATTCTCAATAGGGACATGAAAGTTCATACTGGGGAGAAGCCGTACACATGCCCTCAGTGTGGAAAGAGCTTTGATCAAAATGATAAGCTTCAAGTACACATGAAAGTTCATACACGTGAAAGCCCTTTTGCCAGCCAACAGAGTGGAAAACATTTTAACCGCAAAGTAAACCTTCATTACCATATGAGAGTACACACTGGAGAAAGCCCTTTCACCTGCCAGCAGTGTGGAGTAAGTTTCACTCAAAAAGGAAGCCTTAACAGGCACATGAGAATTCACACTGGAGAGAAGCCATACACCTGCCAACAGTGTGGAGTAAGTTTCACTCAAAAAGTGGTTCTCAATAGGCACTTGAGAAGTCATACTAGGGAAAAGCCTTACACATGCCATCAGTGTGGAAAGAGCTTTGATCAAAATGAAAAGCTTGAAGTGCACATGAGAATTCATACAGGTAAAATCCCTTTCACTTGCCTACAGTGTGGAAAAAGTTTCAATCAAAAAACAAACCTTAACAGGCACATGAGAATTCATACTGGAGAGAAGCCTTACACTTGCCCTCAGTGTGGAAAGAGTTTTCATCAACATGTAAACCTTAAAGTCCACATGAGAATTCACACTAGGGAAAATTCTTTCACCTGCAAACAGTGTGAAAAGAGTTTTGATCAAAATGAAAAGCTTGAAGTACACATGAGAATTCACTCTGGAGAAAACCCTTTCACCTGCAAACAGTGTGGAAAGAGTTTTGATCAAAATGAAAAGCTTGAAGTACACATGAGAATTCACTCTGGAGAAAAGCCTTTCACCTGCCAACAGTGTGGAAAGAGTTTTGATCAAAATGAAAAGCTTGAAGTACACATGAGAATTCACTCTGGAGAAAAGCCTTTCACCTGCCAACAGTGTTGAAAGAGTTTTGATCAAAATGAAAATCTTAAATTACACATAAGAATTCACACTGGAGAAAACCCTTTCGCCTGCCAACAGTGTGGAAAGAGTTTTGATCAAAATGAAAAGCTTGAAGTACACATGAGAATTCACTCTGGAGAAAACCCTTTCGCCTGCCAACAGTGTTGAAAGAGTTTTGATCAAAATGAAAATCTTAAATTACACAGAAGAATTCACACTGGAGAAAACCCTTTCGCCTGCCAACAGTGTGGAAAGAGTTTTGATCAAAATGAAAAGCTTGAAGTACACATGAGAATTCACTCTGGAGAAAAAACATATTCATGCCCTCAGTGTGGAAAGGGTTTTCATCAACATGGAAACCTTAAAGTCCACATGAAAATTCATACAAGAGAAAGCCCTTTCACCTGCCTTCAGTGTGGAAAAAGTTTCAATCAAAAAACAAACCTTAACAGGCACATGACAGTTCACACCGGAGAGAAGCCTTACACATGCTCACAGTGTGGCAAAAGTTTTTATCATCATGGAAACCTTAAAGTCCACATGAGAATTCATACAGGAGAAAGCCCTTTTACCTGTCATCAGTGTGGAAAGTTTCAACCGAAAAGGAAATCTTAATGACCACATGAGAATTCACTTTGGAGAAAGCCCTTTCACCTGCCAGCAGTGTGAAAAGAATTTCACTCAGAAAGGAAGCCTTAACAGGCACATGAGAGCTCACACTGGAGGGGAAGCCATACATATGCCCTCAGTGTGAAAGGAGTTTCATTCGGCATGGAAACCAATATGAGCATGGAAGCCATGGTCATGGAAGTCAATATGAGAATTCACACTGGAGAAAAGCTGTACACATGCCGTCATTGTGGAAAGAGTTTTGATCAACATGGAAACCTTAAAGTCCATGTGAGAGCTCATACTGGAGAGAGCCCTTTCAACTGTCAACAGTGTGGAAAAAGTTTCAACTGAAAAGGAAATCTTAATTACCACATGAGAATTCAAACTGGAGAGAAGCCTTTTACCTGCCAACAGTGTGGAATAAGTTTCACTCAAAAAGAGAGATGCTTAACATGCACATGAGAATTCACACCAGAGAGAAAATGTTTTAATCAACATAGAAACCTTAAAGTTCATATGAGAAGTCATACTGGAGAGACCTTTTACCTGCCTACAATGTGGAAGGTTCGGCAGAAGTTATAATATAGCCTCTTTCCTATAGCTCAATACTTGAGGATACACTCAAGAAACTGTCATCAAAGTGGTAGGAGATTCACAGACAGGAAACACTTACGAATCATGTAATAACTCTCATTGGAGAGAAGTCTTAAATCACTGTGGAAAGTCTTGCAGAAACTAAGCAAATCTTGAGGTTCACACTGGAGATAAACTTTTCACTTGCCCCCAGTGTGGGAAGAGTTTCAACCTTAAAGGAAACGTGATCATTTACATGAGACTTCACAATGCAGAAAGGTATCTGACAGGTCTTCAGAATGAATAGTATCATATATCAAAGAGACCTGAAATATGGAGTGCTACTCAGTGTTGCAGGAGGTTTACAAAAAAAAGGAAAAGTAGTCAGTTGTGCATTCATTCTGGAGGAAGACAATTTAAGTTGTGTAAATGTGAGACCCTTTTTGTGTTCTTTGTGATGTTATTACTCCTAGAAATACACATTGTATTTTTTTTTATAGTTTTTATAACCCAACATATACCATGCAAAAAAAAATTTTTTTTGCAATGCCCAGGGAAAAAAGATAAACAAGAAAGAATATGAAAGTATTTTTACATCCCAGGACATATTATTTGTTGTTATTTTATATTTGATTTACATACTGTGTGTAAGTGGGTCTCTGTTTTTTCTTCCATTCTTTTATGTTGAGAATTGTAAATACATACCACACTTTCACTTGGAATCTTGTCCTCTTTCCTTTTTTCTTTTTCTTTTAGTTGTTATTCCTCTCTAACCCTGCACTGAGGATAAGACATGATAATTGGTGGCTTGTCTGTTAACAACAATTGGAAACATAAAGTTAAAGGGGTGGTTGACTTTTTTTTTTTTTTTTTTTCTAGGCTTGATTGTGTTTATGGGGTGCAGTTTAACGTGTTAAATGTGCGCTAAGCGATTTTTGCCAAACGATGTTGATATTTGAGAGCACCAAAACAAACATGCCCATACCCCAACAGGACCTTGTCCCAATTTTGATATCTCCGCCCCACACATACCAACACAACCCTGGCATAACGACAATCGGCGGAAACGAGCGAATATGGCACACAAGCATATTCAAACAAAAGCCAACACCGATAAGTTTTGTGAAACAAAGCAAAATCGACGTTATTCACCTATCACAAAGGCTGCGTTTACACTGCAGGTCTTGATGCTCAATTCCGATTTGTTGCCTATATCCGATTTTTTTGGCTGTCCGTTTACACGTTCTTTCAATTGTGACCCATATCCGATTCATGTGTTTCCACTTGCCATACCATCTGAAGCATCCCGCATGCGTTGTTGTCATTAGCGCCTCCTCACGTGCTTCCTCCCGAGAATAATGTGACCTGTGCTGACAAAACGAGTCCAGCACATTTGAAAAATTAGTTCATTTTATTTTTATTTTCACATTCTCCATTAAAAGACCTTCAAAATGATGTATGATTTTTTTGAGAAAGATTAAAGTTTTCCTCCCGTTCTTTTCTTATTAATAATTAGGCTACTATATTAATAATCACAATATAGCTGTTTTTTTATTTTATGTTTCCTATTATAAATAAGAACAGATGCAAAAAAAAAAAAAAACCTGTAGCATATGAATTAACAAATAGCCTAGAAAGAAACAAATAATGCATTACCTTTATCATTTTACATCTAAACACAAGCATTCATATAGCCTACGAAAAACAAATTATCAAATGTAAAAATCACTTCAGTGTGTTCATTACAAATAAATTGATTATTAAAACTACTCTTTTCTTTTATTGATAGATAACATTGAGACAGACGGCCTACTGCACAAATCATATGAAGTTACACATCAGATGTTTTTCCCCATCAGTTCCCCAAGCGTTCACTTAAGACAGAACAGATTATGTTTGCGTGAATACTGAAATACTGTAATTCTGTGTATTTAGTGGGATCGGGTGCCGTTATGCGCTCTCTTCAGATGACAGTCAGCACGAGAAGCGAGCGGAGAAAAGGTAATCCTCTCAGAAAATATACAATTAAAGATACTTTTAGATGTTTAATTACTATTTGGAGCATTAGGATAGCTAAACGAGGGCTTAATTAACAAATTTTTGTGAAAACCTTAAATTCGACTAAAATCAACTTTTTTTTAAATGTTTTTTTGCCTGTAGCTCAAAATAGCCTGTGCGCATTTACACTCATTTTGCCAGCATGGGTCCCATATAACGTCCTTAAACCGTGGAGAAGTACCACATTGTCAAGTTTTAATGACTTACAGAACACGATGCCTCAGAAAATCCGATCTGCCTGTTTACATAACAGTCGCATTGGCACATATCCGATTTATATCCGATTTATTTCCATATATGAATGAGGCCTGAATCCGATCTCTCTATATCCTAATGCATGCGTTTTTTTCCTGTTTACACTGTCATAGAACAGATCCGATCTGTGTCACATATGAGCAAAAAAATCGGAATTGGGTCACATTTAACTGGCAGTGTAAACGGGGCCAAAGAAACATCGCAACCTTGGCGTCTGAGTCATGCCCTTCCTGCTCTTTGAGTTCTCTCCACCGCTGGAAAGCTGCTCCGATATTTACACAGGTCCTACCTCTTGCCTTATCGTAACCCTTCTTTTTAATGTGTTCCTCCGATATTTTCCTCTTTTCTTTTTTTTTTTTCGACCCCTTACTGCTGATTGGCTGCAAGTGTGTTTTGGGACATGGTCTGACACTGCGGTCAAAAGTGTTTTTCAAAAATTGCTTAGTGCACCTTTAATGCTTCGTTTTTAAAGAAACACATTTTTCACATAACTTACCTTTATTCTACATTGCTCTGTTCCTTCTCTTATGAACGCTCTGATGATTTCATGGTTTTATGAAACCCCTCCCTCAGAAATACGCAATGGGCTCAGATTGGTTAGCTTGGCCCAGTGTTGTGATTCGTTAAACTGCCTAGTGCACGTCCACACACATCTCGCCTCAGCGGCATGTGCTCCGGTTGTATTGTAAACATGGCGTTGTCTATATTGCTTATCAATTTGAGCCCGATTGAGACAGAGAATATTAGTGAAGAGGATCGTGCAGAACCTGTGCAAGCACGGCTCTTACAGAAGGTTTCAGAATGGTATATATTTTGTTTGTTGTCTCATAATTTTAGATACGTTGTTATTTGTAAATTCTACTGCTTATGTTACTATTAAATAGTACTTAAAGTACTATTTTCAGGCACTGCGTAATATCATTCATCAAGCGAGCCAATTTGAAACATCAAGACAAATAAAATCACGATACAAAACCCGATTCTTTCTTCTCTGAGGTTAATATATCTGTTCTGAGACAGTCAGGATTATACAGCCTAGAAAGTGCGCTCCCTCTATAATCACTAAAAGCTGTCATTCACTTCATCGCGATCTCACAACGTTCTGTTAATCAGTGACGCTGTCTGCACTGCACAACAAATCTCTTATTTACGTTGTATCAACACATTGTTATAATGAGAGGATTCATAAGCTTGCAGAACTGAGCACTTGGCAAAAACTCAGCATTTTGAGCAGTGAGTGAACATTTGAGGCTCTCCATAACACAAATACACACTGAAGCATTTGCTAAATATGTCCCGCATTATCCCACAAAATCACAACTACTGTCACATCTACACTGTCAATTCAGAACTACATTTCCCAGAATCCCTCCTGTTTCCCACCTGCACTTATGCTGCCTTCACGTGCTATCGGAATTATCGTAAATACGAGTCTCCTAATCGGAAATTGGACGCGAACGGCCTCTCAAGTCGCATTTACTACTGGAAAATTCTGAAATAAAGGTGCGTTCACTCCATATCGTAATAACCGTAATTATGTGATACCAACTTGTTAAAAGTGTTCACGTCCTCGTAGAACTCGTAATTACAACTTGTGAACTGGGAGTTTTCAGAGAGCTATGGCTTGTACCACGTGACTTGTACACACCTCATGCGGAAATAGAGAAAAACGGTGGCGCTTTCAAAGAATGCTATTACTCTTAAATAAGGGGAAAATAGATACATATATAGAATACTATATGTACTATAATATAAAATCATATTATGTAAGTGTTCCTACTGTTATTATGTTGTTGTTGTTTGTTTAGGTTAGTGCATGTCGGTAATTACATGGCATGGCATGAAGGCAGCATAATTTTGATACCCAAGTTTCCGAGTTGGGCGGGTCATAATCTTTAAACATGGTGGAGGGGACAACCATTGCTGCTGTCAATGCTATTCTTACAACAACTACATCCCTTTGTCCTGTCGCTAAAGTAGTGTATTTATAGGCTAAGATATGAACGATCATTCGAAGCATATTGTATGTTTTATACGCAGTGAAATAAGCATGTATTTGACCAAAATTCCAGAATTGTCAGCGAACTGCATGTATAGCGCGGTGAATGTTTATATGATTGTCAACCAATGGGATGCTACTTTTTTTTTTTTTTGACATTAAAGCACTTGAATATGACAAGCTCGTAATCACGACTTCATTAGTGGGAAATAGGAACATTTCCGATAGCACGTGAAGGCAGCATTAACACAACATAGCTGGCTGCCTATCTGCGCTACTTACCTTTCGCGATCCTCCATCTGTCCATATTCATCCTCCCGTTGTGATAGCACTGCTTTGGACTCTAGACCTTGCCTGTTCCCACCTGTGTCACAGCTACGTCTGCGTTGCTCATCCGTTTGACTCTATATCAGTTCCATTGTCAATAAACACCACTTCTGTGGAAGCTCCTATCTTGTGTCCTTCTGTTTTGCTAACACTTAACATGATTATAAGGGATAACAGAGGAAGTTTTTGTTGTTGTTATTATTGCATACATGTGATTTCATTTGTCCCTATATTTTTTCGTAAATTTAGAATAAATTTTATTACAAAATTTGTTGAATTTTGATTTGTTCGATCACGATGCAAATCGATCACGAATTCAATGTCAATTGATAGTTTTCAGTCACGTGACCGGCTTGAAGACTTGGAGGGCAAAACATCCATAGAACTTCAGCACAAACGTGTCAATTTTTCATCTGTTTCCCAGCCGCAAATACAAACCCGATTCCAAAAAAGTTGGGACACTGTACAAATTGTGAATAAAAACAGAATGCAATGATGTGGAAGTTTCAAATTTCAATATTTTATTCAGAATACAACATAGATGACATATATCAAATGTTTAAACTGAGAAAATTTATAATTTTAAGGGAAAAATAAGTTGATTTTAAATTTCATGGCATCAACACATCTCAAAAAAGTTGGGACAAGGCCATGTTTACCACTGTGTGGCATCCCCTCTTCTTTTTATAACGGTCTGCAAATGTCTGGGGACTGAGGAGACAAGTTGCTCAAGTTTAGGAATAGGAATGTTGTCCCATTCTGGTCTAATACAGGCTTCTAGTTGCTCAACTGTCTTAGGCCTTCTTTGTCGCATCTTCCTCTTTATGATGCGCCAAATGTTTTCTATGTTTATTATTATTATTATTATTAGTCAAATCTGGACACAGAAAAAGCATGGTTAAAAAGGCTTTACATTGCCAAAGTTGACAGCGCAGTGACTGACAGTGCACTTGTAAAATATCATCGGTCATTGTCAGATACAGTACATTTAGTACTGTACATTATGCTATGTGCTGGGGGGAAATATGAACTAATCGAAGCAAATATTATCTAACTGAAGGCTATAACTGTATGTAGATAACCAGGTCCAGTAATGATTGGGCTAAATCAAGACAACTTACCGTGAGTATCCTGATAACGACGATGATTGATGATGATGATGGTATCATTCGCTGTGCTATTCCTAAGAAATCATCTCAACAATGTAGTGCAGCAGCAGAACAATACTGATAAAATAATAATAATAAAAATATTTATATATTATTTTATATCATTAAAATGAAATAGGAAGCCGCTAAGAGACGCTCAGATCCACACTGACACAACAACACTGACGTCTTCACTTCCAGGTCAAGAAGCTGTCAATCAAAAACTCAGTAGCCAATGAGAACACACCGCTGCTAGCCCCGCCCCCACGAGAGATTTGTGCCAGAAGGGCGAACGAAAACTTCAGAATCGTAAACGAAAACTTTAGAAGCGTAAATGAAAACTCTGGAAGCGTATTTGTAAGTACAGATCAACGAATGAAAGAGGAGAAAACCATTGCAAAACATGCATGTGTATTAAAAACGGTCAAACATTTTGCATGCAATTATTTATTTTTTCATTTTCAAAGACATTTTATTCCGTTTCAATTTATATTTTCATACGTTTCTTGAAAAATTACATTCATTTTAATCGGCACAAAGTTAATCCCATATAAGCTGCCCATGCCACATGCACTCATGCAACCCCATACCATCAGAGATGCAGGCTTCTGAACTGAGCGCTGATAACAACTTGGGTTGTCCTTGTCCTCTTTAGTCCAGATGACATGGCGTCCCAGTTTTCCAAAAAGAACTTCAAATTTTGATTCGTCTGACCACAGAACAGTTTTCCACTTTGCCACAGTCCATTTTAAATGAGCCTTGGCCCAGAGAAAACGCCTGCGCTTCTGGATCATGTTTAGATATGGCTTCTTTTTTGACCTATAGAGTTTTAGCCGGCAACGGCGAATGGCACGGTGGATTGTGTTCACCGACAATGTTTTCTGGAAGTATTCCTGAGCCCATGTTGTGATTTCCATTACAGTAGCATTCCTGTATGTGATGCAGTGCCGTCTAAGGGCCCGAAGATCACGGGCATCCAGTATGGTTTTCCGGCCTTGACCCTTACGCACAGAGATTGTTCCAGATTCTCTGAATCTTTGGATGATATTATGCACTGTAGATGATGATAACTTCAAACTCTTTGCAATTTTTCTCTGAGAAACTCCTTTCTGATATTGCTCCACTATTTTTCGCCGCAGCATTGGGGGAATTGGTGATCCTCTTCCCATCTTGACTTCTGAGAGACACTGCCACTCTGAGAGGCTCTTTTTATACCCAATCATGTTGCCAATTGACCTAATAAGTTGCAAATTGGTCCTCCAGCTGTTCCTTATATGTACATTTAACTTTTCCGGCCTCTTATTGCTACCTGTCCCAACCTTTTTGGAATGTGTAGCTCTCATGAAATCCAAAATGAGCCAATATTTGGCATGACATTTCAAAATGTCTCACTTTCAACATTTGATATGTTATCTATATTCTATTGTGAATAGAATATAAGTTTATGAGATTTGTAAATGATTGCATTCCTTTTTTATTCACAATTTGTACAGTGTCCCAACTTTTTTGGAATCGGATTTGTATTTAGATCACCTCTCAAAAGAATAAAACAAAGGTATTTCTGAACAAAATGCAAGTTTTGGCCATTTGCAATCCATATTAATCACCCGCGGCAATATTTAAATCATAAACAGTGCGACAAAACTTTGTAAAAACACTTAAAGTGCCTTAATATGTTTAAAATGCTAATATTAAAGGATCAAATTCAGTAGTCACCACATTAATGATGCATAGCTTACACAGGCAAGCAGATGAGGCTGGAATATGAACGCAGTCCGCTTAACGGTTTAGTGTTTTCCTTCTAATGGTTTTACCCTCCAGGTGGGCGTTCCTATAAGGGTGTGACGTCATGTGAAAACTATCAATTGATATTAAAAAAGATGTAGGTTATTAACTTTTATTCAAATGCAAAACTTAATAAGTAAGCAGGTATGACCTGCAATGCTCTTTTGAGAAACAAGACTAGTATACACGTATATTTATTAAAGAGCCATTCAGGTACCTAGTGGGTAAACTATGACATTACAAATTGATTTTTTTTTCCTAACACAAATAACTCTAATTTGCAATTGTGCTTTCCAGTGTCTGTCTGTCTATCTATCTATCTATCGCCTTCAAACTTAAAACCTTCAAGGCAAGCTTTAAAACTACTTTGAATGTTAAATGACTTCAAACTAAAAGAAATGATCAGACGTGACATGAGCAAAACTGTCTCTAAACACAATAGAAAATGTAATGGATTTAATGGTTATAATGGGAATTGTATTGTTTTAATGGAAACTATAATGGTGTCTACTGGTATGTGATGGACTCTATTGGTGGGGTGTTAAATCCTATTGGAAAAATGTCCAAAACACACTACAAAAAAGCTATTTTGTAATGTTTTTACTGGAAAAAGCTAATGGTTTATAATGGTATTTTAATGGAAACCATTGGAATTTCTGTGATGGTTTCTATTGGGCTTCTATTCTTTTTTTTTAGCAGGTTTAATTGTACATCTAAACAGAAGTAAGAAAAATAATCAAATGTAAAGAAAGTAGTGTGTTCATTACAAATAAACTGATTATTAAAGCTACAAAAGCAGTTCAATCAAGAGCAGCGAGTGATTCTCTCCTTCCTTTTATTGTTAGATTAACATTAACGAGACAGACAGATTATATTAAGACCTGCTGTAATGCATGGATGGGTCTAATATAATGTTACACATAAGATGTTTTCTCCAACAGCTACCAAACATTTACTTAAAGGGATAGTTCACCCAAAAATGAAACTTCTCTCATCATTTACTCATCCTCAAGTAGATCCAAACCTGTATGAATGTGTTTGTTCTGAACACAAAGGAAGATATTCTGAAGAAAGTTTGTAATCAGGCTGTTTTGGGACACCATTGACTTCCATAGTAGGAGAAAAATACCGCTCTGTTTCCCTCATTCTTCAGAATATCTTCCTTTGTGTTCAGAACAAACACATCCTCAAGTAGATCCAAACCTGTATGAATGAGTAAATGATGACAGACTGTTCATTTTTGGGTGAACTGTCCCTTTAAGACATAATTGACTATGTTTGTGTGAATACATACTGTAATTCTGTGTATCGTCTGGCGTCTGAGAGACGTGTCTTGTGTTGAGGAGAATCAGCAGTCGTCCAGAAGTGACCTGAGAAAAAGGTACAGCTCTCAAAAACATACAAATAAAGATTATTTTAGATGTTTAACTTCTATTTGGAGCATTGGGATCACTAGAAGAGGGCTTAATGAACTCATTTTTGTCAAAATCAACCAAAATTGACTCCCACCTGTAGCCAGTGTTGCCAACTTAGCAATTTTGTTGTTAAATTTAGCAACTTTTCAGACTACCCTAGCAACTTTTTCTTCAAAAAGCACCTAGCAACAAATTTAGCAGTTTTAAAAATTTATTTGGCAACTTTTGATAAGTGACTCAGACAATAAAAAGGCACACATTTTCCATCCAAATTACACAAAAAGAGGAAACCAAAGATGTCTAGCAGTACACGCATCACGTTAGCTGCTATTTGCAATTGTTAAATTTAACAATAATTTAATCATTGTTTATTTATGATACATTTGTTAGTAGCTTGTAACCGATTGTTGATCAGTTGGTACACTGTAAGAAAAATGGAAAAGATACTAGTAATTTTCCAGGACATTATCATTATCACCCTGTATTGTAACCTGAAAACCAATACTGAAAATGATTTCATATTAACATTGTGCCCTATTTTATTTTTACTACTATAGCTACTACTATTTTTTACTACTATAGCAATCATTGAAAGGGACTTTATTAAAGCATAACTGTTGAGAATGTGTAGTATTACTAGTTTACTAGCTATTAAAAAAAACTTGTCAAAGAAAAATTAATCATTCAAAAATGTGTAAGTGTTCAATAATTCAATGTATTAAAAATAGTTATTTATATTATATTGTAACGTTGAAACGTAATATTAAGTCACTTATCAAAAGTTGCCAAATAAATTTTAAACCGGCTAAATTTGTTGCTAGCTGCTTTTGGAAGAAAAAGTTGCAAAATTGAGCAACAAAATAGCTGAGTTGGCAACACTGCGTACGAGTTCAGAGCGCGGTGACGCAACACGTCTGCTGTGGGCCGATCATAACATTCTGACGCATTTACTCCACACTGTGAAGCTCGGTTTGAAGTCGTCTAATGTGATGTCTCTGAGCCAGAAGTGCTGCATGAGTGTGAACGTTTGAGATCTCATATACCCCTCCATGTTTACTAACACAACAACTGTTTAGAGTAGAGCCCAGCACGGCCTAAAATATAGGCCCTAGCCCGGTCCGTGTCCGACAGCTCATCAGAATTACCGACCCGAGTCCGTCTTTTTTCCCCTTCTACCAAAACAGCTTATACTACTGTTTCAGCTATTACAATACTTCAGTTTTGTATGAAATGGCAAAGTGTTTGTATTTCGTTTCAGTATTTTATTAAGTTAATTTAGAAAAAAACGTTTGGAGCATTTTTTTTATTCGTTAAATGTAAGTTTTTGTTTTTTAAAGTAACGACTTCCAGCGGCAGACAGAGCTGATCATAGCCTATGTTTGATCAATTTAGCCTTCTCAAATCATCACGACTTGTCTAAAACTAAATCTATAGTTATAAAACCGCTCCACAATGTTAGTTTAAACGCTTGACGTAGATAAATGTGCACTGACGCATATCCAGTGGTTTGTGCGGAGAGCTGAAGCACACTTTACAGGATGAGCCATCACTTGCTTTAGAAACATTTCAAAATACGCCTCATGTTTGCTCATAAAGGTGAGAGTAATAGGCTACACTGTTCGGGACTGTAAAGGGTCTACTTTTATTTGATGCACTCACAATATTAACAAAACGTGCTTTTATAAAATAAAACAGCAGTTTGGGTTTTGAGCAGAAGCGCTTCTGAAAAACTCTAAAGACGCATCCAGTGAGGAGACGGCGAGTCAGGATCTTCATCAATGCTTGGATGATCAAAAATGCAGCTTTTCCTGAAGCATTGGGAACTTTTAGTAACCATGCTCCAAATTCTCCCTGATGCTCTGCATGGTGAACGGTCACCTGTATGCTAATGCGTGCGAATATGCGTTGCGTAGGCGATGTGTAATATTTATAATATAATCAGTATTTCATACAGTCGCCATGTGTGCTCTGCGTGTAGGCCTATATGGGCACAAATAAAGGAGAGAAGTCAAATGAGCCCGAGCACGATCTGTAAAAAACAAATGTCCCGAGCCCGGCCCGAATGGACTCCGCGTGTCGACGGGCTTGCAGACCTCTAATTTAGAGTTCGTTTCTGCTTAATGATGTCGCAGAATGTACCGTTAATCTGAAACCGACGTGTGATTGGTGCTTTAGCGCTAAAGAGACAAAGTCATTGCCTGAGTGAACGGTGCATTTTTGTATTTCCCGGTAAAGTCGTTCCGGTAATTTTACGGTAATTTACTGGTATTACTGTGTGAAAGCGGTAGTGTGCTTAAAAGTATGTAATGATGATAAAATGTAGCTTTCGTCACAAATAAATTACATTTGAAAATATATACAAATAGAAAGCAGTTATTTTAAATAGTGAAAGAATTCAAAATATTACTGTTTTTGCTGTACATTGGATCCAATAAGAGACTTCTTTAAACACTTCTGACTGGTGGTGTGTGTAAAATAATGTGATTTCATCACAGGTTTGGTCTTAAGTGTCCTATAAGGTGGTCTTAAACTGAACTTATATCATATCTGTAGACAGACTCTGGATAGAAGCGAGACTATAAGCACTTTCTGTGTTTCTAGAGGCTCTTCTTCAGTGTTTTAGCTCAGAATCTGCTCTGAACACAGAAACAGATGATGATGCACTAAACAAGAAAACACACACAAGACGACTGTCGTCTAATGCTATAAAAGAAACACTATCGGTTTGCATTGGTGCGGTTAATAAAAGAGTATTATTGAGCCTGTGCTTTGGCTCTGTGTGGATGAACGTGGTTAGGAAGAAAGGGTTGTTTTCTGTGGGTCCGGCACATGTTGTAGTGAAAGAGAATGAAGTCGATGATAAACTGGTAAAGAGGCATTAAAGCATCATGATATTGATATTAGAGTAAAGCAGAAGTCAAGGAGATAAATGAAGCTGAAGGGAAAAAGCAGTGGCAGATGAAATGGGAAAATGAAACAAAGAGAAGGCATTTGCACAATATACAAGGAGAAAGATAAGAATAATTAATAAAAAGATGGGATATTGACAAGATTGTGAATCTGTATTAAATATAGGGAAACAGTGAATCATGTATTATTAGAGAGCACAACGAGAGCGAATGAAATGAATCCAGTCATTAAAAGATGCTGGTGTATACTCACTTAAATAATTATTAGGTAATGGAATAAATTATTGAATTCAAAGTGAAGTATTTCTTTTTTTTTTGTGAACATAATTTAAGGAAATGTTTTATTTGTCTTAAGAAAAAGAAGGGGTTTGTTTTGTGTTGTTTGTGAATCAGCTCCACACTCCAGTCCAGCAGGTGGCGGTGAAGCAGCTCGCAGTTGTTTCGCTGACCGCCAGGTAAACAGCAGCAGAAGAAAAATTCTTCACAGGTGACTCCCTTGTGTTGATAACGAAAGCAAACTCAACAGAAAAAAGGATTAAAAACTGTCACAAACATCACATTAAGGTAAGTTTATTATCAGCTTTTGATATAAGTTCGCGTCTCTGTCGAGTTATATCCTATCGGTAAACATTAACACCATTAATGCAGTTGTGACGCATCTAAAAGTGGATTACTTTCTCAATATATCTCCTCCTCTCAGCTTCACACCGTGCTGAAATAATACTTTGACTTGTATATATGTAAGGAATAATTGCCTTCGGTCCGTTGAATTATTAGAAAAATAATGCACACCTGAGGTGTTGATGCGGTCACGAAGCGGAGTTATATATCGTTACACCTCGGGTGTGCATTATTTCTCTAATAATTCAACGGACCGAAGTCAATACTACGGTTGCCACACCTCAAGACATCGATCAGATGATATATTTCAAGACATTCGTCCGGTTTTTCTACTTAAATCGCTATTGTGAGGAGGACTATTTCTTCCGCATCTCATCCAACACTTCTCTTGCTAATTACAAAACATCATTTTAAACCGTAACGGAGGCTTGAGCCGTTGATATCAGACTAATGCAGTTAATAACTAAGTTATGAGAGAGAGAGAGAGAGCGGGAGAGATAGAGTGTGCTTTCCGTACATAATAAAACCTAATTTTGTGGCAAAAACATGGATATGATCTGTCGTTTGTTTACTGTATGTATTTGTTTGGCCAGTGTCGTTGTGGGTTTGGGTTCTTTTGCTGTTTTAGGCTGTAAGGACCTTTGAAATAACGCAAATCATTTGGCGGAGTGATATGTTCATGTGATGCGGCGCCTGGAACTACGTTCCCTGAAAATAACGTCTCAGGTTACGTATGTAACCATGGTTCCCTGAGAGTAGGGAACGAGACACTGCTTCCTCTAGGGGTCGCTATGGGGAACGTCGTCAGCGTGACCCGTGTCTGAAGCATACATACAAAAACACCACTTGTTGGCCGGCGACAGCCTATGACGTCACTACTGGCGCGAACCACAGTATAAAGGGGTGCCAGGAAAATACGTCATCCACTTCTTCGTCTGAAGCTTGCGTCCGAAGCATGGCACCGCACCTAGAGGACGCAGTGTCTCGTTCCCTACTCTCAGGGAACCATGGTTACATACGTAACCTGAGACGTTCCCTTTCGAGGGAACTTCGAACTGCGTCCTCTAGGGGTCGCTATGGGGAACGGAATACCCACGCCACCATGCTGAGGGGAGTGCAAGCCAAGCACAAAAGGCGAGCACTAAGTACCAACTCTACCCGGCTACGGGAGTTGCCCCTGGGACGGTTAGACGGCTGTCAGTGACATTATCCCCTACGGCCAAAGACCCGAGCTGCATACCCTGAACTTACCTGTTAAGGGCCGGGACTCCCGGACCCAGGGTAGAGCTCGAAGGCTTAGAATCATAAGAAAGATTCATTTAAGGGGATACGGCCAAGTGCCTAGGATAGTAGCTAGGTCCTGGCCTGTCACCCAGGGGCTACCGCTTGCTCTGCATGAGCTCAATGAGGGAACTGTCTCAACAGACCCTTGGTAGCAACACCCTGTTCAAGTCAGTATCACCATGATACATAGGTAGAGTGGGCCCAAGGCGAAACCGGGGCCTACCAACTCAAAGAAAGGGCATGAAGCCGCAGCGCGTAATCCCTACCATACAGGATTTTTAGAAAGAACGCAAAACCACTTGATGTGCGATCTTACCACAATGTGGATTTTTAGAAAAGTGCCCAGAGACTAGCGTGCGCACTTACATAACATGGATTTTCTTTCCGTTCTAGGGAATCACAGAGGCTGTCATTACACAGCGAACAGCTTAACAGGGAGGCCGTGAGAGGCCTAACAACCTGAAGTTTGCTGATTCCGAGCTCTGGGGAGCGGAGAACCTAACTCTCAGCATGAGAGGGAACTCAGACGCTTCAGAAGGGAGTGGCATGCTCATATGTGACCCTCTACAGAGAGGGGAGCAATGCTAGCTCGACCAACCAGGAGAGCATAAGGCTGCTGTGACAGCTCTGGAGAGCGGAGAACTCAACTCTCAGCATGAGAGACTCAGACGCTCAGAAGGGAGCGGCATGCTCATAGGTGACCCTCTATGGTGAGGGGAGCAATGCTAGCTCGACCGACAAGGAGAGCAACCTAACAGGGAGGCAGAGAGAGGCCTAGCAACCTGAGGTCGCTGAATCACAGCGCTCGTGATCTAATTTGTCTTTCAAACCCAGAGCATTGGGAGAAATAGGTAGAGTGGGGCCCAAGGCGAAACCGGGGCCTGACCAACTCAAAGAAAGGCACGAAGCCGCAGCGCGTAACCCTTACCGTACCGGATTTTAGAAAGAACGCAAAACACTTGATGTGCGATCTTACCACAATGTGTATTTTTAGAAAGTGCACAGAGACTTAGCGTGCGCACTTACCATAACATGGATTTAAACTGTTCTAGGGAGCCGTAAAATGAGCAACTTAACAAGGAGGCCTAAAGAGGCCTAGCAACCTGAAGCTGCTGACTGACAGCTCTGGAGAGCGGAGTCACAGTGCTCGGAAGGGAATAGCGTTGCTCATAGGTGACCCTCTATGGTGAGGGGAGCGATGCTAGCTCGACCATAAGGAGAGCACCTCCAAATCACAGAGCTCTGGGAAGCGGAGAACCCAACTCTCAGAATGAGAGTAAACTCAGACGCTCGGAAGGGAGCGGCATGCTCAAAGGTGATCCTCTATAGTGAGGGGAGCAATGCTAGCTCGACCATAGGAGAGCAACCTAGCAGGGAGACATAAAGAAGCCTAACAACCTGAGGCTACTGTGACAGCTCAGAAGGGAGTGGCATGCTCATAGGTGACCCTCTATAGTGAGGGGAGCAATACTAGCTCGACCAGCCAAGAGTGAGGCTGCTGTGACCGCACGGGAGAGCGGAGAACCCAACTCTAACATTTACAGGGAACTCAGACGCTCAGAAGGAAGTGCTCGACCGACAAGGAGAGCAACCTAACAGGGAGGCAGAGAGAGGCCTATCAACCTGAGGCCGCTGCATCACAGCCTTCGGAAGGGAGCAGAGTGCTCATAGGTGACCCTCTATGGTGAGGGGAGCAATACTGGCTCGACCGACCCGGAGAGCACCTGAGGCCGCTGAATCACAGCCTTCGGAAGGGAGCGGCATGTTCATAGGTGACCCTCTATGGTGAGGGGAACAATGCTAGCTCGACCGTACCGGAAGAGCAACGTCTAAATCACAGAGCTCCGGGCAGCGGAGAGCTCCACTCTCAGCATTAGAGGGAACTCGACCGCTCAGAAGGGAGCGGCATGCTCATAGGTGACCCTCTATGGTGAGGGGAGCAATGCTAGCTCGACCAACCAGGAGAGCCTAAGGCTGCTGTGACAGCTCCGGAGAGCGGAGAACTAAACTCTCCGCATGAGAGACTCAGACGCTCAGAAGGGAGCGGCATGCTCATAGGTGACCCTCTATGGTGAGGGGAGCAATGCTAGCCACTACCTGAAACCTCAGTAGCCCTCCAGTAGCCACAATCCTAGCAGGGGAACACGCTAGGCAAGGGCTCAGGGAGATGCTACTTAAAACCCCCGAGAGGGGAACAGTCCCTGAGCTAGTATATAGATATCCTCAGATAGCCATGCACCTTCCTCAAAAGGCGGTGTCCCCCTTTGTCCAGAATGATATTTTAAAAAGACCCGCAGGCCCTGGAATTGCAGTGCTGGGGACCTGCTGACCAAGGAGGCTCCACAGAGACCTACGACTGGGCCACACGATCCAGGGGTCTCATCCCAACCTGGATCTAGTATCGACGAGTGAGGTCATCACTGCACTGAAACAAAAACCGACAGGTTTCCTCCAGAAATACTGCAAAGAATGGTTACACAATACCAGTTTTTCCGTAGAACTGGATCGTACTCACCCATCCATTGTTCCTGCGCATGAGATGGTTGCAGGGGAATTTAGAGAGGGGAAGATGAGGGCCGATGACAGTGCCCCCCCGAGGGAAAGGAGTAGATGTTTCACTCACCTTGGTCCGGACGAGAGCGTTGCGAACGCTTCGTCTGGATCACCTCCTTCTCAGGTCTTGCCTACCTCTCTTTTACCCGTGCCTCCATCTAGCCCTACCCGCAGGCAAGGGAGGGGCACGAGCCGCGACACTAGCCTTCTGTGCCCATCTCTGTCCCCAGATGGGGATGGGCCAGGACCCCTGTATTGTTCGGGCTCAGACCTGGACCTTCATCAGGTGACAAGCCCTGACACTTATCCAGGTCTTTCAGCAGATCAGCCTGGTATGCCTGAAGCACCGCCATCGTGTGCAACGAAGTAACAGCCTGACCTGCTGCTGCGTATTTTTGAAGGGGCTTCGATGGCAAGGAGGGAGCCTGGAGAGAGGATGTCTCGCCCACAGAGAGATAGCTGGCTAGCGTCTCTTCCACAGGGGGCATCCCTCATAGCCGTTTCCACGCATCCCCTTAATGTCAGCATAACTGGTATGCTGACACCTATGGATGCGAGAGGAATTTTTTTTTTTTTTTAACGGGTTAAAGAAAAAAGTTTGTTTTTTTTAAGCCTCGCCGTGGCGCGTTCCATAACCTTCAACAACTCGTCATACGCAGGGCAGGAGGAATGAGCGGGCTCAGCCTCAGCTTCTTCGCCCTTAGACATCTCCTGCTCTTCCTGGGCATAACCCAGCAGAGCACTAGCAGCTGGATCAAATGATGTCAGCGAGATTGCATCATCATCATCATCCAGCCGCTCACCCTCGTTCGCGGCCGACGAGCGCGAGAGGGAAACCCCCTCTCTAACTCATCGGCCAGCTCCGCCTGCGAGCCCCATGAGATCATTCCCCTCCGTGCCTCGGCAACAGTGGGTCCTGAACCGTGGGAAGCAGACGGCTGCCCCTCCTTCCTCGAAAAGAGAGACAGACGAAAGCGGAGCTTTCTCATCGAGAAAAACTCACAGTGCACGCATATCGCTCCCTCGAGAACATCGCGTGCATGCTCCTCGCCCAAACAAAAAACGCAAAGATCATGTGTGTCATCAGGTGTCAAATAACGAGGACACGGATGCACACATCTCTTAAACGCCTTGCTAGTGCTCGCCATAGTAACAGTAAAAAATCGTTTTTACCTTTTCCATAGTAGATTGCACGCTTCAAACAAAACAGTCATTGAAGACGAAGAAGAGGATGACGTATTTTCCTGGTGCCCCTTTATACTGTGGTTCGCGCCAGTAGTGACGTCATAGGCTGTCGCCGGCCAACAAGTGGTGTTTTTGTATGTATGCTTCAGACACGGGTCACGCTGACGACGTTCCCCATAGCGACCCCTAGAGGACGCAGTTCGAAGTTCCCTCGAAAGGGAACTGCACACCTCAGAACGCTCCTCAGCCAATCAGATTCAAGCATTCAACAGCCCTGCAGTATAAACATATATAACGACTATATGTGTGTATAATAACTGATTCCTGTCACTGATTACACAAACACTTCACAAGAAATACTACATTTCTGGTCAGCAGTTAAATATGTTAATTTAAATTAATGAATTATTTGCTGACAATTGGCAAAGACCCATAACTCAACATGTTTTCAGGCTACATTTCTTCACTGTGCTCAGTTATTTTACTTATTTCACATATAAGCTACACATGGATCCTTCACTTGCAGCCAAATCACAGAATACGAGACTCATGTGCTGTTGTGTGAAGAAATGTGAACGTTGGATGATGTTGTGGTGTAATCTGGGTGAAAAAGATTGGTTTCAGAAAGCTTTCAAGAGAAAACAAAGCACAACTTTATGAATTTTATTCATCATTTTTAAAAAATTGAATAAAAAAAACAATTAAGTTTGTTCTCAATACATTTAACAAACAATGTTTATCCACATAAGGATGCAATAACTACATAAAATAAACAAAGTTAAATGAAAATGAAAGGGCAACACAAACATGTATTAAATTCATTGGCCGCATCATGCAGAGGACAGTCGAAATTCAGCACAACACCGGCACCTTTTTCACTTTAAATAATAAAATGTGCTAATAATATGAATGCAGTGAGATTGAACATGATTTGTGTTATTAATAGTTTTACTGATGTTGTTTGTTTGGTGGAAACAGCTCATTGTGGAGAAGAGCAGCTATCACACATTTGAGAATATAATGGGCTGCATGTCTGAGATTTGAGGGGTTTTCAGCAGCGCTTCAACAATGAAAATAATCCTCATCAGATGTCATGATCAGTTAGTTGATATGTGTTACAGCAGCAGAAGCACATCAAGCTCTGAACAGATTGATGCTTTTCTCCTGCTGCTGAAGTCAATTATGTTCAGTAAGACACAAGAGCATCAGTGAGCTCAGATACTGACGATGCTCATGAGGATCTTCTTCACTACAGTCAGTAAACCATCACTTTATGGATCCTGCTGCAGATCCACATTCTCTTCAATCTCATTGTGTGTGTAGCGTTAAGATTTACTGCAATAATAATCACAATATTATGTATCGTTTGTTCTCTTATGTTTCCATATGCAGGTGTGAAGTCAGTTTGTCATTATGGAGAACAGAGAGAGATCTTCATCTCCTGATCACAGCTGTGTGTCTCTGAAGATTGACGGATCCATGGGTCTTCCTCCTTTATTCAGTAATGATCCAGTGACCTCTGACCCCAGGTGAGATATAATCCAGTAAAGTGAAAGAAAGTGAGTGACTTGTGGCCAAGTATGGCAACCCATACTCAAAATTTGTGCTCTGCATTTCACCCATCCAAGTGCACACACACACACACACACACACACACACTGTGAATATGGGGTTAGATCTCTGCCACAATTCTGCTCGCGAAAAATCATATTTTAAACACGCAAAGTTGTGTGGAGAAAATGTTCATCTCAGAAAGAAGAAAGTATTTCAGCGCACAAGAATCAATTGTGCATTTAAAATATGTTTTTGGATATGTGCAGACCTTCTCTTTTGTGTGTGCAGTGTTTCTCTAGCTTGCTCCCCTGATGCCCGCTCTCAGTGCTCTCTAAATACTGACCGCTCACTTGCTCAACACAACACAGCGTTACAATGTGCCATAATTCCAGCCAATCAGAGACGAGGCTGCTAAATTCTGATTGGCTGCCTTGACAACCAATCACAACATTCCCTGCATTACCGATGACAGCAGAAGAGGAAAAATACAGTGCGTGCATAGTTATGCAATTTGACATTCTGATCATAATTTTTTCCAAACACATCAATCTTAATAACTACTATTAATCTTGTATTTAATCATTTATAACTAGGGTTTCATTTAAATTTTTATCAAATAATTCTGCTTATTGATTCTGATTCTTATCGATTCCTAATTCCGATTCCAATAAAATCAGAAAATCCATCAAATAAAAAATTAAGTCAAACATATTTATTCTGTCTTTTGAATTTGGTTTTACCAAAAAATGCCACAGAAAAAACAACCAGACTAATATACATTTTTAAACATTTAATTGTTAAAGGTGCTGTACTCTTCTAAAGCCAAGAAATAACATAATATGTTTAGAGATATTTAGGAATCATGTTATGTTTACATAGCTGTTTCTCTGAAAAATAACAAACAAATCAATTAGCAATAGCATAAATAAATAAAACCGAATATATTTAAATATATATATTGTTGTTTTATTAACACAAAGAAGCAAATTACAAACCATAAGACAAATACAATAGAGATATAAATTAAATAAACTTACTTTTCATATACAGTACATTTATTTAATACGTATACATTTATGTAGCATCTTTTGTTGTTTGATTAACATTAATGACACAGATGGGTATAAGCTTTCCCTTTAAAACCAAATGCATGGATGCAATATAGGCTACTGACACACATTCAGTTTTCACCCACCTTTTTACCTTCACTTAAGCATAACAGACACTGTATTTACGTGAGATACTCCACACGATGGACATTTTGACAACTGTGTGTGTATTTGACAATTCAGGTGCAAGGAGACCTGAGAGAACGGATCGAGAGAGCGCTTCTGGTGTGTGTCATTCAGCGTGATTCCTCCTTCACTAACTGCAAGTTAATCAATAACGAATTGTGATTGGATAGTAATTTTGTTTTGGTTACCTTTGATTAGGCTGTTCTCGTATGACAGAACACAACTACTACTTGTTCTGATCACCCAGTCGTAAAGACATTTTGAAATACGTGACAAAACTTATTTTTTGTAAATAAGTCAGGACACTAAAAACAGAGCTGAAATACGGGACTGTCCCAGGAACAACAGGACATCTGGTCACCCTACCCAGAGTGAAGATTTACTCGCATTGTAGATGGTTTTTATAATAAATGAAACCGCAGACAGAACTAAATGAAGAATGATATCTGTGTGTTTATCAGGATCTTCAGGAGGAAGAAGAGGAAGAGATCTTCATCTCCTGATCACAGCTGTGTGTCTCTGAATAGTGACGCATCCATGATTAATCCTCCTGACCTCAGTGATGATCCAGTGACCTCTGACCCCAGGTGAGGATAAACGTGTAGTGATGATTGAACTGATTTATGGGAGTCAAAAACACACTCAATGCACACAGACAGAACTCGACACAATCAGCACATGAGCTCCTACATTTACATATATTATATTATATACTTATATATATTATACAACCCCAAATCAGAAAAAGTTGGGACAGTATGGAAAACGCAAATAAAAAAAGAAAGTAGTGATTTCTAAATTTACTTTGACTTGTATTTCATTGCAGACAATATGAACACAAAATATTTCATGTTTTGTCTGGTCAACTTCATGTCATTTGTAAATATACATCCTTTCCTGTCATTCAGACCTGCAACACATTCCAAAAAAAGTTGGGACAGTAAAGCATTTGCCACTTTGTAATGTTGCCATTCCTTTTCACAACACTTAAAAGACGTTTAGGGACTGAAGACACCAAGTGATGAAGTGTTTCAGGTGTAATTTTGTCCCATTCTTCCTGCAAACAAGTCTTAAGGTGGGCAACAGTACGGGGTCTTCGTTGTCTTATTTTGCGCTTCAAAATGCGCCACACATTCTCTATTGGAGACAGGTCGGGACTGCAGGCAGGCCAGTCAAGTACCCGTACCCTCTTCCTCCGCAGCCAGGACTTTGTAATGTGTGCAGAATGTGGTTTTGCATTGTCTTGTTGAAATATGCATGGACGTCCCTGGAAAAGATGTCTTCTTGAAGGCAGCATATTGTGCTCCAAAATCTCTATGTACTTTTCAGCATTAATGGTGCCATTACAGAAGTGCAAGTTACCTTTGCCAAGGGCACTGACACAACCCCATACCATGACAGACCCTGGCTTTTGGACTTGTTGCTGGTAACAGTCTGGATTATCCTTTTCTTCTTTGGTCCGGAGCACACGGCGTCCATTCCTCCCAAAAAAATACCTGAAATACTGATTCATCTGACCACAGTACACGTTTCCACTGTGTGATGGTCCATCCCAGATGCCTCCGAGCCCAGAGAAGTCGACGGCGCTTCTGGACACTGTTAACATAGGGCTTCCTTTTGGCACAGTACAGTTTTAACTGGCATTTGTGGATGTAACTACGTATTGTGGTACTTGACAAAGGTTTGCCAAAGTAGTCCTGAGCCCATGTGGTGATATCGCTTATAGATGAATGACGATTCTTGATGCAGTGCCGCCTGAGGGATCGGAGATCACGGTTGTTCAGCTTAGGCTTGCGCCCTTGTCCTTTACGCACTGAAATTCCTCCAGATTCCTTGAATCTTTTAATTATGTTATGCACTGTTGAAGGTGAAATATCCAAATCTCTTCCTATCTTTCTTTGAGGAACATTGTTTTTAAACATTTCAATAATTTTCTCACGTATTTGTTGGCAAACTGGCGATCCTCGGCCCATCTTTGCTCCTAAAGGACTAGACCTTTCTTGGATGCTGCTTTTGTACCAAATCATAATTACAATCACCTGTTGACATCAACTGTTTCAAATCACATCATTATTTAACCAATTTACCTCATTACTAGCCCTAAATTGCTCCTGTCCCAACTTTTTTTGGAATGTGTTGCAGGTCTGAATGACAGGAAAGGATGTATATTTACAAATGACATGAAGTTGACCAGACAAAACATGAAATATTTTGTGTTCATATTGTCTGCAATGAAATACAAGTCAAAGTAAATTTAGAAATCACTACTTTCTTTTTTTATTTGCGTTTTCCATACTGTCCCAACTTTTTCTGATTTGGGGTTGTAGATTAATTAGAATCCATGTTATGGTAAGTGCACACGCTAAGCATTCTGCGCACTTTTCTAAAATCCTGTATGGTATGGATTATGCGCTGCCAGGCTCGTCCCCTTTCTCTGAGTTGGCTCAGGCCCCGGTTTTACCTTGGGCCCCACTCTACTTATGTATCATTTGTGGTGTGTTAGAGTAGTTATTCAGGTGGAATATAAATACAACAATATAAATATTAATAAGAATTGTATCAAAGGTCATTTTGATTTTTTGTAAGTACATGTTGTGCTAGGACAAGTAAATGAGCATATGTTTCTATTTTCAATAATAACTCATTGGCTGATGCATCCACGTCCATGTAATTACGCTACAATTTAAGACTAAATACATACTGTTTTAAGAGGGGCACTGAGAATATGAGTGAACCAGAATCCTGCAGAATGGAACATGAAGAGACTGAAGAACAAAGAGGTTGGTGTTTATTTTTGATCCCTCATTATTGATTAATGAACTTTAAAGTCATTATACTCATAATTTGAAAAGTCAAAACATAGTGAACACAGTGAAAACATAGCACATTTTTAACATCTATGCTAGGGTTACACGATTATGGACATATTAGAATTGTTGATTATATTCCTTTGTATTGTAATTGTTGATATACATTACAATACTTTGAGGGTGACAACTGCATGTCATATTATGTAGATTACACACATGCAAACTGGTCAATACAGGGTGCTGTTTAAAAGCAATACAATTGTCTGGTGTAATGCATCTTTACTTTGTTAAAAAATGGCTGTGGCATCCATGTTTCTTGTTCACAGCCACAAGAGGCCAAAATAAATACTTATTATTGCTTGAGTTAACCATAGCAGTTTTGCTGGCGATGCCTTCAAGTGCATTTGGGAAACTTGTGATGTTTTCTTTTTAAAGCATGCTTATGTTTGTCTGAAGAGGTGAGACCAGCATGACACTTTTTTTTTAAAGTTTAAACTGTATTATATTCAGATTACACTAATGACTGTTTTTTCTGTGTATTACAGCAGTGGTTCCCAACCTTTTTTTCATGCCCCCCCCACCACATACACATTAGGGTTGTAACGGTATGAAAATTTCTTATCACGATTATAGTGGCCAAAATTATCACGGTTATCAGTATAATCACGGTATTGTTGAAATGTGCTGGAAATGTTCAAAAAGTGCCGACACATAAATAACTTAACCAAGTTTTACATTTAAAAATCAACAAACAACAAATAAAATGACTTTTTGTTTGCATAATCACTAAAACAATAACATTACCAATGATGTTCGGATTTTAAATGACAATTTGACTGACAACAGTTTAATAGCATGTTCAAATATCTAATGTAAATGTTCAAAAAAAAGCTTTGAAAAAGTTTCATAAAAAGGTAAACCTCACATTTCAGCCTTTAAATAAAGAAAAGGGTTAAGTCAAAATGATAATTGATTAATAAATGATTATATGTATTTTATCTGTTCTGTAAATAATTCTACATAGCTTATCTGCATTGTTTTCATCAACCGGTCAAAATTTACAGCAGAGCATGCAAATTTGGTCCGTTTTTGGCCAGACATAAGTGTAAATGCACACTCTTTTTAATAATGGGGCATCTTCCCCTGTGTTGGTGAAGCTGTACATTATGGAGAAAAATGTTTTACGATAGTTTAAATATTGTAACAATATTCTGTTTTTTGTGAATTTATACCCACAAATGGGTGACGTATCCTGAAAAATCAAGTTTTGAAAAAAAAAAAATTCATGAAATTTTATTATTTTATGTCCCAGTAAGATGGAAAATAGCAATAAATTATTTTTTTAATGTTTCTTCATAGTCTTGCCCTTTTTTAGGGTTAGTTACCTGTAGCCAGGGGTGCCTTAAGATAACCAGAGGCCCCTGGGCTACAGCATTACGGTAGGCCCCCCTACCCCAGAAAACCTTAACTTTTTTCAAATTTTTTAAATCTTCCTGACAATTATTTTTATCAGATTTTGTTTTTTCTTGTTAATATGCCAGTTAACATTCACAACACTGTATGATTTACAGGTATGATTTAAACACCATAAATCACACAAAATATTCATTATTCATGAATTCATTCATTCATTCATTATTCATTATTCATTCATCAGAAGAACGAAACAACACGACATGTTGGCATAAATATGGATTGTAATTGCTAACTTAGTTTTTATTTTGAAACATGCCGTGCTCACAGCCATATAAAGTTTAATGATCACATTTAAGCAATAGGACGATTCCTATTTTTCCATTCCTGGATTTAAAATTGAGACTTTGAAGCAGCACCTTAATCTAAAATCTTCAGCTGACACACAGATTACACCCACACAAGGTCCTGAACTCGCACTGTATGATGTTACAGAAAGATGTCCGGTCCAGTTCCTTTCACACAGCAGAGTTGTTTCTCTTGTTAATCTGCACATTAACATAAAGACACCCTTGTGCTGGGCTACTTTAGTAGTGAATGCATTATACATTCTGCTTACAGTATATCGGTGGAACACATGGAACATTTTAACTATACAAACTGTGTGGGGGGACCTAAACTGAACCATTCACTATATATGCTCTTAAAATGAGTGTGTGAGTTTGTTTACAGAATGCTGTTGTCACTGCTGAAAACTCCCATATAAATAATCATTCGAAAAAAATTATTTCCCTGCAGCCAGTGGGCCCCCTTTCCTGTGTGGGCCCCTGGGCTTCAGCCCCTTGAAGCCCGTGCAGTAGTGTGCCCCTGCCTGTAGCGGTTAATGAACCATGGAAATTTGTTTTGAGTTTGTTTGTCTTTGTGTTGACATCTTTTTATGTCTCATATTGTTAGAAATAATAATAAAGTATAGAGTTGTACTATACACTTTTAGCATGTCTTGATTCAAATGCTGTTTCTAGACAAATAAAGTGTGGATACAGTGAAATCTCTGCTGATGATTATGTGAAGCTTTTCAGACGTGCTGATTTCATGCTAATAGTTCCTGTTCTCACCTCATTCATTACGCTGATGTCTTTAAATCACCTGTAAACTGCCACTTAAAGCTCATTCAATTGGTGTAAAAGACTGAAACCAACTACAGTTCAACTAATCCACATGAAAATACTATAGAAATGTATAGTAAATACTATGGTGCTTTTGAACCATAGTAAAGTACTTGAATTAATTTGTGGTAATTCTATAGTTGTTGTGGTAATATAAAAAATATAGTGATATAAACAAATTACTTTACCCAATACTGTACTTACTAAGTTTTCTACAACTATAGGGTATATTGCTACAATACACTACAGTTTACTGTAGTAAAAACTAAAGTATACTACAGTATTTATTAAAGTTTATCAGTTCACTATAGTTAATGCTACAGTAGGCTGTAGCATTCATTAACAATTAAGTGTTGTAAATACTATAGTATATACAGTATACTTTAATATAGTATGGTTCAAAAACACTATAGTATTTACTATAGTATCTTTTTGTTTTTCTTCTGTTTTATTTGTATATTTTTATATTTGATTTATTTTATTTATATACATTTATTCACCTATTTCTTTGTTAGTTTGTTTTTATGATTGATAAATGAATGAAAAGGTTAAGGTTTATATTAGATCAACTTGCAAATAAATCAAAAACTCGTAGCAAATTAACTTTTACTTTTATCTATCCATCTATAAAAATGTGAACACAAAACATTGAATGCTTAAAATGTGTGAAATAATGAAACATCGATTCATTAACTGATTTATTTTTGGTTTTAGCAGATCTGATATTCCTGCCACACAGCTTGAAGCTCCTCCCACAACAACTCACCTTCAGTGAAGCTCCTCCCACAAAAACACCAATAAATGCTGGAATATTCCCATCAGCCTAGAAGTGAAGCAGAGCTGAACATTGAGAACACGAGAGACACAGAGCCCAGCAGAATGGAGTACGAAGAGACTGAAGAACAAAGAGGTTGGTGTTTATTTTTGAATCCTCATTAATGATTAATGACCAAGAAAGTCATTATATTTGTAGTGTGAGAACTGATGAGTTGATTCAGCTGTGTTTGATTAGGAAAAGTTGGAAAATGTGTAGTGATGGTGTGCCTCCAGGAACAGTGTTGGGAAACATTGGGTTATGTGCAGAGCAGAAATTCATGTATGGTACACAACTATCACTTTTACTAGTTTGTGTAAAAGTTGAGATTGTCAGTGCTAATGCTGAAATGGTTCATTTTTCATTGATGGTGAAATACAGATTTGTGCCTGTATTGTTTTAACAATAACAACTGATCAATGTGCCTAATTCATGAAAAGTGTCAGGGACATATTATTGTTTATTAAAATGTAATCAAAATTCACTTTACTATTGTATTGCAATTGTCTATGTTCTGGTGTTATATTTGAGCTCACTTTGTCATTTCCCTTTAATTTTTTAATGATATAGAGAAAAACAAAAAACAAATCCCGCACACTATCTACACAAAAGGTTTTGTTTTTTAATTTTTAGTTTTTGACCTAGCTGGTCTTTGTCTCCTACACACCATCTATTGCAGTCAGATGTGCAGAGTTGAATTGTTAATTAATAATATACAGAAAATTAAGTCTCCCATGAGTGGTGTGGAGAATAGATGGATGAAAATCTTTTTCTTTTTCTTATTTTAGACTTAATGGAACAGATCGAGGAGAATGAAGAACTGAGTGAAGGAGAGGAGAAAAATCATCATGTCAAAACAGGAGAAAAGTCATTTAGGAGAGCCAAAAGGTCTTGCCCTCAGACTGGAAAGAGATTACCAAACAAAAAAAGTCTTAAACTTCACACAAGGGTTCATGGTGGAGAGAAGATGCACACATGTGATCAGTGCGGGAAGAGTTTCACACGAAAAGGTAGCGTTGATAAACACATGAAAATCCACACCGGAGAGAAACCGTACTCATGTGATCAGTGCGGGAAGAGTTTCACACGAAAAGACCACCTTAAGGATCACATGAAAATCCACACCGGAGAGAAACCGTACTCATGTGATCAGTGCGGGAAGAGTTTCACACGAAAAGACCACCTTAAGGATCACATGAAAACCCACACCGGAGAGAAACCGTACTCATGTGATCAGTGCGGGATGAGTTTTGCACAAAAAGGAAACCTGAAGATACACATGACAATCCACACAGGAGAGAAACCGCATGCTTGTGATCAGTGCGGGAACAGTTTTGCACGAAAATAACACCTTAAGGAACACATGAAGATCCACACGGGAGAGAAGCCACACACATGTGATCAATGTGGGATGAGTTTTGTACAAAAAGGAGCCCTTAACGTTCACATGAAGATCCACACTGGAGTGAAGCCGTACCCATGTGATCAGTGCGGGAAGAGTTTTAGAGATGCGAGCACTCTTAAAATACATCTGCGTTCACATTCTCGAGAAAAAACATTTTACTGTGATCAGTGCGGGAAAACATTTACATCAGCTTCAGGCCTAACTGTCCACCAGAAAGTTCATAGAAAGGAGAAACATCACATGTGCTCTTTGTGTGGAAAGAGTTTTCGCCATCTCAGTGGCTTAAAAGACCACCAGAAAAGACACATTGGTGCGAAGGGACATATGTGCTTTGATTGTGGGAAGACCTTTTTTACTGCTGATGAACTGAGAAAGCACCAGACAGTTCACACTGGAGGAAAGCCATACAAGTGTTCACACTGTGACAAGAGATTTGATTGGCCAGGATATCTGAAAATACATGAGAAGCTCCACACTGGAGAAAAGCCGCACACATTTGATCAGTGCGGGAAGAGTTTTGCACAAAAAGGGAACCTTAAGATTCACATGAAAACCCACACTGGAGAGAAGCCGTACTCCTGTGATCAATGTGGCAGCAGTTTTAGTTTCAAGTTTCAAGTTTTATTTGTCACATACACGACTATACAGAGATTGTATAACCAGCAGTGAAATGTGAGTCGGGTCCGCTCCATGGACAGTGCAAATATTGAAAAATACAACACAAGGGAAGTATACATAAAATAAAATGAATAAAAAATAAGATATAAAGAATAAAATATAAAATATAAAAGAATGTGCATGACAGTATGCTGTAGAATTAAATATTAAGATAAGCATGACTGTACAGAGAGGAATGTGCAAACAGGTTGAACATGGTTGACATGAAGCAGCCAATCACAAAAATATATATATATATAAAATAAGATAAGATATGATATCAAGACACAGAAAGTGTTGTGTGCAAATGTGCAAATGACACTGACAGTATGAGGTAGAGAGTAATGAGTGTGTGATTAGTGATTTGAAGTAAGTCAGATGATGTTAAGAGGCTGAGTTTGAGTTCAGGAGCCTGATGGCCTTGGGGAAGAAACTCCTCCTAAGTCTCTCAGTTTTTGCCATCAGGCTGCGGAAGCGCTTACCAGATGGCAGCAGAGTGAATAGGCAGTTTCCAGGGTGATTTGAGTCCTTAATGATTTTGACAGCTCTGCTTCTGTAGCGTTTGAGGTAGATGTCCTGCAGAGAGGGGAGAGCAGACCCTGAGATACGCTCAGCTAAGTGCACAACTCTCTACAAGGCTCTACACTGCTATCAATGTGTGTGAGGGAGGAGTGGAGAATGTGAGAGATGGCATCATCAGTTGATCTATTGGAGCGATAAGCAAGCTGAAGAGGGTTCAAAGTAACAGGGATGGAGGGGCTAATGTGGCTCTTAACAAGTCTCTCAAAAACCTTCATGACTATTGATGTGAGGGCCACTGGACGATAGTCATTCAGGCAGGAGGGTTTATTGTTCTTAGGCACAGGGATGATGATGGATTTTTTAAAGGAGGTGGGAACTACAGAGGTAGCAAGGGACTCGTTGAAGATAGAAGTGAACAAACCAGCAAGCTGATCAGCGCATGATCTCAGAACCCGGCCTGTGATCCCGTCAGGTCCAGCCGCTTTCCTGATGTTCGCTCCCTTTAGTGCCCTCCGAACCTCATCCTCCAACACGGTGATCACATGATTATCGCTTCTCTGTCTGCTGCTTCCTGACGCGCTGCTCGGCAGAGCCGCGCTGCCGCCATTGCAATCAAAGCGGCCGTAGAAGGTGTTTAATTCGTCGGCCAGCAACGGATCTGCACTCACCTCCGCGGAGGATTTGTTTCCAAAGGCACAGATGGTCCTTAGTCCCTGCCACATGCGTCGAGAGTCATTGAGCTGAAAATGAGACTCAATTCTCTCTTTGTAACGATGTTTGGCTGCACTTACAGCTCGTCTGAGAGCATAACACGATGCTTTGTACACGCTCATATTCCCAGACAAAAGAGCCTCATTGTATGCGGCAGTGCGTTTGTTAACCGCATCACGGATTGTTCTGTCCACCCACGGTTTCTGATTAGGGAAAGTCCTTACAGTAATCGTTTCTGTAGCTTGTTCGGTAAGTGTGTTTACAAAGCTCACTGCTACATCCGTGAACTCGCTGACGTCAGATGAGCTCACCCTGAACATGTCCCAGTCGACGTCATCAAGAGCCGCCTGTAGCATAGCTTCAGAGTGGGAGGACCAACGCGTCACTTCCCTCTTTACCGGGGGTTCCTGTGCGAGCCTTTGTTTATATTCCGGTGTGAGGAAAATGGCGGCGTGGTCCGATTTACCAAAAGCCGGTAGTGAGCGGGCCTTGTAGGCATTCTTAAACTGAGAGTAGCAGTGATCCAGTGTATTCGGTCCTCTAGTTGGACAGGATACATGCTGGTGAAAGTTCGGCATGACCTGCCTGAGGTTGGCTTTGTTAAAATCCCCTGCTATGATAAAGGCAGCGTCAGGATGTTTGTTAATGTAGCCGCTGATCACGTCGTGAAGTTTAGACAAAGCCAAGCCGGTGTCTGCCTGAGGTGGAATGTAAGCAGCAGTAACGATGACCGCGGAGAACTCACGGGGTAGATAGAATGGGCGGCAAATAATGGATAGATGTTCCAGATGAGGCGAGCAGGATCGCGACAGAGAGGAGATATTCCTGGGGTCACACCATTTCTTGTTAGTCATGAAACGCACTCCTCCACCTTTGGATTTACCGGCCTCCGCTGTTCTGTCCATCCGTAAAACAGAGAAGTTGTCAGACGGCGTTACAGCAGTGTCCGGAACCGAGGGCGTGAGCCATGTTTCAGACAAACAGATGATGTTACAGTCCCTTATGTCCCGTTGGAAACTTATCCTGGCTCTAAGATCGTCCATCTTATTCTCGAAGGATTGGACATTAGCGAGCAAAATGCTCGGTAAAGGAGGACTGTGAGCCCTTTTCCTCAATCTGTTTCGAATACCAGCGCTATTTCCACGGTGTTTTTTGTTCCGTCTCCTGTGTCCTTTGTTCTCCGCGTTCCGAAGAATCTCAAGAGGCCACGATGGATTCGGTGATAAAGTGTCCTGAACCAGGTTAGTGAAGCGGTTTCCAATGTCCAAGAGTGTACTTTTGTCGTAGGTGATCAGTGCCGATGTTATGTGTGTAAAAATAGAAATCAAAAGTAAGTAAAAAAGTAAATAAAAAAGTAAATAAAAGCATAGTCTTAGCGGAGCGACCCGGACGGCGGCCGAACATAGCAGCGCCATCTTGGATTTACATTTAACGTAAACCTTAAGATGCACATGAGGATAAACACTGGAGAGAAACCGCACACATGTGATCAGTGCGGGAAGAGTTTCTCACAAACATCAAACCTAAAGACACATATGATGATCCACAGCGGAGAGAAACCGCACGCATGTGATCAATGTGGGAAGAGTTTTGTAAAAAAATACCACCTTATGGTACACATGAAAATCCACAATAGAGACAAGCCACATGTTTCACACATGTAGCACTCTGCATTCTCACTGTGGACAAAATCCATTTAACTGTGATCAATACAGTAAAAGAATGAGCATTACCTGAAGAAATGTGAAAGTTTGAACAAAGGACAAGCCTCGCGAAAAACAGATGTAAAGATGTGTTTAAGACTCACTGATCTTGTGTCTTGATTTAACGTCACATGAAAAATTAAGCTGAACGACACTGTATTGGTCATTCAACATGATGGCGTCAGTTTAATGATTAGATTCAATAGTTTCCAGTGAGAGTCAAACTATGTGTGAACATTTAAATGCCTCTAGCACCCTTGTTAAAGCCATTTGGGATATTGTTATCTTTGGGGACTAGGTTTGCTAGAGCAATTTTTTGTATTGTCTTTCAATGCTTTTTTTAAGGAGTCACTTCTGAGGATGTGCCTATAAAATACAGTGCAATAAATTTTCAATAAGGAATCCTGCTGAAGATACACCCGGATCTCCTGGTCTTTGCTTCTGAGTGTCAGTAAAATTACACAAAAGACAAAAATGTGAAAGGCCATATGTGTTTTGATTGTGGGAAAAACTAAAACCGTACTAGAGATATCACAGTAAAGAGAAACCTTATGACCTTTCATACTTTGAAAATCTGTGGCAGTCTAGACCATGGTAACTCAGCTCTAATGAATGTTTCAAGTTGATTTTGAGACGAAGGCTCATAGTTTATTGTGTTGTGATATTGAGCAGTGAAAACATACTGCTCTTGCAGAACGTCATTGCATCTGATTAATACTCAGGTTAAGACATCAGAGGCATCTTTCTCTGGGCAGAAAAGAGAAAATCAACCTAATAGATTCTTCATTACACCGTATTGTTTTCATTATAATGCCCATTTGTGGTGGTGATGAGAAGTCCTTGTGCTTTATACACCTACTCTCTGGGACACTGACCTCTGCTGGTGAAAATGCTGGTGAAAATTTAACATTCAAGAATTTATTCGTCACATTAGTAATAATGAGCAACAAGTAATCATAATAATAAAAGAAAACGCAGTAAATAGGATAAAAAGTAGTGCAAAAACTGTATACAATAGAGTTGAAACAAGAAGTGGACAAAATTCCAAAAATAGGAGACCTGCCGCGGGAGTTCACGGCCATTGTTATTGCCGCGGTTTACATACCTCCATGTGCAAACACTAAAGACGCGCTTCGTGAATTGTACAGAATAACAAACAAATAACTCTGACGGCTTTTTCATCATAGCCGGTGACTTCAACCATGCAAACCTAAAGACAGTCCTGCCAAAGTTCTACCAACATGTGAACTTTGCGACAAGGGGAAACAACACACTGGACTTTGTTTATACAACAAAGAAAAACGCATACAAAGCTGAACCCTGCCCCCACCTCGGGTACTCAGATCACACCTCTGTTATGCTAATCCCAGCGTACAAACCACTTCTCAAGCTTTCCAAGCCGGTTCAAAAACTCATCACAACTTGGCCAAATGATGCTACCTCAACACTACAGGACTGCTTTCAGTGCACAGACTGGAACATGTTTAAAGAGGCAGCAACCTACAACAACCACACAGACCTGCATGAGTACACTGAAACTGTGACTGCTTACATCAAAAAGTGCATTGATGATGTGACGGTCACCAAGACCATTACCACACGTGCAAACCAGAAACCATGGATGACAGCAGAGTTTCGTGGGCTGCTAAAGACCAGAGATGAAGCATTCAGATCAGGAGATAAAGCGGCCCTCAAAACAGCAAGAGCCAATCTGTCCTGTGGCATCAAAAATACAAAATGGTCATATGCTCAAAAAATCAACAATCACTTCACAGACAGCAGAGACACACGGAGCCTGTGGCAAGCCATTCAGACCATCACTGACTACAAGCCCCCGCCACAGGCCTGTGATGATGACACATCCCTCCCCGATGCACTCAACCACTTCTACTCACGATTTGAGATACAGAACGACACACCTGCACAAAAACGGCCCACTCCTCCCAACGACCGGGCACTCTGTCTGTCTCCAGCCGACGTAAGGAAGACCCTATCTAGGATTAATCTGCGGGTCCTGACAACATACCTGGTCGTGTTCTGAGAGACTGCGCTGCACAGCTGACAGATGTGCTTACAGATATCTTCAACACCTCGCTGAGCCAGGCAGTCGTCCCCACATGTCTCAAATCCACAACAATCATACCAGTACCAAAGAAATCACCTGTGTCCTGTCTAAATGACTACCGTCCCATAGCACTGACCCCAATCATGATGAAGTGCTTTGAGAGGTTAGTCATGCACAACATCGAAAACAGCCTCCCCAACACACTTGACCCGCTCCAGTTTGCATACCGTCCAAACCGCTCTACGGACGATGCAATCTCCTCCACCCTCCACCTGGCTCTTACCCACCTAGAAAATAAAGACTCCTATGTTAGAATGCTGTTCATAGACTTCAGCTCGGCATTCAACACAATAATCCCACAACAGCTCATAAATAAACTAAACCTGCTGGGCCTTAACAACTCCCTTTGCAATTGGATCCTGGACTTTCTAACCGGAAGATCTCAGTCAGTTCGTGTCGGTCACAACACCTCGAGCACTACCACACTGAGCACAGGGGCTCCACAAGGCTGTGTGCTCAGCCCGCTGCTCTTCACACTGCTGACCCACGACTGCACTGCCAAGTTCAGCTCCAACCACATCATCAAGTTTGCTGATGACACAACTGTGGTAGGCCTCATCAGCAACAACGATGAATCGCACTACAGAAAGGAAGTGGCACAGCTGGCTGAATGGTGTGGCACTAACAATCTGTCCCTCAATGTGGAGAAGACAAAGGAGGTTGTGATGGACTTCAGGAGAAACTCCATTGACCATCGACAGCTCGACTGTGGAGAGAGTCAGCAGCACTACATTTCTGGGGGTGCACATCACAGAGGATCTCACCTGGACCACCAACACCATGTCACTCTCTAAAAAGGCACAACAGTGCCTACACTTTCTCAGCCGGCTGAAAAGAGCAAGACTCCCTCCACCCATCCTCACCACATTCTACAGGGGCACCATTGAGAGTGTGCTGACCAGCTGCATCACTGTCTGGTACGGGAACTGCAGTGCTGCTGACCGCAAGACCCTCCAGCGGACGGTGAACACAGCTGCAAAGATCATCGGTGCCCCCCTCCCCTCCATCCTGGACATTTTCCTTACACGATGCTCCAGCAAAACCAACAGCATCTTGAAGGACTCCACCCATCCCTCCCACAGTCTCTTCCAGCTCCTACCATCAGGAAGACGGTACCGGAGCATCAGAGCCCGCTCCGCCAGACTGCTCAACAGCTATTTCCCCCAAGCTGTGAGAGCCCTGAACTCAAATCACCCCGCCCCCCTCTGAAACCCCTGTGGAAACCCCCTACCTCCTGAAACATGGACCCCCCCCCCCAACCTTATGACACCAAAGGAAAAAAAAACAAAAAACTGAATGAAACTTTGTTTGTGTAATTCGAAGTGTGCTACACACAGTTGAGTGGGCCTGTACAAACCACCTGTAGTAACACACTCTCCTCCATGTGCACTAGACGCTTTTCACACACTGCTGTGTGTACACAATCCAACAAAATATACGTATGTTTACACGCTCATGCACTACAAATCATCCTGCACTGTTCACCAGCTAGCTGCTTGACTCACAATGTTTCTCTTTGCACATGTACAGTATTTATGCGAAGCATTTGTATAGTTTGTATTTTTTATCTTTTTATTTTTTAGTTTGTATAGGGCAAATAATTATATATAGTATACTTACAGTTAAAATCTGTCAGTAGGTTAATCTTGTATAGGTTTATAGTGTTAGTTGTGTATAGGTTTATAGTGTTTATAGTATAGGTTTATTGTGTTTTTTACTTCACTGTTGTATGTCTGTATTTATGTAGCACCGGGGTCCTGCGAGGCACAACATTTCGTTCCACTGTATGTCCCCACATGTAGCGGAATGACAATAAAGCTCAACTTGACTTGACTAACTTGACTTGACTTGACATACGTGTAGAGAAAGTAGAGCTCAGTTATTTGATGTTGGATGATTGGTTCTAATCAGTAAATATAATTATCAAGTCATAACGAAGCAGTACGCAATTTTACAAACAAATCTAATAATTACTGTCTTCATCTCATGACATAAAAATCAGCTTGTGCTAGCATTGCAGATATTTTGTGTTTTGTTGTGTTATTGTTTTGTCATTATTGTTTTGGTTTCATATATTTTTACCATACTACTTACAGTTTAGTTTAGCGCTAAATTAGTGTTGTAGTAATTAAATGTTCACATCGCTATCACCAAAGCTCTCTCAGTTTTGTTGTAGATCATAATCTGTTATGCTGCCTCAGAAGTCTGTCTAAAATCAGTTTTATTAGGTGCCTCTGTGCACAAATGTTTAACTGTTGAAAAAGACTATATTTAGATAAATTTGGATGTATATTCACCACTGTATGTAGTGTTTTACCTGTACAGTATAATTAAAAGTCTTCCACATAGAAAGAAAACAGAAAAGCTACTGTATACGTGAGTGTGATTTGTGTTTGTTGTGGTGTACAGATTTATTCATCTCAGATTGTAAGAAATAATACAGTTGCTGATTTTTATAATCCTTCATCAATATTCCTGACTCAAATAAACTATTTCTACTGCAAACACATAGAAGAGAGATATCTGCTAATGATCATGCATGGCTTGTCTCATAAGTGTTACTGTTAACATCGCTGATTTTATGTTAATAGTTCCTGTTTTCACCTCATTCATTGTGCTTATGTCTTCAGATCATGTGTAAACTGCCACTTAAAGCTCATTTAACTGGTGTTATTGGACTGAAACAAACTGCTCCATCACCACTATTGAAATCTACAAGATATAAATCTCTTAACATATTTTATTTCATTATGGTTTTGGATAAACCATGTTTCATGCAAAAACAACAAGAATCTAAAAACATATTTGGTTACTATTGTAACCTCGGTTCCCTAAGATATGGAACGAGTACTGCGTCTTGATAAAGACGCACATGGGAAAATGCCTTTTTTTTCTCTTGAACTGAACCCTAACACAATGAAACTGCACATCTATTGGTTCATGCAGTGTGTTAAAAACTAACCAATGGGTCAGCAGCAGAGCTGCACAAGCCTAAAGCGACAAAGCCTGCCAGAGCCTGCCAAAATGGGTGGAGCCATCTGGCTATATAAGCAGCCGTTTCGCCATAGGATCCTCAGGTTACTTCGACTGAAGCAACGACTGAGTTGTGCAGCTACGTAGTGCGGCAAAGTACGCAGTACTCGTTCCGTTCCGAGGTTACGACAGTAACCGAGTATGTTCCCTGTCGATACTCCACTCGTACTGCGTCTTGATAAAGTCTCTGCTTTGTGACCGGATGCCCCTTGGTGCTTCATGGCACTAAACACAGTGGGCAAATCCCATGTAGGGATGGTGAAGGGCTGAGGCGGATTTAGCCTCTTGGCTCCCCTCAGAAAGCGGACAACCGAGTTGTTCCTGCCCACCGATTGGCCTGCTATAGGGGCATGGGAGGTCACTATAGCTGCTACATTGAATGTGGATGGGGAACGTCCCTTATCCAGTCAGAGGTAGACGGGTTTTCACTACGGTCTAGGCACCAAGTGAAATAAACAGACCACTTATGGAGCATCCACTCCTCTGAGAGGACATTGTTCTGAGATAACATGTCTGCTCCCTGGTTCAACTTGCCCAGTAAATGTGCTGCTCTTAGCAAGCGCAGGTTGAGCTGAGGCCACTCCAGAAGGTGCTCTACCAGAATGAAGAGGCGCTTCGAGGAGAGACCTCCTTGGCGATTTATGTAGGAAACCACAGACATGTTGTTCGAGCGGATTAGCACATGGTGTCCTTTTAGGTCTGGCAGAAAGAACTGGCAGGCTCAACATTTCCAAGCAGTTGATGTGGAAGCCTTTCTCCACTTTCGACCAATGGCCTAAAGTCAGTTTGCCTTTGCACAGTGCCCCCATCTGTCGTAACAACCTTTCTCCTGCAAACCATGGCCATGCCCTTGCTGGATAGTTCCTCCAGGGGGCTAAGGCTGTTACACAGGCCTGGTTCACCCTGATATGTAGGTGTCCGTGACACCATGCATGGGGTGGAACCCATGGTTTCAACCAGCGCTGAAGGGGCCGCATGTGAAGCAGGCCCAGCTTCAGTGCTGGCGATGTTGCGGCCATGAGGCCCAGCATCCTCTGAAACACTTTGAGAGGGCAAGTGGCACCGGTCTTGAAGGAGGCCGTGAGTTTTCAAATGGCCAGAGCACGTTCTGGCATGAATACGGCTCTCATCTTATCTGAGTCGAGAACTGTTCCCAGGAACGATATCCGCTGGCTGGGGGACAGCGTGCTCTTGGCGAAATTGACCCTGAGCCCCAGGAGGAGGGTTCTGTGCGATAATAGCTACACCTCTGACTGGGCCAGAACGAGCCAGTCATCAAGGTAGTTGAGAATGTGGATTCCCATCTGTCTTAGAGGGGAAAGTGCAGCATTCTACGATTTGCCCAGAAGGATTAAGCCGCCACTCGATGTAATGAGGGGCGGTAATCCTCACGCGCTAATATACGCGCTGGAAGATCAAAGTGAGTACGCAGGATATGCTGGTGCACTGATCGCTCAGCCTCGCGAGCTCACCGTTCCTGTCTCCGAGGTGACTGGGAGAAGAGAACCATGAGAGTGGGGGAAAGCAGGGCCTCCTACATAGAGGGCCCACGAATGAATCAGGATGGAGTCCGGCTTCCGGTGAAAGCTGGCTGCCTGTGTGAGCGCAGCTTCAGCAACGCACACACATAGCTTTCCACTCCGATCTGCCCAAGAGGCTAGAGCCGCTCAATGTAATGAGGGGCGATGATTCTCACGTGTGAAACTCCGGTATATCAGAGCGCTGCGGGAAGCTCCGTGGCTCTGATGTTTCATTCTCCAAGCTTTGCTGAGAGAGGATAAACGGGAGAGCGGAGCTGCCTTCATAAAAGTAAGTAGAGAAGAGGAAGGATTCCCTGCACGAGCCACATTCGCGGCATTTGCAACAACGCTGACCGTGAGACCGTGGCTGCTGCAGGCGCTGAAGCGGCTTGAGAGCGGCGAGTCAGCAGAGAAGTCAGCCTAGCCTGAAGAGGTCTTGACCCGGGTGCTGAGGCTGGTCAACGGCAAAAAAAGGCTCATAGATCAGCGAAGTGTCGTCGCTGAAGGAGAAGAAAATGGAGGATCCTATGGCGAAACGGCTGCATATATAGTCAGATGGGTCCACCCATTCTGGCGGGCTTCATCGCCATAGGCTCATGTAGCTCCACTGCTGACCCATTGGTTGGTTTTTAACACACTGCACGAACCAATAGCCGTGCAGTTTCACTGCGTGATTGAATAAGGGAGAAAAAAGGCATTTTTCCCATATGCACCTTTATCAAGACGCATTACGAGTGGAGTATCGACAGGGAACTAAACTAAATGAGTTAAAAGTAGTTCAACTCGACTGGGGTGATATTTGCTGCTTACAATGCTGTACATTTATTTCTGCATTAGTCAAGCCCCACCCTAGCGCTGCCACTGGTGATTTTGAAAAACTTGAGCCATGTGTGGCGTTCATTGCCAATCCTTTTATGGAGCTTGACATTGATAACATTTCAAAGCAGATGACTGAACTCTTTGATGTCAGTGCTTTAGAGATGGAGATTATCTCCAAAATAATATCCAGTTGAAATCTCAGCAACATTCGCCAAATTTCTGGAGTCTGGTAGACCCAGGAGTCTACAAGAACCTTCACCAAGCTGCACTCAAAGCATATGCTTTATTTGGATCTACATACCTACGTGAATCAGCATTTTCTGATATGAATGTGATCAAATGTAAATTCAGAACAAAACTGACAGATGAACATTTGAATGAGTGCATAAGAGTGAACCTAAGTGCATACACACCAGCATATACCTCTTGTGGAAACAATGCAGTGTCAGTCAGCTCTTTAGATGTAAGAAAATGCATATCATATTTGTGTCCCTACACTGTAAAAATTGTCAGTGAAAACTACAGTAAATAGCTGTAAAATAGCAACAGTAAAAGTCTGCATAAACCAAAATAATGAATCGCTGTATTTCATACATTACATTACTGTAAATTAAGAAACGGTACATAACTTTAGTTTTTACTCTCCTAATGCGTAAAAAACACATTCTTACTGTAAAGATATGTTTGGTTTTTTTAATTAATGGGAAAATACCATAACTTCACAAGCAAGTAATTACCCTAAAATCAAAGGTATTATTCTATGTAAATTACACATTTTGTTGATCTGTACTATAAAACTTACAATATAAACCCTTTCACAATTCAAAGAACACGTAACTTGAATTCTACAGTGACAATTAGTTAAACAAACTGTTTATGTTTGTTAAAAAAGTCCATTTAGGTATAGGCTACTTTTGTGTAATGTTCTATAAACAGGGGTCTATTCTGATAGTTAATGCTAAATGTGATAGAAAACAAAACAAAGAACAAAAAGATTAATTTCTTGAGGAAAGTCAAGAGACTGCTTTGCAGCAAAGTCAGGAATTATTTGTGGTTGAAATAAATGTTGTGTGTGTGTGTGCGTTTTATTTTCCTATGACTGTTATGTTTGCACTGTCCGCATGGTTTTAAGGATACAAATATCTTGTCTTTTATATTATCATATTTTAAAAACAGTGATTTGATTTTCCATATTATTAATACTTAATTATCACTATAGACTATACATTAAAATGTAATACAATAAGCAAAGGACACAAAACAGAAGGACAAAACAAAAGGGCTTAGGCCTATCATATATCCTGCACGTTCTAAAATAAAATTATGAAAATTTGTATGTTATTATTTATTTATTATATTATAATAGTTGTATTATAATATTAATAATAATTATATATTATTTATTACAATAGTTTACTTATTTATTATATTATAATCAGTGGTCGAATTGAAAAAAAAAATCAGGGGGGATGATGTTACGGGGTGAACGAGACATGAGGCGTGCGGATCCATGTGCAAGCTTTTATTAATAAACATAGTCAATAAACAGACAGGGTCAAACAATGGAAAACAGGTATGGTAAGGGCAAGACACAGAGTAGTCCTAAGGCAAGCGTGGGTCTTCGATCGGTGAACAATATCCAACAGGGGCAAGGCAAAGAGAGATAATCCAGGTACACAGCAATAATCCAAACGAGGTGCAAACAAAGTCCGAACGGCAAGGCAAAGGGTTAATCCAGGAAACACGGACAGGTATCAAACAAGGCAAGACTATAATTACTGAGAGGGCTCCGTAATGTAGCCATCACTAGGATAAACGCTATACAATACTCGGCACTCACAGAGAGGAAGTCCAAGGCTTATAAAGCGTGTGTGATGGTGATCAGTGAAATCAGCTGTGTGTCGTCAGTGAAATGGATGATGGGAACTGTAGTCCAATGGTGAAGTGACAGTAGTGTAGTGTATGAGTCTATGTGGTGAGCGAGTGACTTCTGGTGGTGAATGAACAGAAGTGCATGGCCAGGATTCGTGACAGATGGTGTGGTCGGCGGGGGGTGGGGTGGATTGTTCTAATTTTTAAAAAGGTTTCTATTTAATGAAAAATGAGCCTTATTAAAGGAACTTTTATTTAAAAGATTTTTTTTTCCTTCTGGGGCCTGAAATAGAGGATTTTTTAATCCATATTGATAATTTAACAACATTTTGCTGAATGTGTTTTTGTTCTGGCACCTTGGCTGGTTTAGGTCCATCATGGATAAATAAATATGACAAAACCACCAGTAGGTGGCAGCAAGTCCCTGTTTTAATAAATGACTCACTGAATCATTAAAATCAAACGATTCATTCAAAACGGCTGATTCAACAGAAACTAAACAAGTGAGACCATCCCTGTGTCCCAATGTGCATACTATCCACCCTATCCACCGTAAATAGTATATATATATATATTTTTTTTACTTTATTCAGATTTTAATTTGACATTTGCTTTTCCAGAACAAAGATAACTATACTAGTTACAAATAGATTCCTCTAATGTACAAAATAAAGGGGTTCCAAGCAGATCACAGTAATAACATCAGCAGGGTGTGAAATAAAAATAAATAAATAAAATAAAGAATATATATGTATGTAATAAAATAAATAATATAAAAAAGTAAGTAAATTACTTAATTAAATACAAAAATACTTCGATCACAACATAATATTTAGGTAAATCAATTTAAGAGTTACAGCGTAAATAAATGATCTCATTCAGAATCAGAATGAGCTTTATTGGCCAAGTATGTTTACACATACGAGGAATTTGTTATAGTGACAGAAGCTCCACAGTGCAACAGAGAGACAGCAACAGGACAGGACACAGGTAATAAAAGAATAGTAAACAAATATACAAATAGGCAATGTACAAAACAGCAAAAACACAATATATAATATAGACAATTATGTGTGTACAGGTCTGATATGTGCAAATATATTTGACAAATGTGTGTACAGGTCTGATATGAGCAAATATGAAGTGAAAAAAAATAAAAAATAAAAATAAGTAAGTGTGGTGAATAAATAATAGAGTTGTGTGTTCGGCGTTTTATTGTCGTGTTCATGAGATGAATTGCCTGAAGGAAGAAACTGTTCCTGTGTCTAGTCGTTCTGGTGCTCAGAGCTCTGTAGCGTCGACCAGACGGCAGCAGTTCAAAGAGGGAGTGTGCTGGATGTGAGGGGTCCAGAGTGATTTTACCAGCCCTTTTGCTCACTCTGGATAAGTACAGTTCTTGGAGAGTGGGGAGGGTTATACCAATGATTCGCTCAGCAGTCCGGACTACCCTCCGTAGTCTTCTGAGGTCAGATTTGGTAGCTGAGCTGAACCAGACAGTTATTGAAGTGCAGAGGATGGATTCAATGATGGCAGAGTAGAACTGCTTCAGCAGCTCCTGTGGCAGGTTGAATTTCCTCAGCTGGCGAAAGAAGTACAACCTCTGCTGGACCTTTCTCACAATAGAGTCAATGTGATTGTCCCACTTCAGGTCCTGAGAAATTGTGGTGCCCAGGAATCTGAATGACTCCACTGCAGTCACCGTGCTGTTCATGATGGTTAGTGGGGGGAGAGCAGGGGGGTTTCTCCTGAAGTCCACGATCATCTCCACAGTTTTGAGCGTGTTAAGCTCCAGGTTGTTAAGACAGCACCAGACAGCCCGCTCCTTAACCTCCTGTCTGTAAGCAGACTCGTCACCATCCTGAATGAGGCAGATGACTGTGGTGTCGTCTGCAAACTTCAGGAGCTTGACAGAGGGGTCTTTAGATGTGCAGTCATTCGTGTAGAGAGAGTAGAGCAGTGGAGAGAGAACGCAGCCCTGAGGAGCTCCAGTGCTGATGGTACGGGTGCTGGATGTGTATTTTCCCAGCCTCACTAGCTGCTGCCTGTCTGTCAGGAAGCTGTTGATCAACTGACAGACGGAGGTGGAGACGGAGAGCTGTGTCAGTTTATTCTGAAGGGTGACCGTGATGATGGTGTTAAAAGCGGAGCTGAAGTCCACAAACAGGATCCTCACATAAGTCCTTGGTCTGTCCAGATGCTTCAGGATGAAGTGCAAGTTCATTCCTAAGTATTTCTAATTATTAATTGTTCATTCCTAAGTATTCCTAAGTATTTCCTAAGTAATTCCTAAGTAATCTAACACAGGCTTCCATATTTTCCAGAATATATCTAGCTTATCATTACCAATAAATCGTAATTTCTCAATATGAATAATGCCCGCTAGCTCACTCAGCAACACATCAAATGTTGGGACAATGTCAAGTTTCCACCTCTGAACAATCAATCTCTTTGCAAGGACCATAAATAAAGAAATACCCTGTCTTTCATATGAACTAAAAGAGGATACAGAAATCACCCCAAAAATGGCAATCATTGGATCTGGAACAATATCTATTTTAGACACTTTTGAAAGCAGGTCAAAAATATCTGTCCAGTACTTATGAAGGTTACAACATGTCCAAAATGAATGTAGAAGTGTACCCTCCGCAACCTTGCATTTATTGCATACCAGTGACACTTCAGGGAAAATTTTGTGCAATTAAGTTTTGCACATACAGTTGTGTTCAAAATAATAGCAGTCCAATATCACTAACCAGATCAATCACTGTTTTTGGTAGAAATTATATTTCTACATGGCAAATATTTTACTAGTAGGTGTGGTAGAGTAATAGAAAACCAACAGACCCAACAGTCACGACACGCATGCTGTTGATTCTGTGTGATTGAATCATTAATTGAAAAGGGGGTGTTCAAAATAATAGCAGTGTGGAGTTCAATTAGAGAAGTAAATCATTCTGTGAAAAAACTGGTTTCAAACAAGTGGCCCTTATTTAAGGACGAAGGCAACGAATGTTGAACTGTGCATTTCTCTCTGAAAATCTGAGTAAAATGAGTCGTTCCAGACATTGTTCAGAAGAACATTGTACTTTGATTAAAAAGTTGATTAGAGAGGGGAAAACATATAAAGAAGTGCAGAAAATGATAGGCTGCTCAGCTAAAATGATATCAGATGCTTTAAAATGGCAACCAAAACCAGAAAGATGTGGAAGAAAACAGAAAACTACCATTCAAATGGATCGAAGAATAGCCAAAATGGCAAAGACTCAGCCAATGATCAGCTCCAGGGTGATCAAAGAAAGTCTAAAGTTACCTGTGAGTACTGTAACAATTAGAAGACGCCTAGGTGAAGCCAATCTATCAGCAAGAAGCCCCCGCAAAGCCCCATTGTTAAAAAAATGAACAGGTTACAATTTGCCAAAGAACACATTGATTGGCCTAAAGAGAAATGGCGAAATATTTTGTGGACTGATGAAGCAAGATTGTTATTTTTTGGGTCTAGGGGCCGCAGACAGTTTGTCAGATGACCCCCAAACACTGAATTCAAGCCACACAGTACACTGTGAAGACAGTGAAGCATGGTGGCGCAAGCATCATGATATGGGGATGTTTCTTATACTACGTGTTGGACCTATTTATCGCATTCCAGGGATCATGGATCAGTACATTAAAATCCTTAAAAAGGTCACGTTGCCTTATGCTGAAGAGGAAATGCCCTTGAAATTGGTGTTTCAACAAGACAACAACCCCAAACACACCAGTAAGCGAGCAGCATCTTGGTTCCAGACCAACAAAATTAATGTTATGGAGAGGCCAGCCCAATCTCCAGACTTTATCCAATAGAAAACTTGTGGGGTGACATCAAAAATGCTGTTTCTGTGGCAAAACCAAGTAATGCAGAGGAATTGTGGTGTGTGGTGCAATCGTCCTGGGCTGGAATACCTGTTCACAGCTGCCAGACTCCATGCAACACAGATGTGAAGCAGTTCTCAGAAACCGTGGCTATATGTTAGTTCAGTCATTCACAAGAAAGCTAAATCTTCAAGAATTTTTCAATTTATACGGTAAATGTTTGACTTTGTAAAGAAAAATGCAGACACTGCTATTTTTTTGAACAGCCTAATATTCCTTTTTCTTCACTTTCTGTAAAGTAATAAGAAATTTGCTAAATCTTTCTTCATGTTTTGATTTAGAATAGAATGTGCAATGTTCCCAATGCATTTGTGTGTATTGAAGTAAAAGTTATTATAAGGATTTTGAGCTTTACTCGCTTTTTTAAACACACTGCTATTATTTTGAACACAACTGTATATACTCTATGTAGAGATTTGAATTGAATTAAGTTGTGTCCAGTATTAATTGAACAATCATGTATATTCTGTAGGCATTCCTCCCATTGCGCATCCTCAATAGTGAAACCTAAATCCTCCTCCCATGCTTTCCTAACTGTAGTTGTCACTTTCCACCAGATCGGTTAATACATTATAGAAATATGACACTGCTTTTGAGTTTCCAGCTTTAAATCTGTTTATTTCCTCTAATTTTCCGTGCTTTTTTAGTTGTTCAAAATTAGGAAAATATTTTCTGACGTAGTCTCAAACTCTGATTGGAGCTCTTTAAAAGACAGGAAATGCCCATTCATATAAAGTGAGCCAACACAGCTTATTCCCTTCTGTTTCCAAAGTGAAAAAAGACTTGTCGTTTAGAGCTGGAATGAAGGAGTGATTCATACATATAGGGCTATAAAGATATACATTAGGGGAAGGGGAATTGGTCTGTGGCCAAGTATGGCGACCCATACTCGGAATTTGTGCTCTGCATTTAACCCATCCAAGTGAACACTCACAGCAGTGAACACACACCCGGAGCAGTGGGCAGCCATGTTGCGGCGCCCGGGGAGCAGTTGGGGGATCGGTGCCTTGCTCAAGGGTCTCACCTCAGTCGTGGTATTGAGGGTGGAGAGAGAGTGCTGGTTATTCACACCCCCACCAACAATCCCTGCCGGACCTGGGACTTGAACCTGCAACTTTTGGGTTACAAGTCCAACTCTCTAACCATTAGTCCACAGCTGCCCCTAAGGAGCTTTTTTATTTTATATACTACTGACAAGTGTTGGGCATAATAGTCATCAGTTCACTTTTTTCCCAATTAACCGCAAATCCTGATATATTCCCAAATTTTGTAATTAAAGAGAGGAGATGTGGAATAGACTTACCAGGATTTTTTATAAACAAAAGTATATCGTCTGCGTAAACTGAAATGTGTTGTGGGAGGCCACCTATTGTGATTGGTTGGATATCTGCCTGTTGCCGAATATATGCGGCCAAAGGCTCTATCGCAACTGCGAAAAGAAATGGGGACAGCGGACAGCCTTGCCTTGTCCCTCTATAAATTGAAAAAGGAGCTGAGACATTATGATTAGTCACTACTGAGGCTTTTGGACAGAAATATATTGTTTTTATCCACTCTCTAAACACATGGCCGAAACCAAATTTCTTCAGGACCGACATCATATATCCCGGAAGTATAAACCTCTGCATAAAACTCTGCAAAATTTTGATTTATTTCCTTTGGATTGGTTATTATTTTCCCCTTTTTGTTCTTAATTTGATATATGGCATTAGCAGCTTCACGTTGGCTTAATTGCCGCGCTAGAAGGTTATGGTATCTTTGTTTAACCTTACACAATAACTTTAGCACACTGCTAGATAACAGAGAATTATATTCATACTTTAATGCCATAATTTCTTTCAGTAACACAGTATTTGGGCTATTTTTGTGTAAGCTTTCTAATCTGGTAAGAGTTCTTTCTATTTCAGTCAGTCTCATCCTAACTTTCTTCCTTTGAGCTATCTCAAATGTTATTATTCCCCTCTAACTACAGCCTTCAATGCCTCCCATAAATTTGAATCATGCACATCACCCTTATCATTAATTTCTATAAATTGCTCAATCTTTTTTTCCAGATTTGTATCAAATGCTTCATCTTTTAATAGTGCGTTATTTAACTTCCATCTAAATTCTCCTCTTAAATTATCTAATCTAAGGTCAATTGACTGGGGAGCATGATCTGATATTATAATATTGTGATATTGTGACTTGCATGCATTTGGTACTACATTTGAATCTAGCAGAAAAAAATTGCGAATATGACTTGTGCACATGAGAGTAAAAAGAAAAATCTCTATCTGAGGGATTAAGAATTCTCCATATATCTACAATGTTTGGGGATTGCATATTCTGTTTTAACATGGCATTAGATTTAGATGTCACATTGGCAATCTGACTCGGTTGTCTATCAAGCACGTTGTCCAGCACACAGTTGAAATCACCTCCAATAATTATATTTGATTCAGAAATACTGGGGATTAGTTTAAATACTTTTTTCAAAAAAGAAGGGGTCGTCGTGATTTGGTGCATATAAATTAACTAAAGTAATTTGTTTCGAGTTTATAGATCCCAACTCAATAATATATCTGCCATTTATACCAGACATAGACTTCTGATGAACAAACGGTACATTCTTACATATCAAAATAGCCACACCCCTAGCTTTGGTGGAGAACGTAGACTGATACATTTGTGCAATCCAATTAGACTTTAATCTATTCTCACTTCCCTTCTGTTATGGGGTTGACGAGACGTGAGGCAAGCGGATCCATTTGCAAAGCTTTATTAGAAGACGTGGTCACAAAAACAGGCAGGGTCAGTAACAACAGGTATGGCACGGGCAAGACACAAGAGTATTCCTTAGAGCAAGCGTAGGTCGACGATCAGCAAACAATATCCAACAAGGGCTAGGCAGAGAGATAATCCAGGTAAATGAGCAATAATCCAAGCGAGAGGCAAACAGAGTCCAAAGGACTAGGTTAAGGGAAAATCCAGAAAACACGGGCAGGAATCAAACATGGGAAAGACTAACAAGGAAAACTAACAACTAGGAACGCTCTGTAGAGTAGCAATGGCTAAACAATACTCTGCGTTATCCGAGAGGAAGTCCCAGGCTTATAAGTATACAGAGTCATATGTGACAGCCTCTGTGGAGTGAAAGTCAATGTGATGGAGGAGTGACCTCTGGTGGCGATCGGGCGGAAGGCCACAGACTGGATTCGTGACAGAGCCCCCCCCCCCAAAGAGCGGCTTCCAGACGCTCCAATGTGATCAAGGAGGGCGGTGGAGTGGAGGCGGAACAGGGGGAGGGAAGGAGGGCCAGGTCCATGTGCAAGTGGAGAGGCCGGGGACTGAGGCAGAGCGGGAAGTCAGGGCAGAGACGATGGAACTGGAGCCCACCAGGGCGGAGCAGACGGGACCGGAGCCCACCAGAGCGGAGCAGAAGACCACCATGGCGGAGCGGAAGACCACCAGACCCGAGCAGAAGACCACCACGGCGGGGCAGAAGACCACCAGACCCGAGCAGAAGACCACCACGGCAGGGCAGAAGACCACCATGGGGGAGCAGCAGACCACCAGACCTGAGCAGCAGACCACCAGACTGAAGCAGAAGACCACCGCAGGGAAGCAGACTGGGCAGGAAACCATGACAGAGTCTGAGATCTGGGGGGAACAGAGGTTCAAGGTTCAAGGTTCTTGTTTATTTGTCACATACACAGTCATACAGGGTATAATCAGTAGTGAAATGTAGGTCAGGACGGGTCCGCTCAATGGACAGTGCAAAACGATAAAATAAAAGAGATGATACATAACACAGGAGAGTATATATAAATATAGGTAGGAATAAGATAAAATAAAACAATAAAATAAAATAAGGAGTAAAATGTGCAATGAACTAAAATGTGCAATACAGTCTACTGTGGATTTAATAAATATTAATATTAAAGAATATATGAGAAACAAAATAGTTGAGTTGTATCAGTCTGGAAAGGGTTATACAGCCATTTCTAAGGCTTTGGGACTCCAGCGAACCACGGTCAGAGCCATTATCCACCAATGGAGAAAACCTGGAACAGTGGTGAACCTTCCCAGGAGTGGCTGGCCTACCAAAATTACTCCAAGAGCACAACGATGACTCATCCAGGAGGTCATAAAAGAACCCAGAACAACATTTAAAGAACTGCAGGCCTCACTTGCCTCAATTAAGGTCAGTGTCCATGATTCAACAATAAGAAAGAGACTGGGCAAAAATGGCATCCATGGGAGAGTTCAAGGCAAAAGCCACTGCTGACCAAAAACAACACAAAGGCTCGTCTCACATTTGCCAAAAAAATATCTTGATTATCCCCAAGACTTTTGGGCAAATATTCTGTGGAATGATGTGACAAAAGTTGAACTTTTTGGAAGGTGTGTGTCCCGTTTCATCTGGCGTAAAACCAACACAGCATTTCATAAAAAGAACGTCATACCAACAGTCAAACATGGTGGTGGTAGTGTGATGGTCTGGGGCTGCTGTGCAGCTTCAGGACCTGGATGACTTGCTATAACTGATGGAACCATGAATTCGGCACTCTATCTGAAAATCCTGAAGGAGAATGTCCAGCCTTCAGTTTGTGACCTCAAGCTCAAGCACACTTGGGTTATGCAGCAGGACAATGATCCCAAACACACCGCAAGTCCACCTCTGAATGGCTCAAGAAAAACAAAATTAAGGTTTTGGAGTGGCCTAGTCAAAGTCCGGACTTAAATCCAATTTAGATGCTTTGGCATGACCTTAAACAGTCCATTCATACTCGAAAACCCTCCCATGTGGCTGAATTTAAACAATTCTGCAAAGAAGAGTGGGCCAAAATTCCTCCACAGTGATGTGAAAGACTCATTGCCAGTTATCACAAAAGCTTGATTGCAGTTGTTGCTGCAAAGGGCGGCACAACCAGTTATTAGATTTATGGGGCAATTACTTTTTCACGTAGGGCCAGGCAGGTTTGGACAGGTTTTTTCCCTTAATAAATTAAATCTTTATTTGAAAACTTCATTTTGTATTAAATTATAACTCTTTATGTTATCTTTATGTAATATTAAAATTAATTTTATGATCTGAATCATTCAAGTGTAAAATATGCAAAAAATAAATAAAAAAAACAGGAAGGGGCAAAAACCTTTTCACGGCACTGTAGTATTAACAGATGATCATATGATGTGATAATATGAGAAACAAATTCAGAAAACTCCTTTATAAAATCTTTATCTGGCTTTGGGGGTCTGTAAACCATTACACATAGTAACGGCGTGGTAGCAGATTCTTTCAAAACACATTGAGATTCAAACTAAAAGCTCCCAACAGAGGACAGTCCGAGATTGAAACCAGTTCCTGAAAACCATAGCCACTCCACCTCCTTTTCCAACACATCTTGGAGTGCTGATAAAACCACAATTTAAAGGACAAAGTTCACCAAAGATGGACGACTCACCCGCACCAGTCCAGGTCTCAGTTAAAAATAGGAAATCCAATTCATGGCTGGTAAAAAAGTCGTTCAAAATAAAGGTCTTATTAGACACAGATCTGGCATTAACCAGGGCCATTTTAACGTGGGAGACAACAATTTATGTTTGTGATTGACAGACATACTTCAATGATTTAATATTCCGAAGATTCACACCCCTGTTTCGGACGCACAATCGCGCAGGAGCACAGAATCCAGCCGACTGCCTCCGATCCGGTATGATAGGTAGATGACAGGCATATCTCTCATCCCACGAACGACAAGTCAGGTATAAACCACGGTGCCCATAGGAAGGAGTGAAGGGACATGTGGTGAGATGAGCCGAAGAGATAGAAACTTCTCTCCTAATCCTCACACGGACACCTCCGCGATTTCCCCTCCTACTGCGGCGTTTCCGCTGATGGATAATACAACAAGGAAGCTGGCGAACAAACACGGCCGAAGGATGATAGAACGATGAGTAGCAATACTCCTGTGCAATGGGACAGTCTCTGGATTGATTGTCCAACAAACTTTTGATGTGTAACAATGCTTGGCGATCATAGGTGATGATAGCATCAACACAACGCATTAACAGCAGCAGAGAAAGCACAGATAGACAGAGTGCTGGACGGATATTTAAAAACTGACGAGACAGACGGCATGCCGACAAACACACAGGCACCATCTTGGATTGAGGTAGCATTCCTTAATTATTCGAGCCCCACACGTTTGGGTGCCATGTTAAGTTTGTATACCGGTAAAAAGGAATTAAATTTACAATTCACATCCTTAACATCCATCAATAATTCATAATCAATAGATCTGCAATTACCCCTCACCTGGACAGATGTTGTCAGAAGTTTCAAAAGCTTTATCCCGGTGTCCGTCCTTGCTCAGTCAAGTTCGAACCACTTGGAGCTCGAAAAAGAAATCTTCTTCAGGTTCAGATAATTAGTTATCAGAAATTAATCACTCAGAGACTTGTTTAAAAGTTTAACGAATCACCAATACAATGGTTTTGTTTTATTAAAAACAATAACTCCTAAGCAATAATAAAAAATAACAGCAAGTAAATATCTTCATCACAATCTAACACCCCTACATAGGTGTGATAAAACACTTCGAAACAGCTAGCTAGAAGTTCCATTCTGCACACGTTGCAAAATGCATCCCCTTGCTCTTAACCGATTTTTTTTTACACAGTAAGCAAAGACATCCATATAGCAGTTAAAAACCACAAAGCAATCAACACCTGTAATCTCAAAATAGGATGCATCTTTTCACAGGATCTTACATCTTATAGTTTCGTAACAGGAGTCTGTAGTTTCGATGTTCCCATGTTTGTAGTTTAGAATTAAAATCATGCAACTCCATCATTTCTTTAAACAATTTAATTATTTTCTCATTCGTCGTTTATTGCTTCCTCAGTAAACGGCCGATCGCTCTCATTTGGAAGGTGATTTTCTGATGCTCTAGCTCTCTCCTGAGCCCGTCTGCGCCGTTCCATCTTCTCTTGCTTCTTGACCGTCCGGCTCCAGTTCCGCTGTAATCCTTGTACAATAAAATCATCAAAATCAATCTCTATTTTATCTGGTCGTTTGTCACTTCATACAGGCTAGAACAGTTTATCAATTATTGTGAGAACTAATGTTTTTCATTAATTCATGATCAGATTCATGATCTGAATTATCAAGCATGTTCATATATTCTTCATAGTAGCCTGCAGGTAAATGGACAGACCCCAACACTGGCCAGTTGCAGCACATAGCATGTGAAATCTGTTGACATCCAAATACAGTAGTCATCATTAACTAATCATTAGCTTCTCATGACTTCATCATGTGTGTGGCCCCTCAACTAAAGTGGTGACTTGGTTCTTTGAAATACTGAATACCAGTGTGTTATTAATGATGGCATAACTGTGAAATGACATGAATATGAACATGAATGTTTAAGCTTTAGCACACAATGTACACAAAAGGACTTTGATCTTAACTTTCTACTTTATTCTTAAACAGTATAACCCAGTTAAATCAACAGCAAAGTGCTCTCATGATAATTCATATTTTACGTAAAATGTGGTTCTACAAAAAGTACATTTACTTACATTTTCACAGACACTAAAAGGTACAATACTGACGTATTTACAGCATCTAAACAAACCAATGCTTATGTATTTTCAGCATTTATACGTACAATAATGACACATTGACAACACCTAAAAAATGAATCCTTATGAATATCGAAATTGCCATATTAATTATATTATTATTGTACTCAGTTGTCGAATTAATGGCTTTATGTTTTCAATTGCATTATTAATTTGTTTAATCGTTTACTTAATATTAATGATACGAAAATTTTGTGTGTGTGATTTCTGCTGCCACTCCTTTCGAAGAATAGGACTACATAATGTTAAACAAGACACTCTGAACCCTTAAAATGAATAAAATTACTGCAATCGAAAACCATTACTTATCATGTAATATTTAACGTACTTTGTTTTCCGCGGGACACAAAAGGCGTTTTGTCCGACATGCTGCGACTGAACATAGAACCATAAAATACACAAAAAAACGCAACATAATTACAAAAGGAATCAATTTTGTTTGTGCGCTGTAATCCAAGCCTTTATTCGGTGATCTTCATCTCCATCCCGAGCAAAGAGAGACCGACCGCTGGCTGCAAACTAGCTCGCGGCCTCGCGCTGACTGATGCGCTCCAAATTCAAATATTGCCCCTTCAAGAAACGACAGGTTTTACGGCAGGATAATCGATCGCTCACTGGCTCTTGCCTGCGTCGTCACAGATTGCGACATGCCGTGTTTCTGGTGAGGTGTGTTTGAATGATGCACGTGCGCCTTTGGGATAATAATTTGGATAATATTTTTAGCGATTATCAACATAAATTCTGCTCTTCACCTCATACAGACCTACTGTATTCTGCCAGAGAGGACTGCGACTGCAGCGCATCGTCATTTGGATTACTTTTGGTACTGCTTTTGACATTTTTGCAGTAAATAAATGATTGTAATTGCACTTATCTGTCTGTCATGTTTTTCTTGTACTGTATAGAGATAGTTATGGTTAGTTTTAGAGGTAGCATTAGGATTAGAGACTATGAAACATATTTTCATGCTATATTGTTACTAAAATGGTAATTTTCCTGCATATTTCTGTCAATTACATTGAATATATTTTTATATTCACTATAAAATGGGTAGGTTTAGGTTTGGGGGTAGGTTGAGGGGGTCTAAACATCTAAATAGCTTATTGCTAAAATGATACAAATATCTTAATGACATAAAAGATAGATAAATATTTTACATTTTTGGCTAAAAATATGTAGTGATTTGTACATATTTGAAAACTCTTTACAAAACCAAAAAGGTGTTAAAGGATTTTCAAATGAAAAGAGAAGAGAAGAAAAAAGGTTTTACAAACAGCTTGTTCTTTTTTTAAGGTAAGGAGACACCATTTTAAAAGGAACAAGATACTGGTGTAGACTCCTCACGAAATATTTAATGCTGAACAAAAATAAACTTTTAAGCCCATATGACACAAAAACATGGAAGTGCATATACACACTTGTTAATTCTTGTAAATATCTAATAAGGATCTACCATTTTTTTTTAAAGATAGCTGAAGCTGTATACTCCTGTAACTAACACACTGGTTTTCAGTATTTCAAAGGACCAAGTCACCACTTTAGTTGAGGGGCCACACACATGATGAAGTCATGAGAAGTTAATGCTTAGTTAATGATGACTACAGTATTTGGATGTCTACAGATTTCACATGCTATGTGCTGTGATTGGCCAGTGTTGGGGTCTGTCCATTTACCTGCAGGCTACCTATATGAACATGCTTGATAACTAATTAAAAAACCATTAGTTCTCACATTAATTGGTAGACTGTTCTAGCCTGTATGCATGCATGAGATAATGTGGATTTTTGTAAATTCATTTAATTCAAGTTGTTTTACCTGCACAAAATAATGCTTTTTTTTATTTTTTATGCACAAATTCATGACGATTCATGTACCATAAGCATAGATTTATGCTTAGATAGTAAATACCTTTTTCTTTATTTCTTTCTTTCTTGTGAACAAAGGAAACATCATGATCATGCGTAATAAATCATAAATCATGATGATGTACCCATCTTAGTTAATGTCTTAATTAAGGTGTAGTTCATCCATGAAGCCATAAATGAAAGACTCTGAACTCATGTTAGTTCCTGATAATTCATGAGATATTAATGCATGAAGTAATGCATAATTCACACATAGATTTATGCATGAATTCATGGTAATTCGTGTACCCTTACCGTAAAGTGTTACCAGATTAATTGAAATGAAACCGAATGTCTAATGAATGTCAAACGTAAAACTAACTTTACCGCAAAACTGGTTTGCTGTACCCTCATCACACAATGATAGATAACCTTTTGCGCTGCGATGATGGGAATAAGTTGGGATCAAACCTTATCAAACGATTAATTCGTGTAAAAAAATATATTAATGCGTTAAAATTTTTAGGTTAATCGCATGCGTTAACACCTTAATTTTGACACCCCTATATATACATATTTATATTTATATACATGCATGTAAATGAATACTAAAAAACGGTTTTATGTATCATACATGCTATTTGTATAAGTTATAAATTAATTTTTATAGTATAATATAATAGATTTTAAATGTTATATTTTTTTATGTATGTATAACACCATTTTCTATGTATGGCTAGTTAATATGAGTAAACGAATAAAACAAATTCCACTTCCTTCTATTCGAATTGTAGTTCTGCAACATTTTCTTCAAATCCATGAATTTTCTCAATTCCATTCTGAACAGTGCACACAACCCTACCATTGATCTTTGTAGGGATTTAATCACACATTGCTTTAAAGACAATGTTTACACAGGTAAATCTGCACCAGCGTTAAACACCCATTGACCCATATTGCCTTGATATTGGAGCGATACTCGTTTAATGACCACGAGATGAGGTGCGCTGTTTGCAGAAATCTTTGTTGTTGTTGCATCATTCCATCATCAACAGCACTTAACGAGGCACTGCCTGTAAGTAAAGTTTGATTATTATTGATTTATGTTATTCTGTATGTTCATCAAGTATTACATATAGTCATTTTCATATTACGTGAAATACGTAGTTCTGTTTATATTATAAAATCGTTGAACTGCTTAAGCTCATATTAAGCATTTATCTACCAGTCATTTATGTTGTGTAAACTTTTTGCATAATTATCTCATTTTGGATAAAATTGGACTCATCATTTTTCATGTAACGGTTTATTTATACAATCTCTCTGTTTATTTTAGTTTTACACATTTTACTCCGTAAATCATCTGAACTGTGACTTCCTGGTGTCAAGTCCGTTTATTGAGTAAAATGTTTAGCTTGCTTGAAATGAAGCCAGTACAAGTAGTCTGAGCCTAGTTACTAGTTAGTTTCAAGGAAAATCATTCAGATAATGTTCTTTTTTTTGTTTGCCAAATAACCCTGTGTATGTGTCCACCCCCCAACCAAACCCCCACCCGATAAGCTGAGCAGTTTCACAGGAATGACGTCTAGTACTCACAGTGAGGGCAGATGTCCTTCATCTTCTGCAACACTTGTATACACAAATAATTTCAACACTGAATTAAACAAATCTGTACACACAGTTTTCATGAAATGTTATTGGATTTATTTTGATTTGTTACACTTACAGTTTTCTCAATCAAAAGTAAAATGCAACTGAAATGAATGGATTACTAAGCATACAATATTTGCAGAAATGAAATGAGTCAAGAAGGTCCATGTTCATGCACAGAGCACCACTCAGACAGTGTTAGGGTTAGGGATAATTCAACAATCTTGAACCTGGTTCTAAATCCCCGTGAGGAAGTTTTTTTCAACATCACACAAAATTCCTGATTGTGTGGATTCCTATGGAGATGCCAGCATTTTTTTTTGTTATCAACAATTTTTTATTTTCATTTTTTTACAAACAACACAACATAATATCCAAAATAAAACAAAACAAAACAGCAGACACATACTCAACATCTAAAAGTTCAATCAAAAGGGAGGGAGAGAGGGAAGGACAACAAGAACACAAAAGTTACTCCTTTAAATAATCACGTACATTCAGTAAAAAACACTGCCAAGCCTCAATGGTTGAAGGCCTGGCCCCACCGACTCGCGCCGTTGTACACTCACATGAGACAATTTGCAGGAGGCTACGGATCCAATATGCCTCTCTACACATGTGTGGTGTAAACCAGTTCTGAATTATTGTCTTCTTCACAGCTGTAAAACCAGCAAACAACATTCTCTTTTGCATTGAACTAATACAGAGATCAGAATCATCATTAAGAAGACATAAACTTGGGTTAACAGACCAATCAATTCTCAGTAATGATGACAAAACCAGGTTTACATGTGTCCATAGACTGATGACGACAGGACATTCCCAAAACATATGCAGAAAAGTGCCTGATGATGTAGTGTTACATATATGGCAGTTCAAATTTGACTGCAGTTTCATTTTAAATCTTTTGTAAGGAGTTATGTATGCTCTATGAATGACTTTGAAGTGAATAAGACGATGAGCCAGATTTTTAGATGTTAAACTGAGATTAGACCACACTCTCTCCCAGTCGACAGATAAATTAAGTTCAGATAATTCCCTATCCCAAATAGTTTTAATAGAAAGAGGTTTTGTAATACAATCAATAATTTTATTATATATTAAGGAAACAGATGGCCGACCAGCAGATGGTGCAATCCAGTCCCGCATAGGATGAGAGGAAATGGAAGAAGACCAAGGAACGCCATACGCTTTGAGAGCAGAACGTAATTGAAGAAAAACAAAATATGCAGATGCTGGTAGACAAAATTTGGCTCTCAATGCCTGAAATGAACAGAGGCCCTGGTTATCATATATATCACCGCAGGTGTTTACACCTAAAGAGGACCAAGAGGGTTGGACAAAAGGACGATTTCCACATACAAAGTTAAAATTGTGCCATAAAGGTGTACTGTTACAGAATTTGAAGAGATGCCAGCATTTTGACCCTTGCCTTTAAACAACAAAACACAAATATGTGAATCTATCTTTGCACCAAGATAAACACATGAGAGGTGAAAAATGAGGAAAAATACAGATCCCAGGTAACGATTCAGTGGAAATTTCTTGTGAAAGAATAAACAGAGTACACAAATCTTTCCATTTCCACGTGAATAAATGATTTGAATGTGCTTGAGGTACGTTTTTAGGTTTCAATGGCAATTATAGTTTTTCAAACATAAATATATAACAGAAACATAATTTAGGAACACAAATATATTAGGAACATTATGAAGCTTTCCTTCTTGTAACCAACTTAACAGTAGTTAACATCAAGTTTAATGCATTTATACCTTAAACAAACAAACATGTTTGCTGACAATAAAAGCTGCCTCTCGTTATTTTCAGTAGTCTAAGAAAGTCTCTCGTTACTTGACACCCAATCACTGCTGAAGTCAAATAAACTTGAGCAGACAGACCGCTGTAATAAGTGCATTAGGATGTGCATGACCTAAAAGCTTACACACTTAAAGCAACAAAACTTCAATGTTGAAGACCCCCTGAAATCAGAATTAAAGTGCCTTTGCTGTTGTATGTAAGAAAGAGCAAAACCAAACATTCAGCATCTGCTTGAAAAAGAAGACAGTTGGTTTGTCTCAGTTGTTTCTCACAGCAGCTTGTGTAATCTGACACAGAGAAAGTGAGGAATCATACACCCTGAATCCAGCATAGAGGGGTTCAGTGAATGTGGTGTTGAATGCGTGTAAGTGTGTGTGTGTCAGAGATGCTGTAGAAGGGACAGAGTGCCGGCCGACACGTCCACATACACTCCTACTCTGCGGGATGAAGGGGCTGATATGTTTTTGTTTACATTATTGTGCCAGACAGTGAATCCATTAACAGTGCAGAAAAGACTCCAGGATTTGTCACGGTATCCAAACCAAGAGTCATTCCCTTCTTTCCTGCTGATTCCTTTATAGATCTCTGCTATATCAGCCTTACAGCCTCTCCATTCAGCCTCCCAGTAACAGCGTCCAGTCAGACTCTCAGCACACAGAACCTGCTCATGGCCTGCAAATCTCTCTGGAAGATTGGGATACGGCTGATGCTCTTTCACATGTGTGATCTTCCTGTTCTCCTCAGACAGGATGAGTTGAGTGTTTACAGTGATTGGATCCAGTGTGAGAAAACAGACATCTGAACACAGGAAGAGAGATGAGAAGCACATGAATGACACTTTTAGACTCTGTGTGTATGTGTGTGTGTAACTTACATTTTCTCAGTCCTGGTCTGATTCTGAAATGGCCGCCATGTTCCAAGCTAGAGAGAGACAATATAAAAGCACAAATGATTAATGTTTGAACATCAAAAGTGTTCAAGGAGCAGCTAAAATGTCAGTCTCATTCAGACACAAGTAGCTTTTAAGCTAATACTAGCCTGATAAGCATAATGACGTACTTGATTGATATGTCGACGTTTCATATACAGTATATATATATATATATATATATATATATATACACAGTATATGTGTGTGTATTTTTTTTTCTATTGTTGGTTGTTACTCTGTACGAAGTATTAACATCAGGGATGCCAATAATTGTGGCAACAAACACTCTAAGTGGGTCTGGTGTTAAACAAAAGACGAGTATTCGGAAAAGCACCTCATGCCCACTGTGAAGTATGGTGGAGGATCTGTGATGCTGTGGGCCTGTTTCTCTTCCAAAGGCCCTGGTAACCTTGTTACGGTGTATGGCATCATGAACTCTTTAAAATACCAGGACATTTTTAATCAAAACCTGATGGCCTCTGCCAGAAAGCTGAAGATGGGTCTTCATTGGGTCTTTCAGCTGGATATCTACACAAAATCTATACAAAAATGGTTCAGCAGACACAAAATCAAGCTCCTCCCATGGCCATCTCAGTCCCCAGAGCTCAAGCCAATTGAAAACCTGTGGGATGAGCTGAAGAGGAGGGTGCATAAGAGAGGACCCAGGACTCTGGATGATCTAGAAAGATCAAAGAGTCTAGTGCAAAGAGGAATGGTCAAAGATCCCTCTCTCTGTATTCTCCAATATTGTGAAACATTATAGGAGGAGATTATGGGCTTTCTTGTTGGCAAAAGGGGGTTGTACGAAGTTTTAACATCAGGGGTGCCAATAATTGTGGCACACATGATTTTAAAAAAAAATCTATGTGGGATTTTTTTTCCACTGAATAAATGTACTTCAATTAAAGGTTGGAATTTTCTCTCTTTTTTGTATTGTGGTTCTATATTGTTTAAAAATAATAATTTATTAGAAGCCTAAGAACACATCTTAACCAGGGGTGCCAATAATTGTCGAGGGCGCTGTATGTATACACACACACACACAAACACAATGATTTGTTCTTATTTAATTATGTCATTTTCAGTGTATCTCCCTGCTAAGAGAGAAAAAGAAGAGGTCTCTGCATAAAAAAAAAAAACAAATGTTTCCATTATATACCACTGATAAAGAGTTAAGAACAATTACTATCTCATCCAAAAATCTTTGCAGTGGATATTTTTTATCATAGATGCTATCACACCCTTATTTTCCTCTAAAAACCCTCTGCTTTATTCAGATGAAATCGAAATTTGCAATCCACTTGGGTCTCATGTTTCAAAGAATAAGTTGCTCATATTTTACTACATTTTGGGAAACATTAATCCAAAGTACAGGTCCAAATTAGCTTCGATCCGCCTTCTTGCCATTGCGAAGAAAAGTGACCTCTCAGAATGTGGAGTTGATGCCATATTGGCAAGACTGCATGAGGACTTGGTAAAGCTTTATAATGGCGTGAAAATTCATCTTGGGAGTGGTGAACATGAAATATATGGAGCAGTGGTTTCCATATGTGGAGATACATTAGCTCAACATGAGCTGTGTGGATTTAAAGAGGGTGTGGGCTTTGCATATAGTAAATGCAGACCTTGTGAATGTTCTTTTGAAGACATGCAAATGTTTTTCAATGAAGAAAACGTTGAGCAAAGAACACTGGAAAGACACATTTGACAGTGCAGTGACATTGAGATAGCATTGAATTTCTCAGGAACAGCCTTAAAACTACATACGGAATAAACCGAAGGAGCAAAGTAATGGATTTCCCTGCCTTAAATTTAATCCAACAAACACCTCAAGATATAATGCACGTAATTCTTGAGGGCATTGCTCCCTTGGAATTTAAGTACATGTTGAAACAATTGGTTATTTTGGGTCAACTGAACCTAGATGCTTTCAATGCTGATATCATTGGCTTCCCATACTCTCCACAAGATACTAGAGATAGGCCTTGTCCTAATGCATACAGTACATTAGCTTCCATTGACAATAAACTGAAGCAGTCCTCAGGTCAAATGCACAAGGACATTACATATGTCTCTATGAAATATTACCGTGGAGATGTGATCAATTATATAAAACTTCAAATGTGTGAGAAACTTGTGTGTTCTGTAAATTTGTGTTTTGACTTATTTGAAACGTATAGCAATTTTGCTTCTTCCATTTATCATTGTGATGTTTAAAGGAATATTCTGGGTTCCAATCAAGTTAAGCTCAGTCAGTAGCATAATGCTGATCAAACCCTTTTTTTTAATTTAAAGTTATTTATTTTTGTTGTTTGCATAACCTGTATTGAACCCAGAATATTCCTTAGAGGAACTTTTAATACTAGAGTAAATGCTATCTACTTAAAAAAAAAAAAAAAAAAAGGTAACAAATTACACATCATATTTTTTTGAGTAGCTTTAAAGCTTGATTTATTTAATGGAATGTACCGGAATAAATAATGTAAAATCTGCTAAATTATTATTTAATCTACAACACAATTAATTTAGTATTATAATTGAAATGTGCTCATTTATTTTTAAGTTGATTTACAAAAGTCTGTGATTGTGAGTAATACTTTTGAGTAAGTACTTTGAGTTATCATGTACAATTAAAAGACTGTATACAACTAAACAGCCATAGGGGAAAAAAACTTTACCTGCACTAGCATTAGTAAAGTTATTGCTCATTGTACAAAGCATCATGTCTTACAGTGTTAGCACATGCAGTTCTGCACATCTTATCCATAAGCTGTACTCTTCTGCACAATGGTAATCATTAGAAACTTAATCATAACAGAAACTCTTTCAAATGTCAAACATAACTGAAAATTAAACACTAACAGATGTTTCCCTTTCACTCAAAAACACATAAAAATAGTATTTAATTTCAATATTTACTCTATATGCAGCCATATGCAAAGCATGCTGGGAACTAACAATTACAGCCAAAATAAAACTGCATAATTGAGCTAATTCTCTTAAAATAAATAGTTAGCCATCCAAGTACACACACACAGCAGAAAGTAGTGAACAAGAGAGTGTGTACATTCACTCCCTACTCCCTGCGACCGGGTTACAAGTCCAACTCTCTAACCCTTAGGCCATGACTGCCCCAATTTTAGTATCATTTTTAAATTTTGGCTGATTACTACGAATTTCTCAATAAAACCTCTGCAGTTGGATTTAATATTTCACATTTCCTAAAATATTTATTACAAATATGTTGAATCCCTTCATGAGTTTATAATGAGAGGATGTGTAAACTTTGAAGCAAAGCAGCAAAAGTAATCAAAAAATGAAATGATTAATTCATGTTAATAATAATTCAAATAACTTTGTGCTTATTTCAGAAATCCATTTTGATAAACTTGAGTATTAAGATTGCTTGAGTATAAAGATAATTTCTCATATGAGACACACTGTTAATACAATATATCACACAACAGTAAACACTATCCAGGCAAAGGGCCCTGTCATACACCCAGTGCAATGCGACACAAGTGTTTTTTGCTCATTTCAGCCCAACGCAGTTAATAATAATAATAATTAGTTACATTTATATAGCGCTTTTCAAGACACTCAAAGCGCTTTACATACAAGGGGGGAATCTCCTCAACCACCACCAGTGTGTAGCATCCACCTGGATTGCGATGGCAGCCATAGTGCACCAGAACGCCCACCACACACCAGTTTTTACAGGTGGAGAGGAGACAGAGTGATGAAGCCAATCAGTAGATATGGGGATGATTAGGAGGCTATGATGGTCAGGGGCCAATGGGCACATTTTGGCAAGGATGCCGAGGTAACACCCCTACTCTTTTTCGAAGGACATCCTGGGATTTTTAATGACCACAGAGAGTCAGGACCTCGGTTTTACATCTCATCCGAAGGATGGTTATCATTTTCACGTCCAGCGCACTTGCGCCCATCACTTGCGCCCATCTGTTCACCCTTGGTAGGTTCTGGTCTGAAAACAAGGTGTGTTATGGTCAATAGGTGGGCGAATGCAGAGGAGAGGATTAAAATGTAAAAAATTATTATTGTGTACTTTAACCTCGAGCACAACGAGCAGATGCATTTCCTCTCTGGAGAAGCATTCAAATTCCATCATGTAAATAGCAAATTTGCCAAGGTGCAAACGCAACTAGCTCTTAAAAGGTTAGTTCACCAAAAAATGAAAATTGTGTTATTAATTACTCACCCTCATGTCGTTTCAAACCCGTAAGACCTTCGTTCATCTTCAGAACACAAATTAAGATATTTTTTGATGGAATCTGAGAGCTCTCTGACCTTCCATAGACTGCAATGTTCCCAACAAATCAAGCAACAAAAATAACTACTTTATTCAACAATTCTTCTCCTTCTCATTGTTAAATAAAGTTATTTTTGTTTTCATTGCGCACAAAAATAGTTCTTGTAGCTTCGTAAAATTATGGTTGAACCCTTGTTGTCACATGGACTGTTTTACCGATGTCCTTGCTACATTTCTGGACCTGGGAACATTTCAGTTGTGTTTCTGTCAATGGAGGGTCTGAGAGGTTTTGGAGGCTCTTTAGTCAGATACGATGTTTTTTTTTGCAGTAGCCTGATGGGAACACATCGGCTCATTTCCCTACCAGACCGGACTAACAAATAGATCGCTTCCCTAGGCAGTGAAATCTTTATGTAATTGGGCACTTTTCAGAGGTTCGCTTGACTGGCGTTGTTCTAATGTAAGACCAGCCTGTTTTCTGAAGCTTATTCCATATTATTAGTGCTGGAGGCCCAGGGGTCAGTGTTCAGGGCATGAAGATCAGCACATTGCTTATATCTGTGTGTGTGGGTTTTTTTTTTTACATTATTTTATTTTATTTGTGATATATTTTTCTGCCACTGCTCAGGTCGGCTTGGACTGTATCTTCTTGCTGACACTCATTTTAAGTGCTGTTTAGGGAACTACTGTGTAGTTGCTGACACGGTGAAAATATCTTGGCTAATTCCTATTGCACATATATGTGTGCGCTTGTTAGCAGTTCTCTGCAAGAGATTTGAATTAAATTTGTTTAGAGTTTTAAAGATTTTGCTTTGTTCAGTTGATTTTATTTTAAGAAACAATCTTTTTTTTTGTGGACTTGATGAAATGTCCTAATATGGTCACATTATAAATATTATAAGATAATATGTGACCCTGGACCACTCTGGTCTTAAGTGTCAATTTTTCAAAACTGAGATTTATACATCATTTGAAAGCTGAATAAATAATCTTTCCATTGATGTCAATCAGACAATATTTGGTTGAGATACAACTATTTGAAAATCTGGAATCTGAGGGTGCAAAAAAATCTAAATATTGAGAAAATCACCTTTAAAGTTGTCCAAATGAAGTTCTTAGCAATGCATATTACTAATCAAAAATTAAGTTTTGATATATTTTCGGTAGGAAATTTACAAAATATCTTCATGGAACATGATCTTTACTTAATATCTTAATGATTTTTGGCATAAAAGAAAAATCAACAATTTTGACCCAAACAATGTATTTTTGGCTATTGCTACAAATATACAACAGTGACTGCTTTTGTGGTCCAGGGTCACATATAAACACAAATTACAGTTGGCCAATTTAAGGCAGTCAGTTTCTACAAATGTAATTTAAAAAAAAATAGTTTTAATTTAGTGCTTTACAGTGAAGAAAAGTTAGCGGTGAACTTTATATTTATATTATATTTAATTTTAGGTGGTTTCTATAGTGTTTTATTATATTAATGACAAATGTCGAGAGTGCAATAATGTAGCATAGGAGAGCGCCATAAGCATGATAGTGCATTCATGTACTGCACAAACACAAATCTCTCCATTCGCAAGCGGATTTCCTTCGCTTTCACACAAAACTGGATGTGCACTTTTAAATATACATTGTTCTCTCATGAATTGGCTCTGCTCTCTCAGATATTGCTTGTGGACGCTCAAAATGTGTCTTTGCATGTCTGAAGAGCTTTTTTAATTCAGGTGACTAGTACTGTATATCCCACTACACGCTGATCATACTCAGCCTTCTCTGGTTATTTATTTTATTATTTAATACTTATTTGAGTTGAGTGGCTACTGTAAATGCATTTATTAAATTATTTTATTTATTGCATTTGTATTTTGTTAATAAACGCATACCAACCTGCCCCGGTTCCAGAAATAAATCACTGAGGGTGCTTCTGAAATTAGCGAGGGTGCTCTATTCTTAATGCACATTTTCACATATTTTGTCCCGTCTATTGCTATGGTTATCACTATGTCAATCACTGCTATTTCGAGAGTGAATCCTGCATAAATATGTGGATGTCATTCCTGAAACTTTGCAACGTGTGTGGCCGAAAAACAATAGTTCTACATTTTGAATTGATTATAGCCTAGAAAGCTCGGAAAGAGCGCTCCCATTAAAATCACTAACAAGCTGTCACTCTTTGTTCATCACGATTTCACAAAGATTTCACAATTTCATTGGTTCTGTTATGACCAATGAATCTCTCTACACTGCATGATCAATCTATTATTTGCATCATGTATGCACTGTATGTTATAACGGGAGGATTTGACTATAACCTATAACTCGGCCCAGAACAAAAACTGGTGTGTGTTGCAGCCCTTGGGTATAAAACCAGCATGTACTGTCATGAGGACAGTCATGCCTTTAAGCCTAATAAAGCTTGCTATTGGTCGTTACATGTTAGTGGGTGAAGTGTTTTTTTAATAATAAATAAAACAAATAGATAAAATATAATTAGAATAGAGAGTGCTAGAGTCAAATAAAGATGGAAGAGATTTGTTTAAGCCTGATTTGCACACCAGAATGATCAGGGGGTGTGGCTTGTCACAAAAAAATTGTCCAAAAAAATCCTCTATTGTGTGGTGCCATTACGATTATTTAGCTGCTCCTGATCGAGACAGAGCGTCTCCGAACTCAAATCGTAAATATCAAACATTTGATATTTACGACTCTTGATTGGGATGCCCGCGAGAGCCAATAAGAGCGAACAAGTGTCACCTACCGGATGTTGCTTGCTTCTATAGCTGAAACTTGGCAGCCACAAACATGTCGTGAAAGCAGAGAACATCACCCATATTCTTTGTTATACTTTGTCTTTCACTGTGAAACAGAGCGTGCGCCAGGAGAGCCAGCTGACAATGTTGACTCTGTTCCCCTCTCGGGGTTGAACTGATAAAACTAACTTACATTTACATTTATGCATTTAGCAGACGCTTTTATCCAAAGCGACTTACATTGCATTCAAGTTACAGTTTTACATTTGACCAGCTCTTGCTTTCCCTGGGAATCGAACCCATGATCTTGGCGTTGTTAGCGCCATGCTCTACCAGTTGAGCTACAGGAAAGCCTACAACTTGAAAGCTGAAGATCGATTATGGTAAGGGGCGTTACAATTCCGACGCGTGCTTGTGGTGTTCGGCGGATCACAATACACTGGGTCAGTTGGCCAATCAGAGCAGACTGTGCTTGTTGGAAGGAGGGGCTTTGTAGAAAATGACGCATTTGAGAGAGGCGGGGCATAGAGAAAATACAATAATGTGCAGTATTTGAAAAATAATGTGTTTTTTGAACATTAAAGCATGTCAACATATTCTGTTACACCGAACACACAAAATAATGATCTTTAAAATAGCATCACATGACAACTTTAAGATTTGAAAGTCGTCTAGTGTGTAGCCAACCTTAGGTGATTCTTGAAGATGGCCAAGGACTCAAGGCAGGTCATTCCACCACGAGGGATCGTTTAATGTAAAGGTCTGTGGAAGTGATTTTGTGCCTTTTTGGGATGACACAGTAATGCACTGTTCACTTGTAGAACACAAGCTTTTAGAGGGCACGTATATAAATATATAATGTAAATGTAAGAAGTTTAAGTAATCTTAGATAAAATTATTAAGTACTGCTTCAGATCATCATCTCATTGTGTAATATATCTTTGGAATGCATTTTTTAAAGGAAAACTTGTTGAGAAGACATTTTCATGGAGACAACAGAAATAGGCTGGGTTAAAAAAAAAGGATGTTGCATTTTCTTATGTATGCATTTTTTATTAGTTTAAAAGGGGGAGTGAATGAGTGTGTTCTGCTGTTTTGAAAGGAACAGAAACACATCTATACATCTTAAGGGCATTTTGCAACAACCCAAGGATCACAATGCCAAGACCTCTTCTCACTTTGATATTGGGTAAAATCACTTTTCAATATTTGCATTTCCTAATAATCTCAGAAGGAGTTTAAAGAATATTTCATGATGAAACATTCTTTTAATCCTGCATGTCATCTTAAAAGTTTAGTTGATGGTTTTGCCAGCTTACTATACCTCTGAATGAAGTATGTTATCTGTCATCTCTCAGGTATTCAGTGAGCTGAAACTAGTGGCTTATGTTTTCAGGTAACTTTAAACTGAGAAACATTAATTACTGGGGTGTGATCGAACATTGATTTTGATATTCGCCAACAATTTGACTGTTCAAAATAACTTTTAACTGCTTTATGAAAATTACCTGATTAGTAAGTTAACATGATATAAAGCGGCTCTAACAAAAAACAAAGCATATATATATATATATATATTCTTTTTTTTCTTTGTTTTACTTCTCACACACCAGAATGTAGATATACAGTCATTATTTAACATGGCTCAATGACAATGCTAAAGGCACACCATAAGGAAATGTACTTTTAAGTGCCAATGTAATTTTGTCTTATGCACAAAAGCTTCTGGGACAGGACAGTTCAGGATAATAAAAAGTAAGAAATAAATGCATACATACAATAATATTTACATTTACATTTACATTTATGCATTTAGCAGACGCTTTTATCCAAAGCGACTTACAGTGCATTCAGGCTATACATTTGTTTTTTTTTTATCAGTATGTGTGTTCCCTGGGAATTGAACCCACGACCTTTTGGCAATAATATGCAATTGCTAATGTGCTTATTCCTGAGGGCAGCTATTATTATTTTTATTATTATAATTGTAATTGTTAATATCATTAGTTTAATGTTTAGTTATAAACACCATTTAGGGTAAGCATGGCAAAACAAATTAATATTTATTGTATTAATATAGCTTTGAAGAAACAACAAAGCTGGCATGGAAGTGTATATAATTACAATATAATGTTACAATAGCTGTTATTTTTTCTAAAGTCAGCTACATAAAAGAGGCTATATGGATAATGGATTGGCAATGAGCTTGTTTCTGTAGTTGGTCCCATTGTGCGTATTTGCAAAGTGTTTCTGTATTTGCAGCACATTTCAATATGTATATACAGTCTAATATGTCAAAAGTAAACAGACGATTAGTGTTTGAAGGCATAGTGATTTTATAGAGAGCATTTTAATCTGCTTATCTGTTATATGACTTGACTTTTATGGATTGCTGTCTTCTTGTAACATTGTGAAAGTGTATTTTTTAGCTTACATTTTAAACAATTTATCATCCAAAATGCTTGAAATAAATATTAACAGTAAAAATAATAATAATAATAATAATAATAATAATGTCACTATTGATGAGGATTGTACCAAAGAGAGTAAAAGAAGAATTATAAAAATACCAGAATAAAAAAAGTAAGCAATTGTAAAGGGAAAAAGGGCAGATTAAATAATTGAATATGCACATGCTACATATAAAATATGTGCAGCTAAAATAATCTAAATAAGATTTTAAACATGGAATAAACAAAATAAAAAGGTTTATTTTAGGAACCTTTATTGGAATCAAGCAGCTGCCAACTGTGATTTTGGATTTTGGGCTAGATTGTATTCCTTTTAGCCGCGTTTTGAGTCGGCTTTGGGCAGAAATGATTCAGACAATGTAAATATGCAGTCTGGTACAAGGCGAGTTTCTATCCAGTTTTGGCGCTCTTTTATTATCAACAAAACAAATACACGTGCAAATAAAAAATTAGCAAAATTTGCTGTCTCGAGGCTGTTTCCATCCAGTTGGCCTTTTACCAATAAAGTGGTGTGCGTGATGAAAAAAAATGCTTTGTCACATTAGTTCCCTTTCGATTCATTCACTTCAACATTGCACTGGGAATTATCCCATCCTCTAAATATTACTGAAGCCTTATTGAATCACGGCAGTGAAACTGGCCAATGGCATTCAGGGGTGCGAAATATGAGGGGCTCTCCAGCACTTCTCCAATCGAACTATATGATGGCCACGAGTCGTGTGTCTTCTGCCTGGGTCTCGCCCATGCAGAGGCAGCGCTTGGGGGGTCAGACTGCCCCCACTGCGGAGCTATGAGGCTCCGGACTCTCAAGCTCCATGTGGCCATCATCCAAGGCAATGAACTTGCCCAACTAGCCCTAGCTCTTCCTTTGCAGCCTTGTTTGAGCCAAGGAGGAAAGTGCTGTGAGCTTCTGAGCCCGCGCCGACCAGGTTCCACGTGCTCCTCAGGTCCCCTTCCAGTGAGATTCATGACCACTGATCTCCTCCCCTCCCCCCGATGTGCAAGATGTGGCATCCTTCGGTGCCATGGAGGGTACTGAGCATGAGGATGATGGCATTTCGGTGGCAGCGTCTGCAAGGGAGGAGTGGTAATACTAACTGTGGGAAATTTTATCACAATTTATCATCAAACTGGTAATCGTTCCATCCCTATTCCATTCTAACTGTCTGAACTGAATTATACATATACACACACTCATGCCGAGTCTTCATATGATGGGGTCATATGATGCAATTTCTTGTTTTCCTTTTCTTTAGTGTGTTATGTAGCTGTTTGTGCATGTATAAGATCTGCAGAGTTACAAAGCTCAAAGTCTCCCTTAAAAGGATTTATTCTATCTAAAAGAAAAGCCTGATCCAGACTGGGCTAAAACACCTCATTCAAACACGCCCCCACATGTCTACGTCATGACGTGGAAATATTAGCATAATGCTGCCCAAATATTCACGCAAAGAAAGACGGCGTGGTTTCAGTAACCGCAGTAGTGTTGATGCAGTCATGTCAGGGAGACGCTGTGTGTTTCTAAACGAAAGCAAAAGCACATTATTTGGCCTTCCCAACGTAGATGCAATTAGGAATCATTGGTTAAGATTTGTTTACAACAGAACAGCACAAACCACATGTGCGAATTTATGCAAATTCCAACTTTGCTATGACAATCTGGCACTTTTGAATCAGCGACTGTAAGTATGTTTTATTATTTGTTTAAATATTTGCTATTGACTGTTCATATGCAGAGTTTTGCACAGTTTAGTGTAATGCGTTCGTTCTTACGATCACATATGCAGAGATGGATTTATGCTTACAAACATAATATCCTCTGTTCTCTGCTTATAACTGACAGTGAGCAGATAACAAACAGAGATGCACTGTGTTCTTTTTCACTGAAGCAACACTGGCACGATTGTCATGTGCAACCCTTCAGACAGTTCATATTGTTGGAGTTCAGTTCTGTCATCTCGGAGGGATTGGCATGGTAAGTTACATGACAATGTTAATGTATTACAGCAAATACGAGCTTCATCACATTCAGAGACACGCGACTCTGTTCCCTTTTCAGTCTTGAACTGATGGTAAAACTAAGGACATTCTTACTGTCTCTATATTTACTTTGAAACCTGAAGCTCGCGATTATAGTAAGGGCCATTACATTTCTGACGAGTGCTTGTGGTGTTCGGCCAATCACAATGCACTGGGTCAGTTGGCCAATCAGAGCAGACTGCACTTGTCGGAAGATGCACTTTGTAGAAAATGAAAGTGTTTGAGAGAGGCGGGCCATGAGGAACTACAATAATGTACAGAATTTGAAAAATAATGTGTTTTGAACAGTAAAGCATGTCAACATATTCTTGTACACCAAATACACAAAATAATGATCTTTAAAATAACATCATATGATCGTTTTAAACCACAGATTAGTCATTCAGAGAGCAAATGTTATTTAACATTAGAAATTTACTGAGGTCTGGACCTCAGTGACATCATAGCTGGCTATACAGCCATGTTTGTGATCATGAAGTGAAACAGACTTTATTCAGATACAGAACATTTCTGTATTTTATTTTACCTTTCTTTTTGTCAGCGTTGAAAGCTCCAACATTGGCAAATGCCCCACTTTTGTTGTTGAGCTGAGCTTTTCAAGATTCATATGTCCTCCTAATGTTGTAAGATTACCAAGGACTTTCCAGATACCTACTCCATTTGTAATATGTTGGTAATTTCATGACTTAATGGCAATGTAACTGCATTCTCATGCTCGTAATTTCATTACCAACACGTTCTTTGTACAGTATGTTCTGATTACCATAATTTGCTATTTTAAAGTGCTAAAACTTTTTTCACAAAAAAATAAAAAATCATTGGATGGCAGTCTGCTTCAGTCCAGAGACGTGATAGCACAGATGGTATCACATGCTTGAATTGGCACAAACCACAAAACACATTGGAACCATTTAAATTCTACACAGAATGCTACATTTTAAAATGATTTTGAGAAGATTAGGTGGAGAAATGGTTAGACAGGCTGGTGTTATAAACAGCTCTGATGAGTAGAACAGATAAACAAATTACACACTTTTTTCAAACTACAACCTCAGCATGATTATGATCACTATTTATTTGAAAAAAGGGAGGAGCCGTTGAGCTGGCTTATTGCTCTCTTTTTCAATATGTTAATTATGTCTTCTATACCACGGAGCTCCATCATTACCAAATAATGATCTGCTTACAGGCCTACTTTTATTCAAACACACCATTTATTGCGATTAAGAACAGCATTGGACGCATTCCTTTTGGAAATACATATTCTCCCATTCTCACTCTACTTGTTCTTTCTGCCAGAAAATCCTGCACAGGAGCCAAGAGTAAGAAGGTTATGAACTTGATAAGGGCCATTTCGGATGCAGTTTGGGAGCAGATTATCGATCTCTCCCCCGATTTCACAAACAAGTCTTAAACCTAGTCCTAGACTAAAATGTAAATCTGAGCTGTTTCAACTGAAATAAACTTGCACTGACTGATCTTAAAACATATCAGTGCCTTTGTTTTGTCTTAAGATGCACACCACTAATGTTATTTTTTTTTCTAAGCAAGTTTATAAAAATGACTTAAATGTCCTAATTGAACTATGGCCTAATCCTGGTTCAATCTAAGCCTTATATGTCTGTCTGTTATTGCATTGAGTCAGTATGTGTGCTATTGTTTTTGTTTGTTTGTTTTTAAATTGTAAGTCTACAATGTTTTTAAATGTCGATGTTTTTCATCTCAACAGCCAGTGCTCTAACTTCTGTAAATGGTAAGTAGCAGGATCATTTAAAAGTCAGTTCTCATTCTAGTTAGATAACATGAACAATGAACAAGTTTTGGCTAGTTTGCGAGTCAGCATGTTGTAAGGTGTCAGTTAGATCTTAATGGAGTTTTTTTTTTTAGGAAATTATAGTATTAGACTTGCAAATGGTAATAACGGCTGCTCTGGAAGAGTTGAGATCCTTTATGATGGCACGTGGGGGACAGTGTGTGATGATGACTGGGACATCAATGATGCTACTGTGGTGTGCAGAGAGTTGAGATGTGGAAAAGCTGAGAGTGTGCACGGAAGTGCTCGTTTTGGAGAGGGAAGTGGTCAGATCTGGTTGGATGATGTGAGCTGTACAGGACGTGAATCATCCCTCACACAGTGCTCACACTCTTCTATTGGAACACATAACTGTGGCCATTCTGAAGATGCAGGTGTTGTCTGTGTACAAGGTAAAACTAATGAAAACAATAGGGACTCCTAACAATGTCACACATACAATAAACAGATAAACCAAAAAAAAAACATTAACAGTCATATTGCACATTCATTTTAATGCTATCTATCAGACACAAGGTTGGTAAATGGGTCCGATTCATGCTGTGGGAGACTAGAGATTAATCATAAAGGCCATTGGGGAACGGTCTGCGAAGATCACTGGGACATGGAAGATGCTGCTGTGGTGTGCAGACAGTTGCAGTGTGGAGTAGCCATCAGTGCACCTCATAACGCGGCCTTTGGTCAAGGCAGTGGATCAATCTGGCTTGATGATGTCAAATGCTTGGGAAGCGAGGAAAGCCTCACACAGTGTTCACACCGTGAATTAGGGACACATGACTGTAATTATGGTGAAGATGCTGGTGTTATTTGTTCAGGTTAGCTAAATCTTAAGAAACCAATTATTTTAGAGGAAATTTCATGATGAATTTCATTCTTTGTAAGACATTGTCTGGTTTATTTTGCAGGTGAGCTGCAGATGCCCACACTTTCCCTGAACTCCACACATTCCGTTGTTTCTCAGGAAGAAACTATCCAGTTCAGATGCACAACATCTAAACCAAGATGCAATGCTAAAGCTGAATTCCAGCTCTTCATGGACGGACCATCTATATCCTCCAAGAAACATGCATCTGGTGTGACTTTCAGCATTGTTAATGTAAACGTATCACATCAGGGTAACTACAGCTGTCATTACTCATACCAAAACAACACTATCAAGTCACCTTGGAGCAACACAGTTAACATCACCGTGGGTGAGTGTGTTCAGTCTTGTCCCATTGCCTACATCATAGATTAAATGCATTGGTTGAATGGAAGCAATTTCATTATGTACTGATGATTGTAACAATATGTAAAATTGCTTAATATTACATTGATCATGATAAAATGTACTTCTTGAAGCCATTTTGATTTTTAAATAAATCTGAATTTCTTCATTTTTCAGGCCCCTATTTTTCTAATTCCAAAACCATATACACTGCCATGCAAAAGTATATATCATCAAATTTTATGATTCTTAATGCTATTTCAGTCATGACAACTCTCGGAAAAGTTTGGTGATGGATATGACAATGTTAATGTATTTGGTCTTGGCGGAATAGATCTGCTACACTGCTGCTGAATTGCTGCTGCTGTTGGTTATTGCTGTAGTTGTAGATTATTGCTGCTGCTGCAAACAAGTACAGGAACTTGCTACTGCCAATGCGTATTGCGATACGGTGCCATGAGTATTTAAGACATACTGCTGCTGCACAAAGCATGTAAAATAACCCGTAGCAGATCTATACAGGTGGAGCTGGGGAAGGTGGAGGGCTTCAAAGATACTCTGAAAGCGCGCTGCAGGAATCTCAAGTGAATACCACTAGCCAGCCATATAAATGCAAGGCAGTAAGCTCATTGGCTGCATGTCCAGCATGAACCGATCAGCTTGTGCCAAGTTGTTTAACTCTCTGATTATCATCAGGTACGTTAACAACCCGTCAGCCTGCACCATCTAGAGTTTCATGGCTGAACTTTTTTTTTTTTCACATCTTCACTCCATTCCCTATAATGACAAATACTACTACTACTACTACTACTACTACTGCTTATATATTATATTATTACTTGTTATTATATTATGTTATATTATTATATATGTATTATATGTTATTATCATTATTATAATAATAATAACAACAATTAGGGCTGGGCAAGTTAATGTGTTATTATCATGTTAACGCATTAATTAACGCCAACAATTATTTTATCGTGTATTAACACAATTGGGTGGGATGTTGATCAGTACTGGCTTGGGATGAGAGTAATCACGCGTCTCAACCAATGAGAGCACTTGGGGTGGGTCCAAGACTGCAGCAGTGTTCATATGAACACTCACGATAAAATTATTTAGGCTAAACATACACAAACCACTGTTCACTGTTACTTTTAATAGAAAAGCAAGCATGGTTTGGCATGCCAGAATACGTGCAGCGCTCGCTTTATTATCATCACTTAAAATCTGACATCTCAGTTCATCGTGATCTCATAAAGCTCTGTTATAACACAATAAATATATGCACAATGAATCTTCCATTATATCTACACTTCGTGTGTTCTAATGAGAGGATTCATAAGCACGCAATTTTCAGCAAAATTACAAAAATATTTTAAGTGCTACTATGTAAAGGGAATACTGCTGTTAAAAAGCACCTTTTGTTTAAAGTGTTTGCAAACCAAATGTTATTGCACTTGTTCATATAGCAGTACTTTTAAAGTAGAAGTGAGCAATACACTACTTTTGAATTCATTATTGAATTTTGTATATAACAATGCAATTAGTTGCAATTAATCACAGAAAAATCATGCGATTATTCACAATTAAAAATTGTAATAGTTGCTCAGCACTAATAATAATAATAATAATAAATAACTGATTTTGTGATAAGTTTGCAAATATATTTAAATAAAAAAAATCTTCTCAGTAATTAGTTTGATCTACAATCGTGCCAAAAGTGCTCCCAGTCTTTTAGAGAATGGTATTACAAGATGTTCAAATGTGGTAAACCTTCAGCCCAGTCTGAGGTCCTGAGTGCTCTGGGCCAGGTTTTCTTTAAGAATATTGATTTTTGTCACAAATCCGGTCCCAGCTGTTCCTCCCACTCACCACCAGAGGTTCTCCATCACCCAGACTCCATTTCCCAGAAACCCCAGCCTGGGGGTTCGTAACGGATTATGAATTCACCTGTTTCCAGTCAGTGGGACTATTGGAGCTGCACACATTCACAAACACTTTGCCTGGTTCCTTAGTTTTGCTTTGCCTGTGTTTTACTCTGGACTGTTTTCCTGGTTTTTATGATTGTTTGCTGCCTGCATTTGGATCCCCACTCTGTTGTCATGCTCCTATTACAATTTAGCTGTTTTTAGCTTTCCATGCCAGACGAGTAACACAAAATCCTGTTTCAGATGTCTTCAGGCAGTTCCTTTGAATTTATGGCTTTTCAGCTTTTTAACCTTACATTGATCAGCCACAATATTAAAATCCCTAACAGGTGAAGTGAATAACCTTGATTATATCATTATATTGTAGCTGATCAGTGTATATCACTATGATATTTGAGATTTTTTTATTTTTAATAAATTTGCTTAGTTAATGACAAATTAAAAAAAACAAAAAAATGGTTTGTAACATGTGAAAAAGGGGTCTAAATTCTTTCTGAATGCACTGTGAATGTGTCTCCGTAGTGCACTTAAAGCAGCCCAGAATTTCCCACAATGTTCCTGATGGATGGTTTGATGTGGGCTCTCAAGGGCTAGTGATCACCAGGGGCCACAGTTTCACTATCATCTGTTCCACTGAATCTCATTATCCTGGAGGCTTCTTCTACTTGTTTAAGGAATCAAATATCACCATGGGTCAATCAGCTGTCAATCACTCTGCCTCCTTCTCCTTTCCTGGGGCAGATTATTCACATGAAGGAAAATACAGTTGTGTTTATGAAGTCAGAGTGTCCTCACGCACTTTCCGTTCATCTGCTTCTGAACTGCTGGTCATCACTTACACAGGTATTGATATATAAGAGTCTAATAACAAGCTGGACTGCTGGTAATGAAAGTTTAACTCAAACATGTGTCTCTCTCAGCATCCCTGTTTCCTGTCATTATTGCTGTGGTTTCAGCTGCATTGCTTTTACTGTCTGCCCTCATAATCCTCCTGGTGGAAAGACAAAAGGAAAGGAATGAGCAAACTCATATTAAGTGTTCCTTTAGAAAAGGTAACAGAGTTGCATTTTATAAATGTCAGAAAAAACCTTTCTGTCCCTTTTAACAACTTAATTATTTTTCCCCTTTATATTATTGCAATGTCACTATAGATCCAGCACATTCTTGTACAGGTGCATCCACTGACAAGAAAAATGAAGACAATGAGGCTGATTACTAAAACCTGGAATTTTATGATTAAAAACATGGATCATGATGACGCAGAAAAGGACTGTCAATGTGAACTTTAAAAAGACTACATGTGCGGTAGAGAAATCTGATGATAACATTTATGAAAGCTGTTGAGATGAATACTGAGTGAAACCAAAATACTACAATTAATGAGGCTCCAAACAGATGAAATGCAGTATGGCATTGATAGGGGTCATGAATTGAGAAATCAAATTTCCCTTTTGAATTGATCATGATAAAAGTTTTGAACTCAAAACTTCCAGGTTAGTTCCAAGTCCATCTTTTATTGAAACCAAGCCACGAAACCAGCTATTATCATTTCTATTATTATGCATTAGATTTGAGTGCATCAGCACAAGACTGCCTGCACAGACAAGCCTCTTCTTTTATTGTTGCCTCTTTGACCTGGCCACTTGCACATTAAAGGGGTCCTATTATGCTCTTTTACAAAGTCTTGATTTTGTTTTGGGGGTGTACTAGAACATGCTCTCATGCTTGGTGGTTCGAAAAATGCATTATTTTTCACATAATTTACATTATTACAATACCTTTCTCCAACCTGGCACAAACATCTCAATTAGTTCTGGGTTTTATGAAGGCCCGCCTTCCAAAAAACAAAATGTGTTGTGATTGGCGACCAGCTTAAATGGCATTTCAGTACTGCCCCGCCCCTTGCCAGAACAGCAAGTTCATCAATATTGCCATATCAATTCAGACCTCGAGAATATTGGAACAAGAGGATCGCGAAGAACCTTTGCAAGCACGGATATTGCAAGACATATTAAAGTGGTAATGTTATTGTTGTTGTAGATAGGATGTCAACAACAGCTTAAAAATTACTGCATTGACTATGTACAGATAAGTGCAATGGTAATATGTATTATGTTTATTGTTCTTTAATTCTAACATTATAACAGGAATTGCAGTGAAACTGTTATACAGTTGAATTTACGCATATATATATATATGCAAATTAATTCTCTGCCAGCGGGAGGCGCTGTTGGAGCGGGAGAGATTGAGGTTTCCCCAGTAACCTGTACACAAAGCAGAGCTCCGCTCACAAACGCTGCTTTATCAGACATTATATGCAACATGAAATGAAAACGACATCCAAAATTTTCTTAAAACAGTTGGTTTCCTTCAGAAATACAGTGATATAAAAACACCCGCACCGGGTTTTGATTTTGAAACGTGCAGTGCTCAACCAAGCGATGAGATGAAATATCTCCTTTTGGAGTGGACTTTGAGATTTGTAATTTTGTAGATCATTTTATGCCCAAACATACACACTGACTAAAATTAAAAAAGTGAAAAAGCATAATAGGACCCCTTTAATAACTAAATGACTGGATGTCTTTCTTATTCTTCACTTGTTTTATTAGGCCACTTATAAGTGATGGCCATTGTTGGATTAGAAATGGGAGGGGGGCACTCTGTATCTTATGGTTTATAATATTTTTTAATGTTTCCTCACATTTTTTGGTTGGTTGAAGATCATTGGAAATTATGGAAAAATTAAAAAAAAAAAGTTATGAAACCATATCTATAAAAAAAATTATGAAAATCTGTCTATTTTACCCACAAAGCTCTTCTGCATCTGTAATCTACAAATGTATTTGCAATAAACTTTTTTAAATAATAAACATTAATACATAAAAATGAATTTGAATACAATTATTTGTTAATGTACAGGTGCATCTCAATAAATTAGAATGTCGTGGAAAAGTTCATTTATTTCAGTAATTCAACTCAAATTGTGAAACTCGTGTATTAAATAAATTCAATGCACACAGACTGAAGTAGTTTAAGTCTTTGGTTCTTTTAATTGTGATGATTTATCACAATTAAAATATACAGATTTAAATATACACACACACATACTACAGGGCCGTTGAATGCTTGAATCTGATTGGCTGACGAACATTCTAAGGTGTGCAATTATTTTCAGAGAAATGCACGGCGAATGTAGTTCCAGACACCGCATTACATGACCATATCACTTCGCCAGATGATCTGCGTTATTTCAAAGGTGCTTACGGCCTAAAACAGCAAAAGAACCAAAACCCTCAATGACACTGGCCAAACAAATAAATATAGTAAACATAAGGATACATTCGACAGATTATATTCGTTTTGCCAGAAAATTACGCTTTATTATGTACAGAAAGCACATAGCCTAGCCTATCTCTCCCACTCTCTCTCCCCCTCACAGACAGTTTGCACACACGTTAACATACGCGCTGATGAATTATCTGACTCATCTGTGCAATTTCCTGATCGATCCTCTGCTGGGACCAGTGAGAAACAGTCAGACAAAATAGAAATAGATTTGAATGATCTTTTAGCACTGTTTAATTTGTGTTGCTTCTTTACAATATCTTGTGACAAAAAAAAACCTTAACACAAATTAAACAGATTATACAAAGGAATTGGAATATTTTACATGTTGATGGGACTTTAAGAGACATTTTCAAAGAACCCCCTGGTTTCACTTTTAAATGTGCTCCAACAATAAAGGACAAATTGGTGAGGAGTTTTCTTCCAGCTCCAAAACGGGGAACATGGTTGAAGCGACCAAAAGGGAACTTCAGTTGTGGCAATTGCAATTACTGTACAAATATGGTACGGGCAAATACCTTCGAGGAGAAAAGAAATGAGAAGAAATTTGAGATCACTGATTTTATCAACTGTAACTCCACATACTGTATGTGATTTATAGATTGGAATGTCCATGTAATTGCTTCTATGTTGAACTCACTAAGAGGAGGTTACATGATAGATTGGCCAAACACAAGTATGCAATACGGACTGGTAACATGAACTACCTGATGGCGAAACATTTTATACAGGCCAAGCATGGTACTGATAGTAATTTGAAGGTGATTGGAATTGAACAGGTGTCATTAAACATCAGAGGTGGAGATAGACTTAGATGGTTAAAACAACAAGAAACATTTTGGATACATAAATTGGATGCTCTCTCATATCCTGGTCTTTTTGTTATGAACAATTTTTTTATTTTCATTTTTTTCACAAACAACACAACATAATATCCAAAATAAAACAAAACAAAACAGCAGACACATACTCAACATCTCAAGGTTCAATCAAAAGGGAGGGAGAGAGGGAAGGACAACAAGAACACAAAAGTTACTCCTTTATATAATCACGTATATTCAGTAAAAAACACTGCCAAGCCTCAATGGTTGAAGGCCTGGCCCCAGTGGCGCCCCCAGAAAATGTTAATAGGGGTGGCCAGATGAGGCCACAGCAAATCTTGGGGTGGCACACCAAAATAATGAAATAAAAAATAAAATGATTAAAAGTTCCACTTAATGTGTGTTATACGTATTTACTTTTGGTTCTGGTTAATGTAATAATATTATTTTAATTAGCAATTAATTACTTACTCTTTAAATAGTGTAGGTCTTTTAAATAATTAGACATCAGCAAATATATGGGCAAAACCAAAAAAGGGACAATATTTAAATGTAATTATTCTGACTGAGCTTTATTAAACAGGGTTTCTGCAGGATTTTTAAGCTCAAATGTAAGACCTTTTCATGACCTTTTTAAGACCTGCACAAATAAAATTAATACCATATGAGCGGGGTAGGGCAATGTCTATTGTATCATATTAAACTGTAACATGACTGTAAAAAGAATAATTTACAGTTCAGATAAAAATTTTCACAAAAACAAAAAGTTTTATAAAATGTTAAACTTTACATTTCAGCCTTTAAACCATTTTTAAGAACATGGATGAGTCAAAAGTATTACATTTTATATTAATTTAAACAATTATCAATAAATTATTATATCAATCAAATTACATAAATTAAGGGTGTGCAATATTGACAAAAATTATATCTCTGTGATTTTCTGTGATTTTATCGATAACGATAATTAGACAATATTTTGCTGAGTGTGTTATTGTGCTGATATCTTATTTCTAATTGCGCTGACATTTACAAATAAATAAATAATGTTTTGATATTTTAAACAAAACAGTGAAAGCTGATGTTTGAAAATATTAAAAAAATGAAAATGTACCTTAAATGTGAAATTAAAATCGCCAGCAGGTGGCAGCAAGTCACTGTTAATAAGTGAGTCATTGCGATTGAACCGAATCATTTAAACAGTTGATTCATTCAGGAACGACTGAACCGAATCATTTAAACAGTTGATTCATTCAGGAACGACTGAACCGAATCATTTAAACAGTTGATTCATTCAGGAACGACTGAACCGAATCATTTAAACAGTTGATTCATTCAGGAACGACTGAACCGAATCATTTAAACAGTTGATTCATTCAGGAACGATTGAACCGAATCATTTAAACAGTTGATTCATTCAGGAACGATTGAACCGAATCATTTAAACAGTTGATTCATTCAGGAACGAAACACTGTAATGTTGCTCAGAGACGCAAAACAATGCTGTGGCTTTGTTTGGAATGATTTTTGTTTTTAGAAATAGAGCAAAAACAGGAAATATGTTGTCTAAAACATAAGTCTCTTCATATTAACTTCTTGTTGATACTGTTGTATAAAATCAGTATCACATTTGTAATTATGCTTACTTTTGGAGAAAAAAACGTCACTCTTCGTGTGATAGTAACTATATGAAATGATATAAATATATACATTTTCTGGCCCATATCTTGAATAATGTGATAATTCTAAATGCATTTTAATAGACTGATTCATGCAGTGAAAGAACGCAATATAAATGCGCATGCGCACTAGTCTAACCTTCTAGACCATCGTAATGTATGCGCGCACTCTGAAGGTGTTTTATTTTGTTTGCTTTTCGCAATATACTCGTTAAAACCACACATATATAGCACATCAATACCATGGTAAAAATGTAACTGTATGGGTTTTATTTGGTAGGCTATTTATATGAAAAACAGTGGTCTATACATAAATGCACAAACACTAATCACAAAAAAATACTGTAAATTATATTCCATTACTCCTTTAATACATTTAATATGTCTATTAAATAAAATTCGATATGAATATCCCACATGACATTTCTGACACAATACCATGGTGCAGTTAACGTTAGTGTTACTACAGTAGATCCGTGGTAAATGATGGCGATTTGTAGATTGAAAAGCCTTCTGACTATATCGTTGTTGCACACAGTGTTTCTCCTGTTTGTCAGCGCTGTTTCATAGTGATTTGTGTTCTTTGCTGAATTCGCGCTTCACACCGGATCTCACAGCGCTGTTTAGTGCTCGCGTGAGCGGCGTGACCGAGACTCATCAGCGGGAGTGAGCTGGGCAGCTGCTCTGGTGGCGCCAATATACAATCTTTTTTGGTGGCTGCAGCGGGCGCTGCATTTTTTTTTCACTCATAAACTATTGTGAATTTACATTATGCATTTAAATTAATAGTACCCACTGCAAAATCATCCTAGGGGTGGCCAGAGTTCATACAGTGGTGGCCGTGGCCACCCCTTGGGGGCGCTCATGTACATAGGGAGCGAAATGAGACACAGCTTTTCTGTCATTCATGTACGAGTGCTGTTTACTCATAAAAATAACGTTTATTCATGTATCACAATGTTTACTTTATCCATGATTAAACCATTTTACGTTGCTTGTAAAAGCTATTACATATCCTGAACTGTTCGCATTGATTTAAACACTTTAAATGATCAAAACCACAAACCTTTCTTCAGCTGAAACAGACGCAGGAGCGCGGCGCGGCTCTGTGACATCACACCACCAGATCAAAATAAAAGTCCTGTGCACGCGCTGCTGCGGCTACAATTCAAAACAGCGCATGGGTATTTACATAAAGAAAACAGCCTAAAAACAATAAAACATGTCACAGATATTAAGAGTGACATATATTGAAATACATTATGTCTAATTGTGTACAAATCGTATACAAAAAATATACAAAGAAATAAAACAAGAAAAATATAAATATTCATTTATTTATTTATTATTTTTCCACATTTATTTGTACGTTTACTGCATTTCAGATTTATTAATTTATTCTGCTCAGAGTTGGCTAGGGACAAGCTCTGAGACCACAGTAACACCTTGTATGTGACCAGATAAGGACTAAATGCAGGGCAACTGCTTTACTGGTACCCAAAACTTTAGTTTTTCAATGATAAGAAGTCTAGCAGTAGAATCAAATGTTTAAATTTACAGTTATGAAAACTATCATGCTGGGAAACATTTTGCTTTGTGAACTGCTGGTCACATGTTGGTATACGGGGTGTATTACAGTTTGCTTTATCAGCACTAATGGAACTGACCAGAAACAGGAAAAAGGAAGTGGAAATTATTGGAGACTCTGACATCAACACTTGCCACTTCCTAAGCAGTGAATTGGATGTCTGTGTGTTTCATTTCAAACCGGTTAGGTTTATTTGGAAATTAAAGTGATTTCTATATTTTATCCATTTAAAAGACTATGAAAGTGATCCTAGTTCTGCACATAAACCTGTTATATATATTTGTGTCTATGGTTCGCTGCACAATGCCGTCTTGCAGACTGCAGTCAATGGACTACTTGCACTGGGCCTCGTGATGTACTTCCGACTTGAATTGTTACGGCTCACTAGTTTCCGGTTTGGCCACCATTGTTTGGGATTGTTTTAAAATGTTTAAAAAAGGTACTTTTCGATTTCAGAAACAGCAACAGAAATACCACGAATAGACTATTCAAACTCCAACTGTCAAAATTCAAATCTAAACGCACTGAAGCCCATTAGACTCAATCAGACTTCCCTTCTATGTACTATTTCTAACCCATTCAAACTCATCTAATATTTCTTATCTATCTATCTATCTATAATCTAACTCTATCTATCTATCTATCAAGATTTCAAGATTCAAAGATTCAAATAGCTTTATTGGCATGGTGAAAGAAATCTTTACATTGCCAAAGCTTTAATAACACTATACAATATAAATAATAAAATAATAATGGGGAAAAACAAATTAAAAATAAAAATAAAATCTAGAGTAAAATATAATGGAATACAGATAAAAAAAAATAATAAAAAAAATCAGTCTTCTAATATTTCTAGAAGTGCCTCTAGGCATATCGTGAGTGTGTTGGTAGTTGTGTCCCGCTGGAGGCTCTTTCGTCGTGACAGGACCTCACATACCTGGCGGCCAGGTTTGAGCTTGCTGGGCTTTCTCCGAGCAGGTATGGGAGTTTGTCCATATTTGGTTTCTGATGGAAGTCTTTGTGGTGAGTTGTGAAATGGGGATAGAAAGTGTGTGCAGTTCTGTTTCCACTTCATTTCCTGTGCAGTGAGGACACAGCCGGTCTTCTTTTGGTAGCCAGGTCTGTCTGTGTCTGCCTGTCTCTATGGTGAGATTGTGTTGACTGAGTCTGTACATGCTCAGGACTTTTCTCAGTTTAGGGTCACTCACTGTACTCAGGTATCCTGCCAATTCATATTCTCTATTTAGGGCCAAATAGCATTCCAATTTACTTTGTAGGGCTGTTGCGTCTCTCCAATGTTTCAGGTATTTTTCTTTTTGTGTTTGAATTATTTGGTTTGGTCTGGCTGAGTTTTTATTCTCAGTCAGACATGTTGTGGTTTGTGTAGTCAGCTCTAAGACCAACTGGCCGAGGGCGTTTCTTTCTGGTGTCAGCTCTTGGTAGTTCAGGGCTTTGTGATGGAGGGTCTGTTTATCACTATTTTTTAGGTGGGCATGGAATTTAATGGCCCTTTTTTGAATTGTGATTATAAGTGGGTATAATCCTAATTCTGCTCTGCAGGCATTATTTGGGGTTTTGCGCTGTACTCGGAGCAAAACTTTGCATAGTTCGGTCTGCAGAGTCTCTATTGGGTGTTTGTCCCATTTAGTGAACTCTTGGTTTGTGAGTGGACCCCAGACTTCTGGGTTCTATTACTGATTTGATTATTTTTATCCAGATTCTGATTGGGATGTCAATTTTGATATTTCTCTTAATAGCGTAAAAAGCTCTCCGTGCCTTGTCTCTCAGGTCGTTCACAGCTTTGTTAAAGTTCCCTGTGTTGTTAATATTTATGCCAAGATAAGTGTAGTTCTGCGTGTGCTCAAGGAGCATGTTGTCTAATTTAAAACTATGATGTTGGTCTTGGTGGCTGGGTCTTTTTTGGAAAATCATTATTTTTGTCTTTTTGGGGTTAACTGACAGGGCCCATGACTGACAGAAGCTGTGCAGGAGGTCTAGATGCTGCTGTAGACCCTCTTTAGTGGGAGACAGCAGCACCAGATCATCAGCAAACAGGAGGCATTTGACTTCAGTGTCTAGTAGAGTAAGACCGGGCGCTGCAGACTGATCCAGAGCCCTCACTAACTCATTTATGTATATATTGAACAGTGCAGGACTTAAGCTGCAGCCCTGTCTCACTCCACGACACTGAGGGAGGAATTCTGTGTGTTTGTTACCAATCTTAACAGCAAATTTGTTGTTTTTGTACATTGATTTGATGATGTCATATGTTTTTCCTCCGATGCCGCACTGGATTAATTGAAGAAAAAGACCTTCATGCCAAATGGAGTCAAAAGCTTTTTTGAAGTCAATAAAGCATGAGAAAATTTTGCTTTTGTTTTGGTTGATTTGCTTATCGATTAAGGTATGGAGAGTGTATATATGGTCCGATGTGCGATATTTTGGTTGGAAGCCAATTTGACACTTGCTCAGGACATTTCTGTCTCTAAGAAAATGGGCTAGTCTGCTGTTTAGGATTTTGCAGAAAAGTTTACCTAGGTTGCTGTTTACACATATGCCACGGTAGTTATTGGGGTCAAATCTGTCTCCGTTTTTATGGATTGGGGTGATGAGGCCTTTGTTCCAAATGTTGGGGAATATACCTGAACTAAGGATGATATTGAAGAGCTTGAGGATGGCTAATTTGAATTTTGTGCTCTGTGTATTTTATCATTTCATTTAGGATGCCATCGACACCACAGGCTTTTTGGGTTTTCAGGGTTTGTATTTGGTCTAATAGTTCAGCTAGTGTAATTGGAGAGTCTAAGGGGTTCTGGTAGTCTTTGATGGTCGACTCTAAAACCCTTAGTTTTTCGTACATTGCATTTTGTTCCCGATTGTTTTCTATATTACTAAAAAGGTTGGAGAAGTGGTTTATCCAAACATCTCCATTCTGGATGGCTAGTTCTTGATGGTAAGATTTGTTTAGTGTATTCCAATGTTTCCAGAAGTGGTTGGATTCTAAGGATTCTTCAATATCTTTGAGTTGACTTTTTGTGTTTTGTTCTTTTTTCTTTCTTAAAGTATTCCTATATTGTTTAAGTTTTTCATGATTGAGATGACGGATGTTCTCATTGTCAGCCTCTCTGTGTTTCTGGTTTGATAGGATTCTTACTTCCCTTTCGAGGGAACTTCGAACTGCGTCCTCTAGGGGTCGCTATGGGGAACGTCGTCAGCGTGACCCGTGTCTGAAGCATACATACAAAAACACCACTTGTTGGCCGGCGACAGCCTATGACGTCACTACTGGCGCGAACCACAGTATAAAGGGGCGCCGGGAAAATACGTCATCCTCTTCTTCGTCTTCAATGACTGTTTTGTTTGAAGCGTACAATCTACTATGGAAAAGGTAAGAACGGCTGTTACTATGGCGAGCACTAGCAAGGCGTTTAGGAGATGTGTGCATCCGTGTCCTTGTTATTTGACACCTGATGACACACATGATCTTTGCATCTTTTGTTTGGGCGAGGAGCACGCACGCGATGTTCTCGAGGGAGCGATCTGCGTGCACTGTGAGTTTTTCTCGATGAGAAAGCTCCGCTTTCGTCTGTCTCTCTTTTCGAGGAAGGAGGGGCAGCCGTCTGCTTCCCACGGTTCAGGACCCACTGTTGCCGAGGCACGGAGGGGAATGATCTCATGGGGCTCGAAGGCGGAGCTGGCCGATGAGTTAGAGAGGGGGTTTTCCCTCTCGCGCTCGTCGGCCGCGAACGAGGGTGAGCGGCTGGATGATGATGATGCGATTTCGCTGACATCATCTGATCCAGCGGCTGGTGCTCTGCTGGGTTATGCCCAGGAAGAGCAGGAGATGTCTGAGGGTGATGAAGCTGAGGCTGAGCCCGATCAATCCTCCTGCCCTGCGTATGATGAGTTACTGGAGGTTATGGAACGCGCCACGGCGAGGCTTGACTTGCCGTGGAAGCGGGCCAAGATGGTGGCGCCGCGGGGTCGTCTCGATGAGCGTTATCTTTCCGGCCATAACCGCCCAGCTCGAGTGAGCCTCCCATTTCTTCCAGATCTCCATGCGGAGGTTGAGAAGGAATGGAAAAAGCCATTTTCCGCACGCATCCACAGGTTTCAGCATACTAGTTATGTTAACGTGGAGGGGATGCGTGAAAACGGCTATGAGAGGATGCCCCCTGTGGAAGAGACGCTGGCCAGCTATCTCTCCATGGGCGAGACATCCTCTCTTAAGGCTCCCTCCTTGCCATCTAAGCCCCTTCAGGAAACATCTCGCTTAAATGGCAAGGCATATGCAGCAGCAGGTCAGGCTGTTGCTTCGTTGCACACGATGGCGGTGCTTCAGGCTTACCAGGCTGATCTGCTGAAAGACCTGGATAAGGGTCAGGGCTTGTCACCTGATGAAGTGGCTGAGCTGCGCCGCACCACAGATTTGGCTCTCCGTGCCACTAAGCAGGCCGCCACTGCTATGGGCAGATCTATGGCGGCCATGGTGGTAACGGAGAGACATCTGTGGGTGAACCTGGCAGATATCGGGAAGAAAGAGATGGGCTTTCTGCTTGATGCTCCGGTCTCGCCTTCCAAGCTTTTCGGTACCTCCGTTGAGACGGTGGTTGAGAAGTTTAGGGAGGCGAAGGCGCGCTCAGCAGCCTTCAAATCCTTCATTCCAAGAAGGTCCAGGTCTGAGCCCGAACAACGCAGGGGTCCTGGCCCATCTCTGTCTGGGGATCAGAGATGGGCACAGAAGGCTAGTGTCGCGGCTCGTGCCCCTCCCCCGCCTGCGGGTAGGGGTAGAGGATGGTGCGGGTCAAAGAGAGGTAGGCAAGACCTGAGGGAGGTGTTCCAGACAAGGCGTTCTCAACGCTCTCGTCCGGACCGGAGTAAGAATTGAAACATCTACTCGCTTCCCTCGGGGGGCCTGTGAAACATTTATAAAAGCCCTCATCTTCCCCTCTCTAATTCCCCTGCAACCATTGTACTCCACCTGACCGAGGTTAGGTGGGAACCTAGAAACCTGCGCTTGTAACATTGCAGTCTCTATGCTGGACTTATGATGTTTTTGGTGGAGTTCTATGTTTCATAGAAACTACCTTACTGATGGTTCGGACTCGACTCTTCGGACGTCGCCTCCTGGACTGATCTCATGCGCAGGAACCATGGATGGGTGAGTTCGATCCAGTTCTATGGGAAAAACTGGTATTGTGTAACCATTCTTTGCAGTATTTCTGGGAAACCTGTCGGTTTTTGTTTCGACTCAGTGCAGTGATGACCTCACTTGTCGATACTAGATCCAGGCTGGGATGAGACCCCTGGATCGTGTGGCCTAGTCGTAGGTCTCTGTGGAGCCTCCTTGGTCAGCAGGTCCCCAGCACTGCAATTCCACGACCTGCGGGTCTTTTTAAAATATAATTCTGGACAAAGGGGGACACCGCCTTTTGAGGAAGGTGCATGGCTATCTGAGGATATCTATATACTAGCTCAGGGACTGCTCCCCTCTCGGGGGTTTAAGTAGCATCTCCCTGAGCCCTTGCCTAGAGTGTTCCCCTGCTAGGATTGTGGCTACTGGAGGGCTACTTAGGTTTCAGGAAGTGGCTAGCATTGCTCCCCTCACCATAGAGGGTCACCTATGAGCATGCCGCTCCCTTCTGAGCGTCTGGGTTCCCTCTCGTGCTGAGAGTCGAGTTCCCCGCTCTCCGGAGCTGTCACAGTAACCTCATGCTCTCCTGGTTGGTCGAGCCAGCATTGCTCCCCTCACCATAGAGGGTCACCTATGAGCATGCCGCTCCCTTCTGAGCGTCTGGGTTCCCTCTCATGCTGAGAGTTAAGTTCTCCGCTCCCCAGAGCTCTGACAGCATATGGTAAGTGTGCACGATAAGTCTCTGTGCACTTTTCTAATCCCACGTTGTGGTAAGATCGCACATCAAGTGTTTTGCGTTCTTTTCTAAAAATCCTGTACGGTAGGAGTTACGAGCTGCGGCTTCGTGCCCTTTCTTTGAGTTGGTCAGGCCCCGGTTTTCACCTTGGGCCCCACTCTACCTATGTATAGAGCATAAAGCCCCTCATCGTAGATGGTCGTTTATGAGCACACTGCTCCCTGCCGAGCGCTGTGATTCAGCGGCCTCAGGTAGGTTGCTTTCCTTGTCGGTCGAGCTAGCATTGCTCCCCTCACCTTAGAGGGTCACCGATGAGCATGCAGCTCTCTTCTGAGCGGTTGAGTTCCCTCTCATGCTGAGAGTGGAGCTCTCCGATGCCCGGAGCTCTGTGATTTTAGACGTTGCTCTCCCGGAGTACGGTCGAGCTAGCATTGTTCCCCTCACCATAGAAGGGTCACCTATGGACATGCCGCTCCCTTCCAAGGGCTGTGATTCAGCGGCCTCAGGTGCTCTCCGGGTCGGTCGAGCCAGTATTGCTCCCCTCATCGAGAGGGTCACCTATGAGCACTCTGCTCCCTTCCGAAGGCTGTGATGCAGCGGCCTCAGGTTGATAGGCCTCTCTCTGCCTCCCTGTTAAGTTGCTCTCCGTGTCGGTCGAGCACTCCCTTCTGAGTTCCCTGTAATGTTAGAGTGGGTTCTCCGCTCTCCGGTGCGGTCACAGGAGCCTCACTCTTGGCTGGTCGAGCTAGTATTGCTCCCCTTACTATAGAGGGTCACCTATGAGCATGCCCGCTCCCTTCTGAGCTGTCACAGTAGCCTCAGGTTGTTAGGCTTCTTTATGTCTCCCTGCTAGGTTGCTCTCCTATGGTCGAGCTAGCATTGCTCCCCTCACTTAGAGGGTCACCTTTGAGCATGCCGCTCCCTTCCGAGCGTCTGAGTTCCCTCTCATTCTGAGAGTTGTGTCCTCCGCTTCCCAGAGCTCTGTGATTTGGAGGTGCTCTCCTTATGGTCAAGTCAAGTCAAGTCAAGTCAAGTCAAGTCAAGTCAAGTCACCTTTATTTATATAGCACTTTTAACAATACAGATTGTGTCAAAGCACTTAACAGTATCAAGTTGGAGGATAGAGTGTCAGTAATGTATAATAATAAGATTAAACACTCAATTTTCAGTTAAAGGCATTTCATTATTGAATTCAGAGATGTCATTGTCTAGCTCAGTATAGTTTAAATAGTATCTGTGAAATCCAATTGACGATAATCGCTAGAAATTAAGTATCCCCAACTGAGCAAGCCAGAGGCGACAGCGGCAAGGAACCAAAACTCCCTCTGAGACAGAATGGAGAAAAAAACCTTGGGAGAAACCAGGCTCAGTCGGGGGGCCAGTTCTCCTCTGGCCAGGATATTATTGTTTATTTATTGTTTTAATTAAGACTAAATGTTTTATATTTCTATTTTAATATTGTTGCAATTTCTAACAATAATAGTATTATGTAGTTGGGTATTTTATTATATTTTAAGTTATTTGTTTTATTTTTATTTTTATTGTATTTTAAGTCGAGGTCTTCACTGGGATTATGTCCCCGGGGCTCATCCAGGGGTCCGGCCTCCGCCGACAATCTGGGCCGCAGACATCATCTCCCGGCGCCAATCCACCATCTGATCCAGACACGGACTGAGAAACAGAATAAGAAAGAAACAGACTAATATTAGCATAGATGTCAATATTTTTATGATGTAACAAGTACATCATGTGTTATGGGGAGTGTTCCCGGTTCCGGTTGATCTAATTAATGCAGCCTAACAATCCTTTAACGGATTTGAATGATAGAAGTGTATTAGTGTGTTATGTGTACGCCAGGTTAAAGAGATGGGTCTTTAATCTAGATTTAAACTGACAGAGTGTGTCTGCCTCCCGAACAGTGTTTGGTAGATTGTTCCAGAGTTTGGGAGCTAAATAGGAAAAAGATCTGCCGCCCGCAGTTGATTTTGATATTCTAGGTATTATCAAATGGCCAGAGTTTTGAGAACGCAGCGGACGTGAAGGACTATAATGCGATAAGAGCTCGCTCAAGTACTGAGGAGCTAAACCATTCAGGGCTTTATAAGTAATTAACAAGATTTTAAAATCTATACGATGTTTTTTTTTTTTTTTTTTTCCTTTTTTTTTTTTTTTTTTACAGTTTAGATGTTTTTAATGTGTCTTTTTCATAGTTTAAATATGGAGATACAAACCAGTTCTAAATGTAAATTCATTGGCTTCATTGCCATTCATTTTGGTGATCTCAATATTAAAATCATGATGGTATCAAAAAGTCACGAGTTTTGTCAATTGTAAAAAATAAATAAATCACTTTTTCTGTTTTTTCTTGTTCTTTTTGGACACCACTTCCTCAGTCACTCCTTCCTCTTCATCATGTTCTCTCTTTTTCTTCTTTTTCTTTTTATCTGAAACTTTAGGGTCCATATTCTCAATTTCTATTGTTTTAGGTTCATCTGAACGAACCTCTAGAGATGTTTTTTTGTCCTTCTTCCTCTTTCCTGTGGTGGGAGCGTCTTCTTCAGTGATGCCATCTGTTACTGTAGGGGCGCTGCACACTTCAGTCCCATCCTCATCCTCATCCCGCTCATCTCGTTTCCTCTTGCTCTTTTTCTTCTTTTTCTGTGAGGGATTTGGCTCTTCAACACTCTCTCCTGTTACTGAGGTCAGTGCATCTTCCTCTATGCCATCTCTATCACTCTCCCTGTCTTTTTTCTTCTTTTTCTTCTTTTTGGACTGTTCCATATCACTGGTGCTCGTGGAGTCCTCCATGGAGGCAGATGTAGCCAGTGGAGAAGGTGCATTGCTGCTGACCTCAGATGAAGATGCGGCTGGGTCTCGTCCTGCCTGAGTCTTCTTGATCTGGGCCATCCGCTGGGCGAAGTACTCTTGCATGGTCAGTGTGCTGGTCACTGTGTTTGGTTGCGTCTCTGGGTTGGGATTAGTAACAGTCTCTTTGTCCTCTTCGCTCTCTTCCTGAGAGTCAGGACCACTGCTTCCCTCATCTTGGTCTCTTGTCTCTCGTTTTGATCGCTTCCCAAAAATACAAGCTAGGTCTGTTTTGCTGCGACTGGACAGGTCCTTTCCCTTAGTGAATTTCATGTAATGGACCCTTTTCTTGGATGTCTTTGACTTCTCCTCCAAACTAAAACCCTGTTCCTGTGTGGGGGTGTCAGTGTTGTTCTGTCCATGGCAGCTGTTAAGCTCAGCAAGGAGCTGATTAAAATCATCCTGGTGGGTAATCCAGTTATCCTCGTTGTTTACTGCAGTGCCCAGACCCAGGCTGTTGTTCTTGACTTTAACCTTGATGTGTTCTGTAGCCCCCTGTTCACTCTTGCCAAGACCCTTTCCTTTGGACCAGCCCATGCGTTCCAGCATTTTCTGTCCAAGTTTGGACTCATCGTTGCTCCATGTGCTGTTTCTAGGGTCCACAGACCACTTCTGCTTACGACGAGGTTCGGCAAGCATTGACATCTTGAGGGGTCCTTGAACACATGAAGGAACAGGCAGGTTGTCCAATTTGTGCCTTCACTCAGACAGACAGACTGCCAGCTCTGATACTCAATATTCACACAGCATGTTGACACACTCCTGCTTCTGGTATTGGTGGAGAGGTGTGTACGTGGAGAGGTGTGTTCACGCAATGAATGCTTATATAACGTGACACACTTTAACAGGAAGTACAGAAGAAAGAAGGCACTCCATTCAAACTTCATTGCTCAGTTCTGGGAAACTCAACAGGGGTTTCGTGAATTGGGACAAGAGTATCACCTGAGAAAAACGAGTGGGTGGAGGTTATGCTGTCATATGAGTGGTTATGCAAATGTGTTATGTAATGTTTGCATAACATTTATATAGATTGTGCTGAGGGTAGATGTTGGGAAGTTGGAAGTTTTTACAGTACAAACCCATCCCAACAAATTGTTTTCAGGTTTTTAAGAGCTAATTATTTGTTTTATCCCACATAATTGGTCATATTTCTCTATATTACTTGAATAACCCCCCCCCAAAAAAACAAAAAAACATGTATAAGTAATTGTACACAATTTAACACAACTTTGTAAGCTTTTAACACAAATTAGTCAGTCTTAGCCATTAAACCTTGTTGTAAATTATTGTAAGAGATGAAGAAAATTTATTGAAGAAAAAAGATCAAACTTTTTGAAACCCTGTTAAATCTTCTAGCATATATATTTTGATATACAGGTGTATCTAAAAAAAATAGAATATCGTGAAAAAGTTCATCCCCCTGTAACTTGAAAAAAAGTGCATATATTCTAGTTTAACCACATGCAAAGCAAAACACTTCAAAAGTTTTTATTTTTATTTCTATCTTGATGACTAGAGCCCACAGCCCACCAAAGTCAAAAATCCAGCATCTCAAAACACCAGAACATTTATATTTGAGTTTCATTTAATGACTATCCCTACAGTATAAATTCTGTGTATCTCTTGTTCTTTGAAACCACAATAATGGAGAAGACTGCTGACTTGGCAATGATCCAGAAGATGAACATTGACACCCTCCACAAAGAGGGTAAGTCACAGAAGGTCATTACTGAAAGGTGTGGCTGTTTACAGAGTGCTGTATCAAAGCATATTAAATGCAAAGTTGACTGGAAGGAAGAATTTGGGTAGGAAAAGGTGCACAAGCAACAGGGATGACCGCAAGCTTGAGAATACTGTCAAGCAAAGCTGATTCAAACACTTGTGAGAGCTTCACAAGGAGTGGACTGAAGCTGGAGTCAGTGCATCAAGAGTCACCACGCTCAGACGTCTTCGGGAAAAGGGCTACCAAGCCACTTCTGAACCAGAGACAACGTCAGAAGCATCTTTGCTAAGGAGAAAAATAACTGGACTGTTGCTCAGTGGTCCAAAGTCCTCTTTTCAGATAAAAGTAAATTTTGCATTTCATTTGGAAATCAAGGTCCCAGAGTCTGGAGGAAGAGTGGAGAGGCACAGAATCCAAGCTGCTTGAAGTCCAGTGTGAAGTTTCCGAAGTCAGTGATGATTTGGGGCGCCGTGACGTCTGCTGGTGTTGGTTCATTGTGTTTTATCAAGTCCAAAGTCAATGCAGCCGTCTACCAGGAGATTTTGGAGCACTTTATGCTTCCATCTGCTGACAAGCTTTATGGAGATGCTGATTTCCTTTTTCAGCAGGACTTTAGCATCTGCCCACACTACCAAAACCACTTCCAAGTGGTTTGCTGACCATGATATTACTGTGCTTGATTGGCCAGCCAACATGCCTGACCTGAACCCCATAGAGCAGGGGTGTCAAACTCAGTTCCTGGAGGGCCACAGCTCCGCACAGTCCAGCCCCAACCCTAATCAAACACACATGATCCAGCTAATCAAGCTCTTCAGGATTACTAGAAACTTCCAAGCAGGTGTGAGTTGGAGCTGGTTGGAGCCAAACCCCGCAGAGCTGCGGCCCTCCAGGAACCGAGCCCGGGACCTCCGTCATAGAGAATCTATGGGATATTTTCAAGAGAAAGATGAGAAACAGTCGTTCCAACCAACAATACAGACGAGCTAAAGGCTCAGTAGTTCCTCAGCAGTGCCACAGGCTGATCGCTTCCATGCCACACCTCACTGTTGCTGTCAATTGTGCTAAAGGAGCCCCGACCAACTACTGAGTGCATAAATGAACTTTTCTGTTTTGCAAATCCTTTTTTATTTAATTTTTTATTGATCTTAGGAAATATTCTAATATTTTGAGACACTGGACCCCCGACCCCCATGAGCTGCAAGCTCCAATCACCAAAACAAAAAAATATATATATTTTTTAAAATGTTCCACTCTACATACAATAAATCCAGAACATATGAAAGTTTCACTTCTTGAAATAAGTTACAAAAAAAGAAATTTTTCACGACATTCCAACCTCTGAGATGCACATGTATATGTTTGTGTGTGTGTGTTGCTGTCAAAACCACTCAAGTGGTCATATTTTTTGTTTTACTTAAGTTTTTTTTTTTTTTTTTTTTTTTTTTTTTTCCGGCTAATATCTACGCTAATATTAGTCTGTTTCTTTCTTATTCTGTTTCTCAGTCCGTGTCTGGATCAGATGGTGGTTTAGTAGGGAGCCAGTGCAGTGTTGACAGAACCGGGCTAATGTGCTCATACTTCCTGGTTCTAGTAAGAACTCTAGCTGCTGCATTTTGAACCATCTGTAATTTGTTTATTATGCGTGCAGAACAACCACCCAATAAAGCATTACAATAATCTAACCTTGAGGTCATAAACGCATGAATTAATATTTCTGCATTTGACATTGAGAGCATAGGTCTCAGTTTAGATATATTTTTAAGATGAAAAAATGCAGTTCTACAAATGCTAGAAACGTGGCTGTCAAAGGAGAGATTACTATTAAATAGCACACCTAGGTTCCTGACTGATGACGAAGAATTTACAGAGCAGCCATCAAGTGTTAGACAATGTTCTAGGTTATTACTTGTGGGGGTTTTAGGTCCGATAAGTAACACCTCTGTTTTTTCAGAATTTAACAGTAAGAAATTACTCGTCATCCAGTTTTTTATATCGACTATGCATTCCATAAGTTTCTCAATTTGGTGTGTTTCACCGGGCCGTGAAGAAATATAGAGCTGAGTATCATCAGCATAACAGTGAAAGCTAACCCCGTGTTTCCTAATGATATTTCCCAAGGGTAACATGTAAAGCGTGAAAAGTAACGGCCCTAGTACTGAGCCTTGAGGAACTCCATACTGCACTTGTGATCGATATGATACCTCTTCATTCACTGCTACGAATTGATGGCGGTCAGATAAGTACGATTTGAACCATGCTAATGCACTTCCACTAATGCCAACAAAGTTTTCTAGTCTATTCAAAAGAATGTTGTGATCGATAGTGTCGAACGCAGCGCTAAGATCCAGTAGAACTAATAGAGAGATACAACCACGATCAGATGATAAGAGTAGGTCATTTGTAACTCTAATGAGAGCAGTCTCAGTACTATGATACGGTCTAAATCCTGACTGGAAATCCTCACAGATATCATTTTTCTCTAAGAAGGAATATAATTGTGAGGATACAATCTTCTCTAATATCTTTGACAGAAAAGGGAGATTCGAGATCGGTCTGTAATTAACTAGATCTTTGGGGTCAAGTTGTGGTTTTTTAATGAGAGGCTTAATAACAGCCAATTTAAAGTTTTTGGGGACAAATCCTAATGACAATGACGAATTAATAATAGCCAAAAGAGGATCTATGACTTCTGGAAGCACCTCTTTTAGTAGTTTAGATGGAATAGGGTCTAACATACATGTTGTTGGTTTAGATGAATTAACAAGTTTATACAATTCTTCCTCTCCTATAGTAGAGAATGAGTGGAATTGTTCCTCAGGGGATCTATAGTACACTATTTGATGTGATAATATAGCTGACGGCTGCATGGTTACAATTTGATCTCTAATAGTATCAATCTTGGAAGTAAAGTAGTTCATAAAATCATTACTGCTGTGCTGTTGGGAAATGTCAACACCTGTTGATGCTTTATTTTTTGTTAATTTTGCCACTGTATTGAATAAATACCTGGGGTTATGTTTGTTTTGTTCTAAAAGAGACGAAAAGTAATCAGATCTAGCAGTTTTTAAAGCTTTTCTGTAGGATAGGGTACTTTCCCGCCAGGCTAAACGAAATACCTCTAGTTTTGTTTTCCTCCAGCTGCGCTCCATTTTCCGGGCTGCTCTCTTTAGAGTGCGAGTGTGCTCATTATACCACGGTGTTGGACTCTTTTCCTTAATCTTCCTTAAGCGTAAAGGAGCAATTGTATCTAAAGTGCTAGAAAAGAGAGAGTTCATAGTTTCTGTTACATCATCAAGTTGTTCTGAGCTGTTGGATATGCTGAGGAATTGAGATAAATCAGGAAGATTACTTACAAAGCAGTCTTTTGTGGTAGAAGTGATCGTTCTACCATATTTATAAGAAGGAGTTTACAGCTTTAACTATATGGAGTTTACACAAGACTAGATAATGATCTGATATATCATCGCTTTGCTGCAGAATTTCAACACCATTAACATCAATTCCATGTGACAGTATTAAATCTAGAGTATGATTTCGACTATGAGTAGGTCCTGAAACGTGTTGTCTAACCCCAATAGAGTTCAGAATGTCTATGAATGCTGATCCTAATGCATCTTTTTCATTATCAACATGGATATTAAAATCGCCAACAATTAAGACTTTATCTGCAGCCAGCACTAACTCTGATAGAAAATCAGCAAATTCTTTAATAAAGTCTGTATGGTGCCCTGGTGGCCTGTATACAGGAGCCAGTACAAACGTCACGGGGGATTTATCATTAATACTTTTTTCTCTAGATAATTTTATATGAAGCACCATTACTTCAAAGGAGTTATACTTAAAGCCTGTCTTCTGAGAAATACTGAGAATATTGTTATAAATTGTAGCAACACCTCCCCCTTTACCTTTTGGACGCGGCTCATTTTTGTAACAGTAATCTTGGGGGGTGGACTCATTTAAAATAATGTATTCATCTGGTTTTAGCCATGTTTCTGTCAAACAGAGCAAATCTAGGTTATGATCATTAATCAAATCATTTACAAAAAGTGCTTTTGTAGAAAGGGACCTGATATTCAGTAAACCAAGTTTTATCAATTGTTTCTGTGTATTGTAAACATTTTTTATTTGTTGAACATCAATTAAATGGTTACTCATAAATAGTTTTTGACGTTTTCTGTATCTTCTAGCTCGGGGAACAGACACAATCTCTATAATGTGATATCTAGGTGAAGGAGTCTCTATGTGCTGAGAATTAACTGACTTCTGTGACGTGAGGCGGCTAGCAGACGGTCGGTTTAGCCAGTCTGTCTGCTTCCTGACCTGGGCTCCAGTTAGTCAAGTATGAACTCTAAGACTATGTGCCAAATTTCTAGAGAGAATAGCGGCACCACCCCAGGAGGGATGAACACCATCTCTTTTCAACAGGTCAGGTCTGCCCCAAAAACTCGTCCAATTGTCTATAAAACCTATGTTGTTTTGCGGGCACCACTTAGACATCCAGCCATTTAATGATGACAGTCTGCTATGAATCTCATCACCCCGGTAAGCAGGGAGGGGGCCAGAGCATATTACAGTGTCTGACATCGTACTTGCAAGTTCACACACCTCTTTAACATTATTTTTAGTGATCTCCGACTGGCGAAGTCGAACATCATTAGCGCCGGCGTGGATAACAATCTTACTGAATTTACGTTTAGCATTAGCCAGCACTTTTAAATTTGCCAAGATGTCAGGCGCTCTGGCTCCCGGTAAACAATGGACTATGGTGGCTGGTGTCTCTATTTTCACGTTCCGTACAATAGAATCGCCAATAACTAGAGCACTTTCACCAGGTTTCTCAGTGGGTGCATCACTGAGTGGGGAGAACCTGTTTGATGTTCTGATCGGAACGGAAGAGCGGTGTTTTGACCCGCGACTATGCTGCCTCACAGTCACCCAGTTGCCCTGCTGCACAGGCGCTAATGCCGGAACCGAACAATGTACAGGAGTCCCTGAGCTAGTCACATCCAAAGCAGTATCTACAGCCCTCACATTCTTACTATCCTCAACTAAAGTTTGGATGCGTGTCTCTAGTTCTAAAGCCTTCTCTGTCAGCCTAACTATTTCCCTGCATTTATCACATGTGAATCCCTCATCGCCGACAGAGATAGATAAACTATACATGTGGCAGACAGTGCAAATAACAATAGCAGGAGAAGAAGCCATTACTCACCGTGATTGATGAATGATACCATCTTAACTTACCACTTACCACTCCACTTACCACTGTTGTTTGATGAACTCGTGAAAAACGGAGCGAGAGAGAAATGAAAACGGAGCGAGAAAAAAGAAAACAATAATAGGCGCGAATAGCAACGCGAATGGAACCGCGAGTGACAAGCTAACCGGCTAGCGAATGCTAATGCGCTGCACTCGCGGTTTTAAAAGCGAACGATCAGATTAGTTTGATAGATAATACCAGAAATATGGTGGGAATTAAGTTATATATTATCACTTTAAACAACAGAGTGAAAGTAAGGTAAAGATTCAATAAAAAAGCAGAGCTACAATCACAAACCGCACAGCAGCACAACAGACTGAAGCAATCGAACTGTCAACAGACTGAAGCAATCGAGCCACTCTGAGCTAGCATCGCTCCCCTCACCATAAAGGGTCACCTATGAGCAACGCTATTCCCTTCCGAGCACTGTGACACCGCTCTCCAAAGCTGTCAGTTAGCAGCTTCAGGTTGTTAGGCCTCTTTAGGCCTCCCTGTTAAGTTGCTCACTTTGCGGCTCCCTAGAACAGTTTAAATCCATGTTATGGTAAGTGCGCACGCTAAGTCTCTGTGCACTTTCTAAAAGTCCACGTTGTGGTAAGATCGCACATCAAGTGTTTTGCGTTCTTTCTAAAATCCTGTACGGTAAGGGTTACGCGATGCGGCTTCGTGCCTTTTCTTTGAGTTGGTCAGGCCCCGGTTTCGCCTAGGGCCCCACTCTACCTATTTCGCCCAATGCTCTGGGCTTGAAAGACAAATTAGATCACGAGCGCTGTGATTCAGCGACCTCAGGTTGCTAGGCCTCTCTCTGCCTCCCTGTTAGGTTGCTCTCCTTGTCGGTCGAGCTAGCATCGCTCCCCTCACCATAGAGGGTCACCTATGAGCATGCCGCTCCCTGCTGAGCGTCTGAGTTCCCTCATGCTGAGAGTTGAGTTCTCCGCTCTCCAGATCTGTCACAGCAGCCTTATGCTCTCCTGGTTGGTCGAGCTAGCATTGCTCCCCTCTCTGTAGAGGGTCACATATGAGCATGCCACTCCCTTCTGAAGCGTCTAAGTTCCCTCTCATGCTGAGAGTTAGGTTCTCCGCTCCCCAGAGCTCAGAATCAGCAAACTTCAGGTTGTTAGGCCTCTCTCGGTCTCCCTGTTAAGCTGCTCGCTGCGTATGACAGCCTCTGCGATTCCCTAGAACGGAAAAGAAATCCATGTTATGTAAGTGCGCACGCTAGTCTCTGGGCACTTTTCTAAAAATCCACATTGTGGTAAGATCGCACATCAAGTGGTTTTGCGGTCTTTCTAGAAATCCTGTATGGTAGGGATTACGCGCTGCGGCTTCGTGCCCTTTCTTTGAGTTGGCAGGCCCCGGTTTCGCCTTGGGCCCACTCTACCTATGTATCATAGTGATACTGACTTGAACAGGGTGTTGCTACCAAGGGTCTGTTGAGACAGTTCCCTCATTTAGCTCATGCAGAGCAAGCGGTAGCCCCTGGGTGACAGGCCAGGACCTAGCTACTATCCTAGGCACTTGGCCGTATCCCCTTAAAGGAATCTTTTCTTATGATTCTAAGCCTTCGAGCTCTACCCTGGGTCCGGGAGTCCCGGCCCTTAACAGGTAAGTTCAGGGTATGCAGCTCGGGTCTTTGGCCGTAGGGGATAATGTCACTGACAGCCGTCTAACCGTCACAGGGGCAACTCCCGTAGCCGGGTAGAGTTGGTACTTAGTGCTCGCCTTGTGTGCTTGGCTTGCACTCCCCTCAGCATGGTGGCGTGGGTATTCCGTTCCCCATAGCGACCCCTAGAGGACGCAGTTCGAAGTTCCCTCGAAAGGGAACGTCTCAGGTTACGTATGTAACCATGGTTCCCTGAGAGTAGGGTACGAGACACTGCGTCCTCTAGGCGCGGTGCCATGCTTCGGACGCAAGCTTCAGACGAAGAAGTGGATGACGTATTTTCCTGGCGCCCCTTTATACTGTGGTTCGCGCCAGTAGTGACGTCATAGGCTGTCGCCGGCCAACAAGTGGTGTTTTTGTATGTATGCTTCAGACACGGGTCACGCTGACGACGTTCCCCATAGCGACCCCTAGAGGACGCAGTGTCTCGTTCCCTACTCTCAGGGAACCATGGTTACATACGTAACCTGAGATGTTCTTTCCTAAGTCTTTTGCAGTCATTGTCAAACCATCTCTCAGTGGCATGTGGTCTTTTTGCTTTTCTTTTTGTGGATTTTAAATTTGATAATGTTGCTGAGACCTCAAATATTCTGTTCAGCTTGTCTACTGCTAGGTTTGTACCTTCACTGTCATGCGAGAAAGGAGTGGCGAGGAATTGATCTAATAGGACTTGAATTTTTGTTTGACCAATTGTACTTAGATATGTATATTTACTGTTTTGTTTCCATCTATACATGTTTCTAAGTGAGTCTATCTATCTGTCTGTCTGTCATCTATTTCTAACTTCATAGCAACAGTATAGCAACTGTCCAAACCAACCTAGCAACCCCCCCCCCCCCCAACCGCATAGCAACCGCATAGCAACACCTTAGCAACCACCCGGGTACCCTAAAACAACATAGCAACACCATAGCAACCGACCCGGGTTCCTTAGCAACTGCATAGCAACACCCTACCACCCTATCTACTCTATCTATCTATCTATCTATCTATCTAATATTCCTATCTGTCCATTTAAAAGACTAAATTTCAGTCTGGCAGAATTTTCCACCAAAATGAGCCTCACGTTACATTTATAGCAATCATTGTTAATGTCTGAATTGTATATGCGCATGCAGATATTACTCAGGAACACTTGAATATTGCAAGAATAGGGAATTATTTATGAATTTGATGTTAATTGCTTAAAATTTTAATCATTTTTTTTTTACTGTTTTTTGTGTTGTTTTCCAAAGCACCTAAAAGGCAATTCACACATTTTTTTTCAAAAAATGCAGCCAATTTTTTTCAATAGTTTTTGTGGCAGTGTGAAATGACCATAATGCTGTATTCATTAAACTTGGTTTGCTATAATAGCAATTCATAAGTGCACCACTTGAATCATATGAATGAATCATAATTCCCAGCACATTTGCTGTATATCCATAAAGTGATATCTTTGTCGAAGTATTCTTTCAGTGGTTAACTAACTGATTAAGACAGTCTCTTGCTGCCACCTACTGGCATAACAATGTAACCTGCAATGAAACAAGCACATGCAGGATATATATATATATATATATATTAAATGGTGAATTGCAAAAAAAATAAAAAATTGCATATGATTTCCAATTAATTATTTGAAGTGGGTTGGTTAAGGGCATGATTAGCTGGTGTATTATTGTGGGAGAATGTGATTAGTTATGAATTGTGCATGGTCAATGATGCACATTAAATATTTAAATGCAATGTGTTGAATGCCTACTAAGACTTGCATATTTGTGCATAATGTTTTGACCCTGGATGCTTACAGAAGGATAATCTTTAATTTATGTGCCAGAAACATGAGCATTCATAATTTTTGTTGGTTCATGCTGAACTGTACTATTTATATTAATAAGTCAACTACTGAACTATGCTGACTACTGAACTAGGGAGCTTAATAGTGTGCTGACTACTGAACTATGCTGACTACTAAACTAGGGAGCTTACTAGTGTGCTGACTACTGAACTATGCTGACTACTAAACTAGGGAGCTTACTAGTGTGCTGACTACTGAACTATGCTGACTACTGAACTATGCTGACTACTAAACTAGGGAGCTTACTAGTGTGCTGACTACTGAACTATGCTGACTACTAAACTAGGGAGCTTACTAGTGTGCTGTCTACTGAACTAGGGAGCTTACTGGTGTGCTGACTACTGAACTATGCTGACTACTAAACCAGGGAGCTTACTAGTGTGCTGACTACTGAACTATGCTGACTACTGAACTAGGGAGCTGAGACTGACTGACTCCCTTACTAGTGTGCTGACTACTGAACTAGGGAGCTGATTGAGACGCACACAGAGATCTGTCTGTTAATTATTCTCATCTTAAACACACAGAAAAACTCCTGCTGAAGCACACGGTTATAAAGATGATGTTTATTAAAGTCGAGAGTGAAGACGTGAAGATTGAAGAAGATTTCAAACATGAAGATACTGAAGAACAACAAACAGAGATGATGTTTATTATAGAGATGAAGAATGGAAGTCAAATATGAAGATATTGAGACACAAACAGGTTTGTTTCATTCTCAAAGTCTTCATCATGAATCTCTTTATTGTATTTACTACATGCAACTCGTGACAAAATCAATGACGTCACCAATGAGGAAAAATAATAAAATAATAGCCAAAACAGTTATTTTGTTTAACATTAAATGCAATATTTACGTCTGAATTAATAACGTAAAGTAGAAAGACCTGTTTGCAAATCCTGTGTATTGGAGTGGAGTCACAATGGCAGAATATAAACCAGCTTTAAGCAAAAGAAACACGGTAGAGTTAGTCTTAGATTGTCTTTCCCTCGACAATCTTACATAGATACCAGCAGCATGATTAGTTATAACAAACTCAACCACTGTATATCCACATTAAGACCTCCTGCATGTTTATACCTCACTGATTCTTGAGAAGTGGCACTAAACTGGTGCAATATTGAGAAAAACCCTTGTATTCAGAAAATTAAACTACGTTTATGTATCTTATATGTACTGAGTTATGCTTTGATTTAACCTCTCAACAGTAACTTTTAAAAACAAATAAAACAATTAGCTGTTACCTCAATGCATTTACATTGACCAGGATATTATGATCCAGATTTAAACATCTTAACAAATGATCCAAAAATTATCAGAACACAAATGTATAGATATGTTTTATACATTTTAATGATGTTGACAAAAAGTTATGAAACACGCATGTGTCACTGATAAACAACCTTGCTTTGATATGAGACATTATTAAGTGTTGATTTTGATAAAACAAGCTCTTTTTCATCATTAAACACATTTTTGTCCATGTTATAGCATATGAATTATTGAACCCTTCTTTTAGATGTAGTGAGAAGACAATAAGTGTCATAGATTTAACATAATAATGATCAAATTAAATTGAAGGGGATAATTGTGTTAAATACATTCTATAATTAATCCCCATAGAAATGAAAATATTGTCATTTTTAAACCTAATAGCAGGTATATTTGCTGGATATGTTTTGTCCCATGTCTCCAGAATCAGTGAGCTGAGAATGCTTCTTTTGACTTTTTTAATTATTTTTAATATTATTATTTATTTATTATTATAAAAAAAAAATTGAAATTCTTTTTAAAGGTCCTAATGACAAGACTGACTCTATAGGTGACTTTTTTATTTTATTTAGGTTTTTATTAAATTTATTTCAGCAGTACACTCTTCCAAATCAATCATTAATGTCTTAATGACTGTAACCATTTTCTGGTCATAGCTTTTTTATGCAAGCTATCAGCAAAATCCTCATTAAATATTTGTCAGGTTCTTCTAATTTAAGATTTGTGAGACCAGAGTATGGAGTTAAAAACTGAATTGGATGTGCAGCTTAAATATATTTTGAACAAAGCACAATATAACAAAATATTAAAACACAATAAATGTGTTGCAACACCAAAGAAAAACCACGTCCATAAGACGTTATGCATTACAAAATGTCCAAAAAGGAGCGGGATGAAGCAAAAGCTTATTACTTTCCCACCCCATATACAACGTTCCAGTATATTGTTTATTATATTGCATCTGTATCCTTATATTTTTATATATTCTTTACAAGATAACAAATCCACAGTGAATTGAACACCAACCAAATTTTTTAATATACATATTGATTGGTTTTGTAGGTATTTCCATACAATAACTCTAGTATGGTAATATAAATGTATTATACAAAATATGCATTGATTTGTCCAAAATAAGTCTTGCTTTATTCAGTATTTTTATAGTCTTTGCCAATTTTGCATTTAACATATTTTATTTGCTGTTTCCAGCATATTTTGTGATCTACAATTACACCAAGAAACTTATTTTCATATACTCTTTCTATACTTACATTATCAATTTTCAATTCTACTAGAGGGTTTGTTTTATTTTTTTCCAAATAGCATAATCTTTGTTTTGCTTATTTAATGACAGTTTATTTACATCAAACCAATGTTTTGATTTATTAATTCTGTTGTTATCACCTCCAAAAGCTGCTGTAAATTATCAACGGAACATAAAATATTATTATTATACATTTCATTTATAGGCGCCTTTCATGGCATTCAAGAACATCTTACAAAGTCCATAAAAAAGGATTAAACAATAACAGTAAACAATAAAAACCAATACAACAAACAGACATAAAATCACATAAAAGCCTGCCTAAACAAATACGTTTTAAGATGAGATTTAAAGACTCGGAAGACAGAAGTGAGTTCCATAAAAGGGGAGCCGCATAACCAAAAGCTGACTCCATGGAAGTTGGCCGAGTGTGTGGGATAAACAAGAGTAAGTGCAGAAGCAGATCTTAAAATGCGAGGAGTGTGTATATGAAGAAGATCCAAGAGATATGAAGGAGCCAAGTTGTTGAGTGCTTTGTAGGTTAAAAGTTAAATTTTAATTGATGTGGTCAGAGATGGAAATTTTGGTAATAACTTGAACAGCGGCATTTTGTACCAACTGAAGTTTGTGAAGTGATTTGGAAGGAAGCCCATAAAATAAAGCATTACAATAGTTGATTTGTGATGTTACAAGAGCATGCACTAGAGTAGCAGTACTCTTCAGTGAAAGGACAGGACGCAGATGATTGATATTCCTAATATGAAAGAGTGCAGAATGGGTAACACTGTTAATATGAGCTTCAAACGACAAAGTTTTGTCAAGGATGACACCCAAACTTTTAACCTGATCAGACAAAGGAACAGGACAATTGCCTATTATCACAGAGGAAATGTTTGACTTATCTATTGTGGTTTTCTTACTAAAGGGAAGGAGGAAACTTTGAAGAGGGTTTAGAAGACAGATAAAGTTGGGTGTCATCAGAATAATAATGAAAATGAATACCATATTTCCTAAAAATGGTGCCAATTGGTAAAAGGTAGATAAGAAACAGAAGACAGAAGACCCAAGACAGAGCCCTGTGGAACACCAGAGACAACATGAGTAGATTTTGATATTAAGTTCTTCAAATGACATGACAAAAGGCAGGCAAAAACAGCGCTAAGGGCAAGAAAACTACTATAAAGAAAAGGAAAATCATAGTACTCTTACCCTGTTTATTTAAAAATATTTGTCATCTGCAAATAAAATACATTTTAGTTTTTCTGATACTCTGCACATGTCATTGATATAGATTATAAATCGTATTGGACCTAAGACCGATCCTTGTGGTACACTTACAAGTTATGTTCATGTGTGTAGATTTATGTTTACCAATTTGTACAAACTGTTGCCTTTATATCTGAATATATGGCTATGATTGGCTTCATTTGAGCCAAACATTCTCCAACAGATTGCATTTTTGCTTCGGTATATATTTTGCTCAGAGTTGAAGGAAAATCTGGTGACATTTTTCAACTAAATTCTCTCCAGATTGAGGAGTGTCTTGTCTTCCGCTGTGATTTAACCCTCTGGGGTCTGAGGTGATTTTGGGGCCCTTGAGATGTTTTGACATGCCCTGATATTTGTGCTTATTTCAGCTACTTATAACATACTAATGACCAACATGTATTTGTTTTTGTATTCAGCACAAACTTTGCTACAATATTATGTGACCAAGATGGATGTACATGTTTGTATTTTTTTAGAAAAAAAATATGCGTGGTTAGTAAGTTTTGGGGGAAAAAATGTAGCTGAAATAAGGCCATAAAACCCACACTAAATAGTCCTGAATAAGACTTTTGTGTAATCAGTCTTGTCGGCTAGAATATTTACTTCACAATTAAGTGAAAATCATTCTGCTTACTCATTCACAGAAAACAATATATTGATTACATTTTTTTAAGACATGTTTTGTGATTGAAAGCCTGTATGCGAGGGAGTGACAATGTCCTTGAATATTAAGTGATTCTCACCTGAGACACAAAGCTAATGGCCCATCAGTGTGACTGACTTTGAGGCAGATAAGAGAGAATGTGAGGAGATTGAACAAATGTTTTTTTTTAATTATTTGTATTTTATTTACAACACCGTATAATCAAAACATACATAATGAAGGTCAAAGACACATTATTGTGCACACTGATCTAACCACAGAGATGTGAACAGACTTTGAGTCATTCCTGCAACAGATTCTGATCAACAAGTGACACAAGTAAATCATGCCTGATATTTACGTGTGTTATTTAAGTGTTTCTGCTACTTTCCATGGATTCAAGAAGAAAAAAACATAATCAGTGGTCAAGGAGCTTGTTTTACCATATAATATCAGTGTAGTTGGACATCTGATGTTGGTACAGCACTCTGAGGAAAACAGTTTGCAGAAAGTCATCAGGATTCATCATCTGTGGTGCAGGTATCTGATTCAATAAAATACAAACAACCAAAAAAAACAAACATTTGTGAGCATGTTAATATCAGGAGCATCTTTTTATATATATGTTTTATAGACTCACGCATGCTTTGTACTATCGTAAACAAAAAAATACATTTTATATCTGAGAAACTAATTATTATTGTTTAGAAAAAACAAACTATGATTTTGTAGTCATATAGCCTAGTATGTATGGCTTTGTACTACAAAAGATGTACTTTGTACTATAAAAAAAGGATATTTTATATCTGAGAAACTAATTATTATTGTTTAGCACGCTATTAAATCCATTTGTGAACATTAAACATTTTTCTAAACATTGTAGCATTCATCATGTTGTCGTTTGGGAAAAAAAATAAACGCGTTCAAGTTTGAGTCACAATAACACGTTAACTAATGCAAAAAAAGAAACATTACTTACTCATCGGATCGCTCTTCTCTTCTGGATGAACTCTTGCTCTTATTTGGAGGCAAATCCAGCTTTTATTCAGCGTGTCTTCTTCCAGAAACGAACAGTAATGTTAGCGCGAGGAAGGATCAGGCTGTGTTTGTTGTTGGGCGTCTCCTTGAGCACGCGGCTCACGTGGTTATTTACATATGAACGCGAGGGGGCGGGATCGCATTAGAAATAATGAGTTAGACGGAACAGACTGAACATGGTGTTGGTTTCATACGGATTACTTCATCACAGAATGTTTGTTTTCGATAAGACTTACTTCATTTCAAAGTAGACACTTCCAGCTTTCTATAGATATAACTCCCATGTCCGTGTGTTGAGTTTTCGCTGAGTTACAGTTCATTTTAGTGACGTATTTTGAAGAGCAGCTCGCGGAGACAGAGAAGACAGAGAGCGCATCCTGTTTGTTTTCTTTTTTTTTTCCAAAACCACAAAGTTTTGTTGTATTCGTGAGTGTACACAAAAAAAATAGACACTTCAAAGTTTCAATTGATGTATAACACTTATCTGTACGACCAAAATCGACGGAGTATTTTTAATGTCTTTTGCACTGGTCTTAAAAAAAACGAGTTGGTATCGCCGGCGATACAGCCGTCCCCTTAGGGTTAAATCATATTCATATTATTAATATGTATTTAAAATTATTTTATACACGGTTAGAAAAAGACGAGTTACCTCTCAAACATACTTATCTTAATTTGATGTTCCTTTAGTACAGGGGTCACCAAGTTCGGTCCTGGAGGGTCGGTGTCCTGCAGAGTTTAGCTCCAACCCTAATCAAACACACCTGAAGCAGCTAATCAAGCTCTTACTAGGTATACTTGAAACTTCCAGGCAGGTGTGTTGAGGTAAGTTGGAGCTAAACTCTGCAGGACACCGGCCCTCCAGGATCAAGTTTGATGATCCCTGCTTTAGTAGGCTAGCCTTTACATTATTTTTTTACAGTGCACTGTTCAGTTTAAATAGCCTGCAGTCTGTGCCTTTCAGCGTGACCACATACCCCTGTGATATTATGCCAAGCACATTTTGTTTTACATGGATATTGGAACGTGAAGTACAAAAATTAATTAATTCGTTTTGGCTTGTTAGCTTCTTATATTTTTATTCTTGTTTTGTTCTGAGTTCTTTCTAGCGTTAAATTTAAAGTATTTGTTGGAGTGACGGGAAATAAAATAGCATGTTTTTTCAATATGTTTGGCTGACTGTATTTTTATAATGACAATGAACAGGCTGCGTTGTCGAGGCTAATGCTTAATGCACCGGCACAATCACTTGATTTTTATTTTATTTTTATTCTTATAAAAGTGGAAACGATTTACAATAGCCTACTCCTTCATTTGTGGTTATGTAAGGGATAATCAACGGCTAGCCGTGCATTAAAGGATTTTAAATGCACGACGTGGAGGCTAAGAACCACCCGATGCGAAGCGGAGGGTGGTTACCTCCGCGAAGTGCATTAAAATCATTTAATGCATGGCTAGCCGTTGATTATCCCGCTTATTCCATGGTCATTTGCCAAATTATAGACAAGTTAAAACTAGTATTGCTCTTTGCAGCGCAATATTTGACCGAATGGGTAAAAATGACGGTTATTTTCGTCAGTTACGGCTCGTTAGCTCAGCATTCTGCCCGCTTCAAATCAGACACAGAGATGAAATAGTGCGGTAAGACCACATTTATTTGAATGAATTATATAGCATGTATTTCAATTAATTGTCGATTGAGAGATGATAGTTGTGTGTATCTGCTTGCTGCGTCTGCGCGTCTCTCTCTACAAACAATTACTTCAAAAACAGTGATTTTATCACCTATTTGCTGGGGAATATAATGTAGCGATCTAGTATCTTTTATTTTAGTAATAAAAATCGCGGGGAAGCATTGGCAACATGTTTATTTGTGTGTGCAGCACAATCTGCGATCTCCGACCTCTCTCTTTCTCCGTGTGTGTGTGTGTGCGAGCGAGTGATGCTTGTTGGTTAGTGTGCATCTATTAAAGCAGCGCATTAATATGGAACGGTGATTAAACTGACTTGGAACTACCTGTGCAGTTAAACAAATTTAATCAACACCTGCCAGCCAATCAGAATCGAGTATTCAGACAGACCATGGACTAAATAAGAGTAAAACATTATTCAAAACTATTCAAAATATTTATTTTATTTGTGTACATTCACAATAAAAACAAAACACTGTGCTTTTGTGAAATAAAGGAGACAAACAGGATGCCGCTTTCTCAAGAGCGCATCACAAAAATTAACCAAAATTCTGCATATAGGCTGCTAATTGTTGCAGTTTTTTCTTTCATTTTGTTAATCGATTAATTATTTAGAAAAATATATTTTGCATATGGGCCTATTTATTTATTTTATATATAAAATGTTCTCCGTTCACAGAAGCGCTGCAGGTGCATGTGAATCCTCACGTTCATGTTGTTTATGCTGCTTTTTGCATGTATAAAATTAATCCCTGGAAAACAAATTTAGGTGTTTTTATCAGTAAAAGGCCAGTTGGATGGAAACGGGCTGTAGACAGCAAATTTCACTAAAAAAATGTTAACGCATATTCTCTTTGTCGATAACAAAACAGCGCAAAAACTGGATGGAAACTTGATTATTGCTGCAGTGCAAAATGGGATTGTCAAGCAGACAAACTGACCAACACTTTCATGAAAACCTGTCATAAATGTTGTATGCACCTGGCAAACTCAACTATTTGTATTACAGTCTAGTCTAGTCCACCTTAATTAAATGTAAAGAGGTATGCACTGCTGTGCTACTACAGGTATTTTGAACAATGCAACTTGAACTTGTACAAAAAAAGTTGTGCAGACCCTTCAGCAATTGGGAAGTAAATTACTGTTAAATTTAAAATAAATAAAACAGTCTTACATTAAAAGAAAAATTTTACATTTAAATTAAACATAACATGTACATGGCATAACATAACATGTATAACATGTGCATGTATTAAAGGGATCATATGATGCGATTTCAAGTGTTTCTTTCTCTTTGGAGTGTTACAAGCTGATTGTGCATAGATAAGATCCCTGAAGTTGCAGTCTCAAAACCAAAGAGATATTCTTTATCAAAATTAAGACTCTGCCACGCCCCCCTAAAACAGCTAATTTAAACACGCCCCCACATGTCTACATCACGATGTGGAAATATTTGCATAAAGCATGGTTTCAGTAACCGCAGTTGTGTTGAAGCAGCCTTGTCAGGGAGAAGCTGTGAACAGCAACACATTTTATGGACGACTGTTTCGTGAACCTAAGAGAGGAGGTAATTCTGACTTTGCTATGACAATCTGGCGCTTCTGAATCAGCAACTGTATGTTTTGTTATTAGTTTAAGTATTTGCTATTGACTGTTCAAATGCGGAGTTTTCCGCATCGTGTGTGAGAGAGAGAGAGAGAGTCACATCACAGCGTCGTTTGGGTGAGTGAGTGAGTGAGAGAGAGAGAGAGAGAGAGAGAGAGTCACATCACAGCGTCGTGTGTGTTTGTGTGAGTGAGTGAGAGAGAGAGAGAGAGAGAGACATACATACGTGCATCATCACTGTGACCGTTACGCGACTTTGTTCCCCTCTCGGGCTTGAACTGATGGTAAAACTAAGGACATTATTAACGGTCTTTAATTTTGAAAGCTGAAGCTCGCAATTATGGAAAGAGGCTTTACATTTCTGACGCGGCTTGTGGTGTTCGGCCAATCACAATGCACTGGGTCAGTTGGCCAATCAGAGCAGACTGTGCTTGTCGGAAGGAGGGGCTTTGTAGAAAACGAAGCATTTGAGAGAGGCGGGGCATAGAGGACCTACAATAATGTACAGCAGTGCTTCCCAAACCTGTCCTGGAGGACCCCTAGCCCTGCACATTTTGTATGTCTCCCTTATCTAACGCACCTGATTCAACTCATCAGCTTGTTAGTAGAGACTGCAAGACATGAATCAGGTGTGTTAGGACAAAAAAAATTGCAAGAAGGTGGAGTTCCAGAACACACCCACCGATTGCGTAATCACCGCGGACCAATGGTAGCTCAAAGGTGTTTAGGAGCCAAAACGAACTTCCCCAGAATGTGTGCTTTGGTGAGCTGTTTCGAACTGCTGAAATGAACTCAAAACGAACTTCATTACGGCCTGATTTTGTTTGAAATGACGTCATATCAGTTCGTTCTTCGATTTCGTTTGAAGTATATCGGGGCCTTAAAGTGGAAGTGAAGCAGTCAGTTAAGTTTACATTATTTATTAAAGTGATTTCCACTTTGATTAAAAAATATATAACAAACATGATTAATGTAATCATTTTAAAGAAAAAAGGATGTTTCGTTATAGCTTTTGAAGCAAGGGCGGTACAAAAACTCATCACCAATGACTTGTACATACACTATATAGACAAAAGTATTGGGACACCCCCTTCTTTAGAACAGAAAAATGCACTTCCAAATCTGTGGCAACAATGATGGGAACATAATTCATGTATTTAAAAAATGTATTTCCATCTCTGTTGCAACAGTTTTGTAAGTGTCTAAAATGACTGAACCCATATGTACAAGTCATTGGTGTTTGGTGATGAGTTTTTGGCTCAAGGTCTGCATTTACAGTCACACCAGAGGTGTTAAACTGGGATTAGGACTTGGTTTTATGCAGACCAGTCAAGTTCTTCCACACTGACTGAATCAATCATTTTCTTTTTGAACCTTGCCTTATACACAGAGACATTGTCATGTTAGAATAGAAAAGAGTCCAAACTGTTGCTATAATATTAGAAGCACACAATTTCCTAGAATATCATTACATGCTTTAACATTAAGATTTGTACTCATAGAAATTTCTAAAGTAGTCAAACCTGTTCATTAGAAGGGGGTGACCCTGCGCACAGTTTTAAGGCAGCTTTAATCGCCTTTTTGGTAACTTCATGCCTTAACTGACGGCATAACTAGGACATTGCATGCACGTAGTTTGTTTCGCTGTTTGATATCAAATGATACAGGCTACAGCGCGCGCCGGCACCTTTGTGCGTGTATTTGAAGAGCGCGCGCTACAAGCTCAGTATCTTTTCCGCGCTCATTTGACTCGCGCCTGGCGCGGAGGTGACGTTAGAAGATTTTAAAAGATTTTAATCTTCGCCCACTTTGGTCTAAATATCTGCCATTCTTTTTTTTTCTTCTTTTTTTTAACCTTGAAAGGCTTTGTCTTTATAATAGGGAAATAAGTTTGGCTGTACTGCTCAGACAACTTGCAAAATAGTAAAACCAACATGACTTCGTCATAAAAGAATCGTGATAAAATTGTGAATTGTGATTTTTCTAAAAATAAATCCTGATATGATATTTTTTTCCATATCGCCCACCCCTACTTTGTGTCTACGTCATCACGTCAAGAGGTCGGGTTGTCAGAACGTGAACGTGATGTCGGCAACGCAGTACATTCTGTGATCTGGGGACACCGACACTACAGATTGGGTAATAATGGATGTAGAAGTTAAAATTTTAATTATACAGTTATAAACACATTAGAATGGAGAACGCTCGCTGTGTTACCGACTCTCTTAACCGAAGTGGAAAAATGAAGCGTAATTTTCTGCTTTTCAGCTTAAACAACAAAATGATGATAGTGAAAGTATAGCTCAATGAAAAAAAACAACTTAAACCAAAATTTGTCATTTGTATTTATTATTTATTACAGATTCATAATTTCTTATCTGCTTGGATTTATAAGTGCTCACGCCATGAATATTGTATGAAAACACGTTTGGAAATGTTATGTGTGATATAGCTCGTTGCGATCACTCTCTGTGTTCATAAAACAACGCTCCTTTGATTCATTGTTCAGTAACTCCTGATAAGAAATCGTGTATTTGTTCCATTTAAGTAACTTGCATAAAACATTTTAGCATCAGAATACAATTCATTTCAGAGCTGCATTACAGAGGGTTGTGGGGTACAGTTATTTTATCATTACAATAATGTTATGATTTATCGTTAACATTAAGAGATTAGGGTGATATGTTGATATGTGATCAAGTTATATTGGTTCTGTGTGTGGTACGATAAAAGACGGCCGTATAGATTTCTATGATCGTGTTCTGGCCACATGACGGAGTGCTCGAATGAATGCAAGAGATTCAAAAAATTGTCTGTTTATTCTAAGCAAGTGCAAGCAGCTATTAAAGTCTGCATGAACCGGAAGTTGTTGCCGACTTTATTTCAGTGTAGTGACATATTTCCAGCATAAACGGAATATTGAGTAGAGGGCAGGGTTTTATTTTAGCGCTCCTCCTCTCTGTCTCTCACTCATAGCAACCTAACGGTCGGAGGGGTGTGTTTAAGGATATTCTGCCCAAGCCGTCAAACTGACGTCATCAGAAAAGGAATTGTTCAGATTTTGATTAAAGATTACCAAAACAAACTATTTTTTTCAGTGGATTAACTTGCACGGATTAATTGTTCACATCAAGACTAGCAATGTGTGCTAGTAAAGTAAATAAAGTCAATTTTGATTTCATGCGGACTTAACGCTATATTAACGCAAATACGGGTGTTTTTTCCCTCTGGTGAGTAGGGTTGGGAATCGAAAATCGATTCCGTTTCCAGAATCGGATACTTAAGGCCAGGAATCGGATACTTGTTGTCAAATTAAAATTTCGATTCCTATGCGCTTTTTTTTTTCTTCATCTGTGAGGACCGGACCTACAGTGATCTGCCAGGACCTTGCTCGCTAGTAAGCGCTCCAAAGTTTGGCTACAGTTGCGATCAGAAGCCAAAAAACTTAAGTATAATATCTGTGATAGCTAAACGTGTTGCAAGAGAGGTGTCACCACCAACATGACAACACTTTAATTTAATAGATCGTTAAAGATCGCGAACACGATTCAAACACCAACGTGATTCTATTCCTAAATTACAAACATCCGTCTGTTTCATTCCTCAACCTTTGACGTACAGCGTACGATCATATCAGTGTGATTTGAACATTTAAATCTGCGTTCGCGCTGCCACTGACCTGAAGAGAGCAGCTGTCATCTGTCTGGAATGAAACAGCCTCAGTCTTTTCAACCACACAGATCATTATGTCTGTGTTACAAACATTCAAATCACAGAAGTACTGAGATAAAAGTTTATAGTTCAGATATAAACTCTGATGTGTACGGTAGAGATTAACCTGTTAACCAGCGCCCCCCATATTGGGAATCACAGCTGAAAATGACTAACTAACTTAAAATGGTAACAGCTCCTGACTTCAGTGTGCCACACACCCAATTTTGGTGTCTTTGGAAAGAAGACCCTTTGGGCTTTACTATCCATCATCCAGAGTTGATAATGCTCAAAAATATAAAAAGTTATAGACACTGAAGTGCCTTGATATAAATTGTACCACACTGAATTCTTTTTGAATTTCATATAAAAATACATGAAATCAGTCCTGAAGCAATCCAGAAAAGTAATGGTTTGAAAGTCACATGTCTCATGAGTTTCTATTTCAAATCTGAAGAAGATACCATGAAAAATGAGATTCATGCAGCCATTTTTCTAGCCCCCCCCCCCCCCCTCTGTTTGAGGAAAAATATTTACCAAATTATTGAAGGGTTCTACTACAAACTATTTAGTCATTATACATGCCACTGCAGTTTTTCAATTATAAAACAGTAGACAGAATCTTAGACATCGTATCAGTGATTTATTTGAGCACTAGAAAAATACAATAATAATAATTTTTGAGTGATGAATAAAAAACAATAATAATAAAAAAAATAACTTAAGTACATACTGATTTCCTGACATACAGATGCTCCTGCTCATACATTAGTAATCACATGCTGACAATCATTCATACAGATGCTAATCATACAGATGGCCCATATAGTCAATAATCACTGTAGCTCCCCCCAGTAATTTCACGAGCACAAGGATTCTCTGATGACTGGCGATTTATTGACTGGTTCATAACCAACCAACTCAAGATGCCGTGAGAACTGAATACACAAATAAAGTAAACACAATGAATATGAAATACATAAAATAAATACTAGTTGTCTTTGTAAACATTTAAACAGAGTTAAGTTCACTTTAACAGCTTAACAATAGCATTTGTACAGATATTGTTCTCTTCCACACAGCAACACAATCCACAACAATCACATATAATATAAATGAAAGCTTACTTCATTGGCTGCTTGTTACCAAAAGGAGAACTTAATCTTGCATCTGATGTCCTTTTTTAACTTCAGATGAGTGGAATATAAACATTAAAACATGAACACTCTTATTTTCCATGCGGTGCAGACATCCGTCTTCCCGATCCACTATACGCCTTTTCATAATAAAAGTCTCCACTAACCGGCGCTCACTAAGCAACTTCAAATTAAAAGTCCTAAACAAAAACACTTAAAATAATTAAATAAACAAGAAAAACAAACTGACTTCTCGGCAGTTACACACCCACCAAAAACACTTTTTTGTAATTTTTGTAACTTAGTAACATAACTCTTAACCAAAATATTATAGACTAACCCAAGAAATGGTAGGAATTCTTAACTGGCTTCAATCAGGGTAACAATTTTCTGGATGGGCCTTTCAAGGTAAGTTGGGTTTGTAACACGTTTGCCCCTTCTATCCTGTTCTGACACAGCCATCTGTGCCAGTGTGCACTTCTATCACCTTCGCTAACTTCCATTGACTGCGTGGAGCTGTGTCCTCTTTCAGAATGACAATGTCATTGACCTTTGCATTTCTACGGAGTTTGTGCCATTTCTGCCTTTGTTGAAGGTTTAGAAGATATTCTTTCCTCCATCGTGACCAGAATACATTAGCTAAAAATTGCACTTTGCGCCATCTTTTACGAAGATAAACATCTTCGTTAACGAACTCTCCAGGTGGTGGTAAAATTACTGAAGACTTCATAGTCAATATGTGGTTAGGTGTAAGAGGTTGTGGACCAGATGGATCATTTAGATGCTCTGTTGTTAATGGTCGGCTATTTATGATAGCCATGACCTCATAGAGAAATGTTCTTAGAGAGGCACTATCCAGTCTTTGAGCTGACTTCTTCCTTTTCTTTTCTGACTTAATTTCCTTTAGTGCTTCAGCAAATTCTCGTCTTGCACCAACAAAATTAGTGCCCTGGTCAGATCGAAGTTGACGCACAGGTCCACGTATGGCGATGAAAGTACGTAACGCATTAATGAATGCGTCAGTGGATAAATCATCCAGCATTTCTACATGCACAGCTCTTGAGCACATACAAGTAAATAGAAGCCCATAACGCTTTAGCTCTTTTCTTCCTTCCTTGATGTAGAAAGGACCAAAGCAGTCCATTCCGCAGTACGTGAAAGGAGGAGTTGTCTCCATACGTTCCTGCGGGAGATCTGCCATCCTCTGCTCTTCAGTGAGTCTTCTAAATTTCCTGCACTTAGTGCATTTGTAGATGTGTGAGGAAACTGCCTTGCTACATCCCAAGATCCAGATACCATTTGAACGCAATTCGTTCATAGTCATCCCTCTCCCTTGGTGACATACTTGTTCATGATAATGTTTAATGAGTAAGGTCGATGTCTGACTGTCCTTTGGGAGAATTGCAGGATGTCTCACATGCGGGTGTAATGCAGCATGTGTTAGCCGACCTCCCACCCTCAGGATACCATGCTCATCTAAGAAGGGATTTAGCTGATGCAATTTGCTGTTGGAGTTAATCTCCTTCTGATGTTTGAGACTCTGTATCACATCACAAAAGGCTGATTGTTGAACCATTTTGATAATGGTGAATTCTGCCTCACTTCTCTCTTCAATGCTTGAGGCTTCATTGACTCTTGGATTGAGACCTTTGGCTCCCTTGGCACATCTTTTAAGTCTTGCAATAGCTTTCACCGTTCTTGTCCAATCAGAAAACTTGTTGAGCCGGTCAAGTAATGATCTTTCTTCATTTGTATGGGTATTATGAACCTGTACTTTTCGAAGCTCTGGGTCATTGACTTCGATATCTCCCACCTTAACATCTCTGGGCAGTTCATTTTTCCACAGGAACTCTGGTCCTGTAAACCAATTGGAGGATATGAGCTCTTCTGCTATAATATCTGGGTCAACACCTTAAACAACTGAACAGTTTACTTTACAGTAGTTCAAAATATGCAATTTTAACACAAGAAACCATGTTTTTGGTTTTTAATACTCACATTTGAAAACATCCTCGTTCTTCTCCATGTTCAATTATGACGTATCCTCCTCCTCCTCCTTTTATTCTTCTTCTTCTTCGGGATTTGCGGCTGTTTGTGGCTTACTAGACGCATCCTCTCTTCTTCTTGGTAAACGTATCCTCTCCAGTAGCATTCTGGGATTGAAAAGTATCCCTCGATCAGCACTTCGGAGTCTGGGCAGGACACAGTAGGCCATCCGGGGATCTCTCGCTTACTCTTTTATGAATACTGTGGTTTCAGATATACTACTCTTCTCACGTACCCATTTCGCCTACTATATAGTAGGTAAATAGGCATATTTGAATGATAATTAAGTATACGTACGCCCGAATCTCGCGAGAAATAGTGCTCCATCCAGGTAAATCTCGCCTACTCTTTTGTGGATATTGAGATTTCATGCATACTTATCCTTCGCCTACTGCTTTTTGCCTACTAAATAGTATGGAAGTATGCGGTTTCAAATGCAGTCTTCAAGATCATTAGAAAGTCACAGATAGGTGAGTTTGATCAGGGTTGGAGCTAAACTCTGCAGCAGATTGGCCCTCCAGGGAAAGATTTGAGGAACCCTGATTTATGCTAATCGACGGACTGTTATGTTAATAAGTGCCGTCATTCGGTTATGTTTATTATATTAATATGTTTCAGCATGTTACAATCATTATATGGCTTGAGTTAAGGTAGCCTATCTTCAGAATTAAACAGTTTATCATACAGATTAAAAGCGTGAATCCCGTCTCTCTCCCTCTCTCTCTGTTTATGGGTGTTTGTGTATGCATGCGGGGGAGAGGTGTGATTTTCGAAAAATAATCGAATAATACCCAGCGATTTTCAAATATTATTTTTGCTTGGAATTCCCATCCCTAGTACAAACCAGACAAATATCCCATTCCAAAACATTTCTAGCATAAACTTACATTGTAAAGAAATTAAAGTTCCATCTTTGATTGTTGAAAGACTTTCTGATGCATTTCACTTACAGCCAATAAAATTTCCAGTAGCAGTTTTATCGGTCAGGAGTGGATCTATCCTGAATGGTTGATAACTTTTGACACAGTTTAATCTAGGAGCAAAGAGAAATAATTTCTCCTTTAAAAGCACGGAGAGATCGTGATTGCACACAGTCTGAGTGCGAGGAGTGAGAGGAGAGTGAGAGGACAGGCAGTTAATTTGTATAAGTTAGGCCTATTTGAGAGCTCGCATCCAGTTTTCTGTGATTACAGGACTGTTCTAATGTTACAATAAAGCTCTCGCCACATTTGCGCGGGAATGATTAAAATTATGCAGAATACCTGCAATCCTGCGTGGACATTCAGACTCTGTAATTGACAGGAACCGGATGCGTGTCAAACTCGCTGTCAGAGAAGAGAGAGAGACGCAGTTTGTATCGGTGTATATACGGTAGATACTGTGGAAAATGAGTAATGGAACCGTGTCAGGTATTTCAGTATCGGTATCAAAATATAGATATTTATGATAACACTATGTCACAGAGCTGCCCTCTGTTCCCTCTGTCTAGCCCCTTTTGGTATTAAGACATGAACACATACTTGGGTTTTAAACTCTTTATTTACCTTGATGTGTCAGCGAGGTGGAGAGATGGATTATATACACACACGCACACATATTTACACACCTGCAACTAGACCGTTGTGCTCAGACTGGCCACCTGAACACTAAAACTGTTGGACATTTAAGTTTTACTTATAAACTGTTTGCTACTACCTAGATCAGCATATATAGTGGTGGCCATCTTGAACTGAGTAAAAGACCTGAAAGGACTTTTGTCAGCCTTTTTATACCTTTGCTGTGTTGCATCATGGGGAGTGGGAGACACCAAGTATGAGTGGAAAGGGGTGGAAACTGTTTTATGAGTTCTTGCACTCGACTTTCAATAATTATTGCTGAATTGAAGTTAGGGTATATTATGCTATTGATATTGTTGTATTGAAGGAAATGGTGTTATTCAATTTTTAATCTTTTTTTATGTGATATTACTTCATATTATTGTTTATGTGCTATTACAGCTTCTGAGAAATGGTTGAAACCATGAGTATAAATTCTCACATAATGAAGCAGTCCAGGAGTCTTTGGACTGGTGTGCAGTAGCTATTGAGGAGTACTCTGATTGAATCATTGTAATACCTGAACCAAGGTTATTTTTTGTTGTTTGTTTGATTTTGTACTTTGAAGTTGATTTTTTTTGTTTTCCTTAAGGGGTTTTCCCCTATGGAACTTTTTTCATGTTTTTGCACCTGTGAGCACCCTGCACTTTATTGGTTTGGGAAAAACTAAATAAAAAGGAAAAGCTGGCATTCAACGTCCTCCATTCATTTTTGAAGAACTTTAGACAGTGCCCCTAGTTGCACGTTGACACACTACCATAGTTTGTTTCTCCAAACTTTGAGTCTATAAATCACACTGAGCTCCCTCAGTGCATCATTCATTCATTCATTCACTGTCCGATCAGCTCTTCACCTGCTGCAGTGGCGGCTTTTCCCGGTTCAGATATCAGGGCTTTTATTCGTCCGTTTATGATCGGATATCTTTATTGGCTACTGAAGTGCCGTCAAAGGTTTGAATATCAATTCAAATTGTGGGCGTACTCAGTAACGAACTATGATTTAAAAGGAACTAAGTAGATTATTTTGTTTAATTTGTACTTAAAGGGGACCTATTATGCCCCTTTTTACAAGATATAAAATAAGTCTCTGATGTCCCCAGAGCGTATATGTGACGTTTTAGCTCAATATACCCCACAGATAATTTTTTATAGCTCGTTAAAATTGCCACTTTTAGGGTATGAGCCAAAATGCTCTGTTTTGAGTATGTTGCTTTAATGCAAATGAGCTGTTGCTCCCGGAGAAGAGGGCGGAGCTTCAAGAGCTCAAGCATTATCAGTGCTAGCCTTTGCAAATAAACATTACACTATTAACACAAGCCTGTTATCTTTACAGAAAACTACTCGGTTTCAAAGTCAGTCATCTGATTATACTGTGCATAATAAATTTGCGTTTATGAATTACACAGACGGGGAGCACGGCGGGATAAAAATAACATCATAGCTGGTCTCATGCTATCACAAACTTTATAAGTCCCACTTCTGATTATGAGCTCAACAACTTCAAGCGATCGACTCACATTGCTTTCATATGCAACTTTTAACCACCACATTCCTATTCACGATCATTCATGAAGACAGCACCAGTGAGAACAGACAGAGATGCTGGTAGCTTTAGCATCATTAGCCTTACAGAGTGCCAAGAAGCTCTTTCAGAAAGGCAATTTGGAAAACAAACGCGTGATACTTACTTTGTCTGGAGCTGACGTTCGTGCACAAAGCGTTGGTATTAATTCCTAAACATTTAGGGGACGTTACTGATTTTTTTCCGGGATATTTCCTTCGAAAATGAAATTTAAGCACAGTGTCCTCGGCTCAGATGGGAGGAGATTATGGTGACTCCTATGTTCATTAGTGCATCCCAAAACACAACACTTGTAAAGCCTCTTTGGTGCTGACATTGTATATATCTCCAGTAATGGCGGACCGCAGCTTCTCACTCAGGGCTGTGTTTATGCTAATAGGGCAGCATCACAAAGGGACAAGACTTTTTCCCCTCGGTGACGTGAACAGAGGGAGAATCTGAAACAGCTCGTTCTGAGAGACTGTTCATGATTTATTGGTTTTATAAAAAAAATGAGTTGGTGGATTTTTAACATTCTAGGCTGGTTGTTTTCACACACTGCAGCCACACAACTGTGTTCAAACACCTTATAAAAGTGATTTTTTCATAATAGGTCCCCTTTAAGTGCAAGTAAATGTACAGCTTTAAAAATATACTCAAAAAGTACAAGTACCCGAAAAAAACTACTTAATTACAGTAACGTGAGTAGATGTAATTCGTTACCTCCACCACTGGTAGAATCTCTCATCAATCTATTCTTTTTTTTTGTTATCAACAATTTTTTATTTTCATTTTTTTTTACAAACAACACAACATAATATCCAAAATAAAACAAAACAAAACAGCAGACACATACTCAACATCTAAAACATCAATCTATTCTGATTCATTAACACAGTTTCACTGATGATCCAAAAGGAACCCAAAACCCAGGATAGAGCAGCTGAGTGAATGTGGTCTGGACTGTGTGGATGAGGCGCTTTGTGTGAGAGATGCTGTAGAAGGACAGAGTTCCTGCACTGTGATCCACAAACACTCCTATTCTCCTGATATAATCATCATCATCATCATCATCATCATACACTTCTATTCTCCTGCTGATGGGCTTCACAGAGAGATCAGTCACTATGTTATTGTGTATGAATGAATATCTGGAGGGAGAGCAGTCCAAACTCCAGGACTGATCATTATGTCCAAAGAAACACTCTTTACTCTCTCCCTTCCTGCTGATGCTCTTATATGACACTGATATATACACACCATCATCTCCACTCCACTCCAGCTCCCAGTAACAGCGTCCACACACACTCTCTCTACACAACACCTGATACACATCAAATCTGTCTGGATGATCAGGATACGGCTGATATGTTTTAGCGTATGTAATCACTCTGTTTCTCTCAGAAAGACAGAGCCATTGATTCACTGTGTTCAGATCCAGAGTGAGCTGATGGGAATCTGATGGAGATAAAACACATCAGAATCAGGAATTATGAATCTGTTTGATCTGTTCATGTAGCTGAACTCTTCATGTTCAGTGTATCATCAGTGTCTCAGTACAGATGACCAGATATCTGTGCTAATCATCATTTACATCATCAATTATAAAACTCTTCTTTCTCCTTCTACAGAAGAACATGAACACACTCAGTGAGTTTTTCTGCTTGTTTTCTTACTGACTTACATTGTAGGAAGTCATTCCTGGTTCTGGGAACAATGCTGGTGAGTGTTTCTGTGGAAATCAACAGACATGAACAGTGTGATTCTCATGATCCTGCATCCATTCCTAACACATTTCTAATATGATGTTCTCCATGATATGAGATGATGATGGACTGGTTTCTGAGAGCAGATGAATCTCCAGGACTTTACCTCTGTCTGAGATCTTCTTGAGCTCCTCTTTGCAGAAATGTTCAACACATTACATTTACAAACACATTTATGCATTTAGCAGACGCTTTTATCCAAAGCGACTTACATTCAAGTTACAGTTTTACATTTTATCAGCTCTTGCTTTCCCTGGGAATCGAACCCATGATCTTGGCGTTGCTAGCGCCATGCTCTACCATTTGAGCTACAGGAAAGCTCAAACACAAAAGCATATATTTGGACAAACGTCTGCTGTTTACAGAGCCAAATCATTGAGATTTGATGTTATCAGTGTGATCTGGGCTCTGTATACATGAGCTAATCAGTGATTGCTCTGTTCATCATACAGTGATTATATCACTTCAGAAGACTGGACTACTTTGTGTAAACAGCTGTATTATATGTCAGTTTAACTATGCTTTTTAAACTACTTGTTATAATGTCAAAATTATATACCATATAATTAAATAATGAGTGTTTTTATATAATCAGTGTTTTGACCTGCAATTGCTGCTTGCTATTATATTTTCTCTGGCATCTGCTCAATGAGTCCATATGACTAAAATAAGAATAAACCCAAATTTGTTGTTTCTCTGTACAGACAGTGTTCAGTATTTACCATTGATCGGATTTGATTCAACTCTAGCAGGAGCAGGATCTTCAATACTTCTCTCAGCCTGAGCTGAGAAACAGATCAGAATGAATGCAAAGTGACATTTATCCACACAAACACATCAGCAAAACAAAGAGGAAAGCTTCATCTCAAAGCCAACAGTACATTTATTCTGAAAATATTCACTCTGTCAAACAATTATAGAAAAATATTATAACTGATATATGAAAAGGACCTTGTTATATTTAGAAAACTCAATTCTTTAGCTCAGCATTTTTTTTATTATTATTATTATTTTTAAGGAACAATTAACAGTTCCAGTTTCACTTTAACCTGTTACCTTGCTTGTGTTTGTTCTCTAACTCTTCAGCCAGATGGTTTAGGTTCATCTTCCTCAGGATGTCCACCGTGATCTTCACAGCTTCTTCTGGTCCGAAACGCTTTATCATCAGATCCACTGTGTCAGGAGCATCTGCCTTCTCCAGATCAGCAGCTGAAAAGCATTTATGATCCTTTAAGTGCCATTTAAACCTCTTCAGTTCATCCGTGACTAGATCATCCAGAGCGGCCAGAAGCTGTTCTGAAACAGACGCCATCACCCTTCACTGGACAAGCAAAAAAAGTCAGTTTTATTCATGAGCACAACATATTGTATCAGTCAATATCTCAATGTCAGTATCAGTCAATATCTCAATATTGACTGATACCGAAGGTCTCGAATTTGGCCAGATTTAGACAAGTCATTATTTTATGAAGCAGTATTTACTAACTTACCGTGAAAAATTAGGACGTTTGTAGGCTTGTCGTTCCACCTCTGAACTGGCATCTCAAGGAAAAAAACACCGAAACTCATTTCCTGGGAAAACCAGTGAAACTAGTATTTCAAGAGACATGAGACGCTGTGGGTCAAACACACACATGTTATATCTGATGTATGCAGCAGACTGAGATAGACTGAGTAATTACAGGTAAAGTAAGAAACAGACAGTAGTAACATAAACAGTCACAGACAGACTGAACGAAAGCAGACACTCTGCTCTCACAGATAGAGTGACTAACACAGCAGGGCCACATTATCCTAATGGCCAACATGGGCTACAGCCCAGGACCCCGAACACTAGAGGGTCCCCGAGACAATGCGGTTGCAGTCGTGGGATCTGGTGGAGGGAATGGAGATGGGCCAGTCCCTTTCTCCTTCCTCACCCTCCAGATCAAGCGCCCCCTCTTAGAGATCGGAAGCACCCACTGCGGGTTCTTCCACTCAGGGAGAGGGCTCGGCGCTTCGCCTATCGTCCTCCAAGGAGGTCGATGTGGAGGGCGTCGATGAGACTGCGGATTCACCACCCCAGTCTCTCCAGTATGAGGAGTTAGTGGAGGTAATTACTCGTGCGGTAGCCAAGTTACAGATCGATTGGCCTGTCGAGAAACAGACCGAGCCGCCGAAGAGCAAACTAGATGAATGCTTTTTGCACGCTCGGTCGTTACCTCCACGCCGGGGCTTGCCTTTTTTCCCCGATCTCCACACTGAGGTGTCAAGATCGTGGGCTAAGCTATACTCGGCCTGTATCTTCAGTCCCACAGCCAGTCACTAATCTAACATGGTGGGATTGGATGATCAGGGTTACAGAGCAATGCCCCAGGTAGAACAGACGCTGGTGTCTCCCAGTGCGGCATCGTCTCTGAAAGCCCCGGCATTGCCCTCCAAACCGCTGCGTACAACTTCAGCATTGGTGGGCAAAGGGTACTCGGCAGCGGGTCAGGCTGGTGCATGCTTGCATACTATCAGAATCAGAATCAGAATGAGCTTTATTGGCCAGGTATGTTTACACATAGGAGGAATTTGTTATAGTGACAAAGCTCCACAGTGCAACAGAATGATAGCAACAGCACAGGACACAGACAACAAAAGAACAATATACAAATAGGCAATGTACAAAATAGCAAAAACACTATGCAATACAGACAATCATGTGTGTACAGGTCTGACGTGCAAATTTGAAATGGAAAAAAATAAATAATAATAATATTATATATGTATGTGTGGTGAATAAATAATTGTAAAATAGTGTTGTGTGTTCCACGTTAATGTCAAGTGTTCCTGAGATGGATTGCCTGAGGGAAGAAACTGTTCCTGTGTCTGGTCGTTCTGGTGCTCAGAGCTCTGTAGCGTCGACCAGACGGCAGCAGTTCAAAGAGTGAGTGTGCTCGATGTGAGGGGTCCAGAGTGATTTTGCCAGCCCTTTTGCTCACTCTGGATAAGTACAGTTCTTGGAGAGTAGGGAGGGTTGTACCAATGATTCGCTCAGCAGTCCGGACTACCCTCCGTAGTCTTCTGAGGTCAGATTTGGTAGTTGAGCTGAACAAGACAGTTATTGATGTGCAGAGGACGGATTCAATGATGGCAGAGTAGAACTGTTTCAGGAGCTCCAGTGGCAGGTTGAATTTCCTCAGCTGGCGAAGGAAGTACAACCTCTGCTGGGCCTTTCTCACAAAGAGTCTATGTGATTGTCCCACTTCAGGTCCTGGGAGATGGTGGTGCCCAGGAACCTTAATGACTCCACTGCAGTCACCGTGCTGTTCATGATGGTGAGTGGGGGGAGAGCAGTGGGGTTTCTCCTGAAGTTCACGATCATCTCCACTGTTTTGAGCGTGTTAAGCTCCAGGGTGTTAAGACTGCACCAGACAGCCAGCTCCTTAACCTCCTGTCTGTAGGCAGACTCGTCACCGTCCTGAATGAGGCCGATAAGTGTGGTGTCGTCTGCAAACTTCAGGAGCTTGACAGAGGGGTCTTTAGATGTGCAGTCATTGGTGTAGAGGGAGAAAAGCAGTGGGGAGAGAACGCAGCCCTGAGGGGCTCCAGTGCTGGTGGTGCGGGATGAGAATTTTCCCAGCCTCACTAGCTGCTGCCTGTCTGTCAGGAAGCTGTTGATCCACTGACAGACAGAGGTGAGCACGGAGAGCTGTGTCAGTTTATTCTGAAGGGTGTCCGGGATGATGGTGTTAAAAGCAGAGCTGAAGTCTACAAACAGGATCCTCACATAAGTCCCTGGTCTGTCCAGATGCTGCAGGATGAAGTGCAGTCCCATGTTGACTGCATCATCCACAGACCTGTTTGCTCTATAGGCAAACTGCAGGGGGTCCAGTGGAGGCCTTCAGATAAGCCAAAACCAGTCTTTCAAATGATTTCATGACCACAGACGTTAGAGCCACAGGTCTGTAGTCATTAAGTCCAGTAATTTTGGGTTTATTTGGGACGGGGATGATGGTGGAGCATTTGAAGCATGAGGGGACTTCGCACAGCTCCAGTGATCTGTTGCAGATCTGTGTGAAGATGGGGGCTAACTGGTCAGCACAGGATTTAACCTGTTAACCCGCACCGGCCCGCGGGCGGGCCGGAAGGGCGTGTCTAGGCGTGTCTGCGCTTTTAATTACCTTTGTTTTAGAACAATATTCAATCAACTATCATAAACTATATAGCATTTGAAAGCTAAAACACTCAAGATTGATGTTCTGAGCTTGTTTTTTGAAATCAATACACCAGAGAGGAAAGGGTAACATAAACGCTGAAGGACCGGCCATTTAAACATGTACAAAGTGAACGGCAGTACTTACTTTGATCGCCTATAGCGCGGTCAGCTCGGACTAGTCCAAGAAACACTAGCATACATTTCAAGGGAAGGGTCCACTCTTCAAAATGCATCCCACTTTTTAATCCAAAACAACGAAAAAATAGGGGAAAAAACGATATCCTCCTTTGTTTACATGAGCGATTCGAGTTACAGTTATCGATAGCGTCCATTTTCGAAGAAATATCGTATTTCAGCCATGAAACGCCGTGTATTTCCCAAAGAATGGTCTCTTCCGAGCAAAATCAGCCCTCCCTCGTCTCTCTCCACCAATCACAGGGTTTGTTATAACCCAGAACAGTCAGGGAGTCTCTGACTGGTTTGCCGAGGTGTCAATCTACCACGTCAGATTTTGGCTCTTTGAAGCCAGCCAATGCCTACCAGCAAAGTTTTGATGGATGGAAGTGTTAGCCAATCACAACGACGTTTACAGTGTTTGATAGTTTGCTTAAATTGCGTAAGCTTGTTTACAGAATACCCCGGAGCGATGTGTGTGCGCCCTCGGCTTTACGCACTGCGCACACACAGGCGCACACACAATGGCGTCGCGGCGCTGCACAGAGTGTTTATCAGCGAGCAGATTCTCTCCAAAAGCTTAAATCTGAGTCTCTCCATCATGGATCATCGACTTGAGAAGAGCTTTTGTGTCGTTTGATCGTGTTTTGGAGGACGGAGTGAGAATCAGTGGAGAAGAGAGCAACAAAGACCCGTTCAGATGCATGGCAAGCAGGGATAGCATTAGCACGTAAGCTTCAACACCGTTCTCTTGAATGTTTATGTATGTTTATCATGTATTTGCAGCTTTTGTTTCATGTTAGTTGTTTTAGATTATAAAAACGACAACGGAGAGGGATAATATGAGGGGGCTACATGAGTTATGTACGTGTTTGTTCGTTTGTGTGTGTGTTGTGTGTGTGTGTGTGTTCGTTTGTGTGTGTTCGTTCGTTCGTTTGTTTGTGTGTGTTCGTTCGTTTGTTTGTGTGTGTGTGTGTGTGTGTGTGTGTGTGTGTGTGTGTGTGTGTGTGTGTGTGTGTGTGTGTGTCTACAACATGTAAACAAGTTTGATTTGTTTTGCTTACACACTTTCTCACTCTTTCTCTCTCCCTTTCCTGTCTTTCAGTGGGTTTGGTGTGTCCAGATGGTCAGAGAACAAACCTTTTTAGTGACTGCCTTGAGTGTCTTCCTACACTGTAAATACTGTAAATAGTTGCTTTAGTTTTTCATTAACATTTAGTAATATATTACTATATTAGTGAAATAGTAATATTCATAATATTTAGCAGATAAAAAAAAAAAAATTACAAATGTTGTAAAAACAGTGTATTTTGCATGTTTTGTGTTTTCATTAGTTCAAAAAATGATAAAATCTGTTTTGGATCACTGTTTTCATTATTAGAATTGTTAAAAATAAAGACTGTTCAAATTCTGAAATAGTTTTTGTGTTTTTATGTGGTTTCATTGGTAGAGCAGTTCTGAATTGATATACGTGTATGTAGTATACAGTGTCATATGGAGTCTCTAAATAGCCTTTTGAAAGGATTCCTAGACTTTTCTTGAAATAAAAGATCCAAATGACTTTTCCAAAGCTTTTCTTGAAATTAAATACCATAAAGATGTAGTTTCTGTAAGTTTTTTACCCCCCAAAAAATGTTTTATTTCAGGAAAAATTAGGCTTTTTTTCAAAAATGCCATTTGGAGACCTGGTAACCAAATGACCAAATGAGTCAGCACTACAAATGCTGTTCAGAAATAGTTTTTTATTGTGTGTTTTGGTGGGCAAGCAGTTCTTGAATTGATATACATATATGTATTATGTAGTTTTGACTCATTTGCACATTTGTTACCAGGTGTCCATTGGAGTCTCCAAATGGCTTTTTTGAAAGGACGCCTAGACTTTTTAAATAAAAGCTTACAGAAACTACATTTTTGGGAGTATCATCCTCAAATTTGAGTCAAAACATGGTCAGATATTCAGCTTTATCTTTATGTGTTTTCAGGCCTTTGGCATCAAAGTCTCATCCATTTTTCCCTTAGTGAATTTAATTCAAAGATATCGCGAGTCACTTTCATGTATATTTTACCTTGTTTTACTCTGTTGCTATACTAGTTTTGAGTTATTATGACTCTAGAGTAACAAAGGTTCAAGTGTCTAGTTTCAAACAATACCAGATTTTTAAATATAGACCTTAGGTTCAAGAGCTACAGACATTTTTATTTGGTTATGTCGTTTTTCACAAAATGCTCAAAAATAGGGGCGCAGGTTAAGAGGTTAAGGCAGGCTGGTGACACAACATCTGGGCCTGGTGCTTTCCTTCTTTTGTTCTTTATGAAGACCCGCCGCACGTCATCTTCACTTATTTTCAGTGCAGGTGTGGGGGAGAGGGAGGTTGCTGGAGGTGTTAATTGTTGTGTGGAGAGGTGTTCAGGGTGGGTGTGGGGTGTTTTTTCAAACCTGCAGCAAAAGACATTCAAATCGTCTGCTAGTTGTTGATTCTCCACAGTGCTGGGGGATGGTGTCTTGTAATTTGTAAAGTCTTTCATACCTTTCCACACTGAAGCAGAATCACTGGAAGAGAACTGAATCCTTAGCTTGCCAGAATAATTCCTCTTTGCCACCCTGATCTCCTTTTCCAATGTGTATTTGGCCTGTTTATACAAGACTTTATCCCCCATCCTGTAAGCGTCTTCTTTGGCCTGACGGAGCTGTCTGAGTTTTGCAGTGAACCATGGTTTGTCATTGTTGTAGGTTAAACTAGTCCTGGTAGGAATACACATATCTTCATAGAAACTGATATATGATGTTACAGTCTCTGTGAGCTCGTCCAAATCGGTGGCAGTAGCTTCAAAAACACTCCAATCAGTGAGGTCAAAACAAGCTTTTAAATCTTTCTCTGCTTCAATAGTCCATCTTTTAACAGTTCTTAATACAGGTTTTCCAGATTTGAGTTTCTGCCTGTAGGTTGGTATAAGATGAACTAAACAGTGAGTCTCGCGTTCGCGTGCGGTGGAATGTAAACGCTCACGAGAATGAACGAACAGAACTCCTGCGGCGAATAGAACGGCTTGCAGTTAATGAATAGCGTTTCTAGATCATAGCAGCACATCTTCTTTAACACAGTTACATCTGTACACCACCTCTCATTGATGTAGAAGCACATCCCGCCGCCGTGCGATTTCCCCGTTGATTCTGCATCGCGATCTGCTCTGATCAGTTGGAAGTTAGGAAGATGTAACGCGCTTTCCGGTATGGTACCGTTCAGCCAGGTTTCCGTGAAACACAGAGCAGCAGAGTTTGAGAAATCCTTATTTGTCCGGGAGAGCAGGAGAAGTTCGTCCGTTTTGTTGGGTAGAGAGCTGAGATTCGCTAGATGGATGCTAGGCAACGGCGTTCTTAATCCGCGCTGACGAAGCTTCACAAGCGCGCCGGCTCACTAACCCCGTCTGCGCGACCTGTAGCGTCTAAACAACACTGCAGCTCCGCTAACTATAATGTCCAGCAAAGCGTCCGAATAATCAAAATCCGGTAAAAGATTTTGTGGTGTGTTCTGCCGAATGTTCAGCAGTTCATCCCTGGTAAAACTGATCGTGTTTGAGAAACAAAAAACAGGAAAAACAAACAAAAACAGTACAAACACTGTATAGCAAAGCACTGTAGCTGTCATCTGCGGCGCCATCTTGTACCATCTGAAGCAGAATGAAGCAATGAAAAGAGTCAGTTAACCACCTGAGTAAAACCATCAGCGCCGTTTATAACGGGGTCTATAGCTTATACTAAACCTCTGTTTCGTTTAGTTAAATGTATGATACTTGCATTGCCTTGGTCGTTGACGAGTGTCCGGATGCAATCTCGGATGAAAGTCTTGATGGTTTCAAGGTTTTGGACTTGCGATCATCGTTTTTCCTGGTTTGAAGAGTGATGAATTCCAAAGATGTTCTGACTCGATGGTGATTGGGAGTTTCTTCCCAGGTGAAAAGTGAAGAAGAGTTAAGAGACATCAGTTGAGATCCGAGGATCTTTGGTTGAATGGAAAGACAAGGGCGCAAGGCCTGCCACAAAAAATTAAGGGTCCAGAAGAGTTCTAGTTCACATCCTCATCTTCTCAGAATCTATAAGATCCGCAGACTGCTGCAGGGCAGTGATGTGATTGCCTTTATCTTCTATCGAGGTCACACCTCTGGGGGGTCAAAGAGCCAATGGTGACTTTCACTTTTGGAGGGAGAGTTTACGACTCTTTGTCTCCAAGCATGGTAATTTGCATATGAACTTGATTGGAAGTTGATATACAAACTATTAAAAGATCCTTAGGACACTAATATGCTGAATAGGTATCAACATATAATATACACTCTCAATTAGATCATCCGAAGACGAATTGATAGAGACCAAACATGGTATAAGTGATGTGATATTAACTAGTGATCTATCATAAACATGCGTAAAACAGTATACAACACAAAAGAACATATACAAGAACAGTAATAATATACACAATGACCTGAAGGATATGCGTGTTCATTCAAAGAAAGGTTTTCTATTAATTAATTAGAGAAGAGTCCATTTTTATGGCATAATGTCTTTCCTAAAGTTCAAAGATGGTGAGAGGGAGAACCCTCAACATGCCATTAGGTCATAAAGTTTATCTGGTCTGGCTGAGGTGTTCTGGTTACCATGGTAACTGGGGGTCTGGAGTCATTCTCAGACGTACTGGCACCCAGTATGTGTATTGGGTGAGGGGTCTGTGATTATTTGTTAATCTAATAAATAATTTATTTGTTAAATCTAATGAAAAATTGTGTGTCTGATTGGTCCAAAAGCTACAGTAACACTACTTTAGGGTGCACTAATAAGCATGCTTAACTAATGCACATGTGATCATGACATAATGAATGACTCAAGCAGAACTAAACCATTCATAAGTGAACTAAAGTGTCCTAAGAAAACTTCTGAAGGCCCTTCTGAAGGACCCGGCTGGATCATCAGCTAGGCAGGCCCATATGCAGAAGGCTGTGATGACTGTGTGCTGTGACGCATTGCCCTGGTCACCAATGTTGTAGCTGCTGGTGATTTGTCACACTGTGGCCCTGCGGTCATTGTGAACAATGCGCGACAGTCACCTCTCCCCTCTTGCGTCGATGAATTACGGACGACACATGGCTGGATGACGGTTTGTCGTTTGGGCATCCGTGCACCACTTTTGATACGTACTCACTACAGCGGCACATGAACAACCTACAAGGCACGCCGCTTCTGAGAGCAAAGTTTCGAGGCATCGTGACCTCACTATTTGTCCTTTATCAAACTCTGATATCTCAGCAGCATTTCCCATTCTGACACCTAACACTCTACTGACCAAAATAAATAAAATATATATATATAATATATGCTGCTCTGTGAACTGCGTATGTGGCAAAGTTTGGTTGCCAAGTGCGTCTCATTGCTCTAGGCTGGGGTTGGTCATAATGTAATGACTCACTGGTGTATAGCAGCCCTTCTCAATGTCCGGACGCGGACCGGAAGGGAATTCAGTTCGGACCAGCCTCCACTTCGTATTTCAAGTGCACTCGTATCAGACCTCCGTGGCACACATACGCAGACACACACACACACACACACACACACACACACAGGGGCGCACGGACCAGTTTTGAAGTGTTTACCGACTTTTCTGTAAGACAAAGCGCATAGCAACTAGCGACATTTTGGATAAACCTTAGGTTTCATTCAGTAGAATAATGTCACCGGTTTCGCCCCGTGAGCGCGAGGTTTCGTGTTCCAGACGCAGCTTGTCTCTCTCGACCGACAGAGTTAGCAGCACATTCAACAGACCGAACCGCAGCAGACTTGTGAATGAATGGGCACAAAACAGCGTTTCCAAAAGGCTCTCACTGTTGACTATCTGGGCATATGCGCATGAATGTAGTTTGTCTGTAAATATGCACATCGTTTGTTACACATACGGTTTGTGCTGCATGATAGGCCTATATAAAATAAAGTAATATAATTCATTGTTTTATAACAGCGTGTTGCAGTTATAATTCAAGATTTTAGCAATTCAGTTGAAGTGACTGCAGGTTACATTGAAGTACTATTTCAGAAACAGAAAAAAAGGTCAATGAGAACTGCTTTATTGGGCATTTAGTTGTTTAAAAATGCAGTAGCCTACTGTATGTAACGGTTCAGAGAGTAAACGCAAGTACGACTTGATGATGTCATGAATAAGATAATTAGCATATATAAAGTTGAATTGTTATATAAAGTTATAAGCATGTTTATTAAAAACAAGTTTTGTAATAACAACAATTATTTTGGACCTTTTGACGTTGATGAAAATTCAGATTCGGAACTTTTGAATGTAAACTTTGAGAACCCCTGGTGTATAGTGTTAACTAATTTAGTAAATTAATGTGTTAATTACCTCAACTGGTCAAAGTTATGTAAGCCTACTCCAACTCCAAGTTTTCTGCTTTAATCGAGACATTCTAAAATCCTCAACATGAAAAGACCTCCTTGGTAAGCTGTCTTGGGTGTAGGATGTAGTTAGGCCTCCTCTCACTTTAGTCTCCGTCCTCCGCATTATAGACTGATTGAGCTCTGACAGGGGTGCAAACTTGTCACCTTTCGGCGAAATTCGCCATTTTCACCTTGAAATAGGTCATTCACGTGAATCGTGTAGATCTGTAAAAAAAACAACAACAAAAAAAAAAAAAAAATTGGGGGTGGGGGGTACGATGTTCGTTGTCATCGTATCTGCGAGTCATCTGTGTCATGTCACCTGTAGCGTTTTTTTCCCCTGTTGGCAAAGGAATGGACCCGCCCTACTCTGCCTCTGATTGGCTTACCTTAATGCTCTTTCCCTTATCCAACCAATCTCACTTCTGAAGCCTAACGTTTAGACGCTGCAGGCAACTGTCCATATTTCAGACGGAATGCATTTGTATCTGCTGTAAATTATGGTGTTCCAGTTTAAATGGTGATTACCGCGTGAGGCTGCTGGGTTTTTTTTTTTTTCGTGAGACTTCAGTTGCGATAGCTATGAAGATTGTAAGTTACGTTATCGCTACATTAGTTCGCTTCCCTTTGCAAAAATGCTCTTCAGTCTCGACCTTAACATTTGTCTCACATATCAGTAAGCTATTACTCTGACATGAAGTCAATTTGAGAACTGTTCGACCTACAAGTAAAGCATATCGTTTAATGTACAGTAATATTAATATCACTCAGCTCAAGTGTCAGCTTGTAACAGCCTGTTTCAAGACGGAGAAACACCTTGCGTTTAGCCCGTCAGCTGCTGAAATCATTCGAGTGCTGAAATGAAGATTTACAGTGGTTTATTTGACCTTGACTAAGTTCATGTAACATCTTAACAACAATCCTTGTTGATTGTAGACCGTAGTTGTCGCTCAAACGTCTTTTAATCATATAAAGGTGTTTATCCTTGAATGGTGCACTGCTAAAAATGCTTTCCTACTGAGAGTTTTTGTCTTGTTTCTAGTCCAAATATATCTAAAAATTCTTAAATCAAGAAGCATTTTCTAGACAAGTAAAAATGATTCTCTTGTTTTCAGAGTAAAAAAGTCCAAATTACAGTTTTTTTCAATTGCTAACATCCCTTTGTCCAATCTGTAGTCACATTTTCAAAACTCTAAACACAATTAACACAACATCCGTCTGTTGTGACCATACCATTAACACAATTCATGTTGTTTTCACACAATATTCAGTCAATTAACACATTTCTAAAATGCATAAATGTTCTTTTCACACAAGCCTACCCCATACCAAAATCCTGGATCTTTCTTATCTTTTTTACAAATGCTTAAACACAGCATGACAGAAATGAAGACCTAATGTTCCAAACTTTAAATATAGTGTAAAGTCTCTACTTCTGCAACAAAAGCAGCTTAAAAGAGCTGCTAAGAATTATTTTAATTACTAATAATTGAGAAATAGCTAATTCCAATCTTAATGAATAATTCCAAGTCTTTCCATACATGGCTATGCACAATAAAAAGGCACTCTCTGGATTGATTTTGTTCAAAACAGTACAGAACAACACAGATAAGCATAAAATTAAAGAAAATGTCTGGAGGAGGGAGAGTTGGATGAGGAAAGGACTGGTTGGACCATGGAGAGGAGAAGGTAGACTAGGGAGAGGAGTAGTTGGACCAGGACTGTCTGGTTTGGTTCAGCTACCAAATCAGACATCAAGAGACTACAGCAGACACTCAGGACTGCTGAGAGGATTATTGGTGCCCACCTGCCCAACCTCCAAGATTTTTACATCTCCAGAGTGAGGAAAAGGGCTAAGAAAATCACTTTGGACCCCACACACCCTGCCCACTCTCTCTTTGAACTGTTGGCTTCTGGTCAACGATACAGAGCACCTACCACCAGAACAGCCAGGCACAAGAACAGTTTCTTAAGGCAGGCTATTTTCAGCCTGAACAATTGTAAAACATTCATAACAATACATTGTCCATCATAACTGACACATTTATACAGAGAAAACAGAAAATTGTTCATTTGTGAACTGCACACTTGTAAATAACATCTGTACATTCATTTACACAATTACATTTTTTCCCTCTATATTTCTACTTCTGTATTCAGTGCATTATTTAATTTTCTGTTTTTCTTATATAAGTGTTATATTACAGTAGTGTTCCTGTGTATAATTCCTATGTATGTCTGCACTATCATGTATGTTTGCACTATGTCCGTACTTTCTTCTGCTCTGGAAGCTCCTGTCACCGAGTCAAATTCCTTGTGTGTGTAAACATACTTGGTATTACTGTAAAACTCTTTCTGACTTTTTGACAAGGGAGACGGAGCGGTAGGGGGCAAAAGGCAAAGGGCTGTATGTTTTGTTTTTTTATGATCACTGACAGCAATTTCATTTTGCCAATAAAGCCTTTACTGCAGCAATTCTGTCACTTTTCTTTTACATTCCATAAAGTACTGATGACTCCTTCACTATTCTGTACACATACTATCTCAAATTAATCCACACATTCACACACACACAAAAAATGAACTAGCTGACTGAATTCTTCTTCTTATTATTATTATTATATATTTTTAATGGATCTCATATTGTATGTTCTATACAGATCAAACTGAGACATGGCAAGTAATGCAGTTTTTATAATGCCATTAATTGTTATCATTTTGACAGTCTATGCGCTATGATTGACTGTATGTTCCTGTTGGATAGAAAACCAGTGCTAATGTTTTGACCGAATGACTCGATTTTGAATCAGGTTTGCTGTGTTTTGATAGAGTTAGTATATGTAGAAAAAGGTATTCAGCATTTTGAAATGTAGAGTTTGTATTTATTTAACAAAATGTGGTTTTGCCCAGAAAATGAACTATTTGGCTAACTGTGTGATGTAGGTGTGTTGCTGTGTTAAGAGTTTAGAAAAAGTACTTTAATATGATAATTTAGCATTATATGATGATAGAACTTTAGTAATTAGAATAACCAAGTATGAATTCATATTTGTTATGTTGACTGAACTTAGGACTGGTGCTTAAGATATTGTTTGTCATTTAGTGTTTCTATAAAAAAAGGGGGAAAAAATTGATAAGATACCAAAACTACTAGGAATTATACCACTAATAACAATATAAAACGCACTAAGGATTAACGAGCTGCTGGGTTCATGAATATTAATCAGGTTGTATGCATTCGCTCGAATTGATTTGCTGAAATCAAAACATGGATGATAATAGGTGAGCGCTGGCCAATGAGATTGTCGTCTGCGCATTAGCTCCGCCCACTAACAGAGAACCGGCAGTTCTTAAAAGCTGAAGAATTCCAAAGAAACTCCGTTATTTTGACACGAAAACACAACAAAGAATATCGTTTACATGCAGCGCATCAATTCTGTGTGTGTGAGTGTGTGTGTACTTGTTTTTCTTACTTTGTGGGGCCCGGTGACAAGGAGCACACCAACGGTGTGGGGCCCAACAGCCTTGTGGGGCCCAAAATAGTGGGCCCCACACCGATTTTAATTTAAACTACCTCAGAAGCCTCTCCTGATGTGTCTCATGCTTTTATTTCAATTTCCCCACGAGGTAGCAAAGTTTGGTTTCGTGTGTGTGTGTGTGTCTGCTCTCTAGCACCCCTATATCTGACATGCGGTATTGCAGCACATACACACTACCGGAAGTGTGTATCGTATTAGTCAAATGAGACAGGCCCACGGAAAGGGAGGAGTCATTCTTTTTCGGCCACGACGGTGTTACCATGTTTTAAATCCGTAATTTCACGTGTTTTGAATCTGAACCAACAGAAAAAAAAAACTTTCATGTGAGCAGCAGGTAGGTTTATTCATTTTACTGTACATTTGATATATTTTCGTGTCAATACCTACCCGTATCAACAGAACGATTAATGAAACACAATTTAAATAAGATCGCTGGTTTCTAAAATCCCACCACGGAACCCTTGGGCTTTAATTGTAGTTACGGACATCGTTAGTGCATTTAAAACCGGAAGTTCCATGTGGTTGAACAGGTCAGGAAAGCGAACGCGGGAATTTCTACATGTGGACGACAGGTAGGTGTATCATATTTTATTCTGTACATTATGTAGTTTAGTTTAAACTTTGTGCATGGTGTAGTTTCGTTTAAAGTCTTATGCAATGTCGTTGCACAACAAAATTTTAAAGCACCGTTTTATTCAGATCGTTAACGTTAGTTGCTTTATAATTACGGTGCAGTCAAACGAATTAGATAGATTGCGATCTACCAAACAGCTCCATATAACAAAGCACTGTAAAGACTAGACACCTTGGCAGCAATACATAATCGTAAATAACCTTTAAAAGTTTTTTATTTTCTTTTTTATAATGCAGATTATTCACCAGGCAGTCACTTCTAGTTGGATGCGTGTGTACTTGAATGTCGTAGCATGATCAATCATAAAATCAGTAGCCTAACAGTTCGCTATTAAATCCATATCCTAACTTTTCTTGTAACCCGATAAAATCACGCAGAACGTCGTCAGAGATGTTTAATCCTCAAGCATTCTGAGCATTATTCCTGCTTGTTGTCGTTCACATCAATCCACAAGTTATTCTTTTAGGTTAAGCTATTTCATTCAAGTCAATATAAGCAATTATGCTATGTCTAGCGTTCTTTTACGTTACTGAGCATAGCAAATAAATTGGTTGCAAAACGGTCATATGTTTTACTTTTAGTCTGCTTGTTACGGTCAAAAAAATAAATAAAAACCTTTAATACAGTCACATTACTATGCAATAGCATATATGAGACAGCCCATGATCACTAGATTTTATACAGGTGTTACTATAATGATTTTGTAAATGGTGATCAGCAACCAAATATTGATAATGTGGAAGTTATTGCCTTTTGCCTTGGTGTGACTTCTCACTTTTTGCAGACAATGCAAAGGCAGAGTACATTAACTTCAATAGGGGTAAAAAAAACAACCTAGTTTGAGCTCACAATTTTTTAATGTAGATAATTTTCATTACTAAAACATCTAATTGCCAAATTTCCAGTGACTTACCTATAATTAATTTGCCTTAACAAATAAAAAACTTAAGTAATTTCTCACTTTCACACTCTATAGAGTTAAGGTCTTTTGCCTTTGTAGGGCAGTTATATATATATATATATATATAACAGCTTTACTTACTAAACCACTGAATATTAAATTACTTTAAATTGTTCAATTCATGTGTGAATTTTTTGAGTGTTTTTGAAATTATTTTCACAGTGCCATAATGTTCAGAAAGACGAAGAGGATAAAACCTGTTGATGAAGCAAATTCATATATTCTCTCCTCGTGTGACAAGTCAGGGTTTGTGGAACGTATCATTGATAAAAACAAAGGTACAGGACAACATATTACTCATACATTTCAGTTCTATGCTTTTTTCAGTACTATTCGTTTACATACACTAATATAATAATGCATGTCTTTGTAGCTGGAAAATGACACATTAGTATTGGTATTTTCAAAAGGTTTATGAAAGTGGCCACATTTTATTACTCTGATTCCTTAGGTCCAGCTCCTGTTGATTATAAAAGCAGTAAGCTATAGTATCATTTTCATATATTGATGCTACATACTGCATTGATTGACATCAGTGGGTTATTTTGTATGTGAAGGGTTAAGGCAACAACTTTTTCTTCCAATTAAATATATTTCTAATTATGTCCTCAAAGGTAGAGGAGTCGTTGCCACCCACCCTGTTGAACCTGGAGATTTTGTGTTGGAGTACAGGGGAGAACTCCTTGAAGCAGAGGAATGCAGGGCGAGACATTACACAGAATTGGAAACCCCATTTCTCTTTGAATTTGACTGGCAGGGACGTAGCTGGTGGTAAGCATCTTATTTTTTAATTTAGAATTGTATTTCTAAATTCTAATGAAGAGTAGTTGATGAGTGAACAAAAGCAAGACTAATCATAGCAGGTGGACAGCAGCAGTTCATTCCAATAAGTCTTAAAGTCCTCCTGTAGCCAATAAATTTATGGGTGGTTTCAAAATGTGTTTTTGTGCCTGTTCTGTGATACTCTGCAGTTTTAAGGAAAGGATACTCAGCAATTTTTGACTGAGGTCATGCTATGAGCATACAGTGGCATGCGAAAGTTTGGGAACCCCTTGTAGAATCTGTGAAAATGTGAATAATTTTAACAAAATAAGAGAGATCATACAAAATGCATGTTATTTTTTATTTAGTACTGTCCTGAGTAAGATATTTTACATAAAATATGTTTACATATAGTCCACAAGACAAAAAAATAGCTGAAATTATTCAAATAACCCCCTTCAAAAGTTTGGGAACCCTTGGTTCTTAATACTGTGTGAGGTTACCTGGATGATCCACGACTGTTCTTTTGTTTTGTGTTGGTTGTTCATGAGTCCCTTGTTTGTTCTGAACAGTTGAACTGAGCACTGTTCTTCAGACAAATCCTCCACGTTCTGTAGATTCTGCAGTTTTCCAGCATTTTTGCATATTTGAACCCTTTCCAGCAGTGACTGTATGATTTTGAGATCCATCTTTTCACATTGAGGACAATTGATGGACTCAAACAAAACTATTAAAAAAGGTTCAAACATTCACTGATGCTCCAGAAGGAAACACGATTTGATCAATAAATCAAGAAAATTTGATTACAGCCAGGGTTTCTGCAGGATTTTTAAGCTCAATTTTAAGACCTTTTTAAGACCTGCGCAAATAAAATTAATACCATATGAGTGGGGTAGGGCAATGTCTATAGTACCATATTAAACTGTAAAATTACTGTAAAAAGCATAGTTCCCTTCCGAGGGAACGTCGAACTGCGTCCTCTAGGGGTTGCTATGGGGAGACGCCCTCAGCGTGACCGGTGTCTGAAGCATACATCTAAACACGACAATAACACTGGCCACGACAGCCTGTGATGTCATCACCTGGCGTGACAGCAGTATAAAAGGGCGCCGGGAGAACATGTCATCCTCTTCTTTCTCTTCACTGACCGTTTATTTATGTTAGCGTTATGCTAAGCACGACTAGGACTAGGACTTTGAATGCATGTTGCGCGTTGAGGTCGCGGTGAGAATTATCTGCCCATTGCCGCGATTCGCGGTTGATGGGGCAGAACATGAAAAGGACCTGTCGGGAAATTTCTCCCTAACAGTAATTTCCTTTGGTTTATATAAGAGGTGTATAGTGTAGATCTGTCTGCAGTTGTTGGACAGATGATTTATATCATGTCCTTCTCGGATAACCACATTATACTGCTCTCTGGCGTGATTAACCCCTCCTGCCCCACGTATGATGAGCTGCTTGAGGTTATGGATCGTGCCACGGCGAGGCTTGACTTGACGTGGAAGCGGGCCAAGAAAGTGATGCCGCGAGGCCGCCTTGATGAGCATTTTCTTTCTAGCCATAGCCCTCCAGCTCAGGTGAGCCTTCCATTCCTCCCCGATCTTCATGTGGAGATCGAGAAGGCTGGGAAAAATCCATTCTCGTCCCACATCCACAGATTCCAGCATACTAGTTATGCCAACATCGAGGGGATGCGTAAGAATGGTTATGAAAAGATGCCACCTGTTGAAGAGATGCTGGCCTGCTGTCTCTCTATGGGGGAGACATGTTCCCTTAAGGCTCCCTCCCTGCTGTCCAAACCCCTTCAGGATACATCTCCAGGGCTTAAAGCAAAAAAAAGCCTGAACTTTTTTCTCGGGCGGGGGTTTGGTTTTGGGGGTGGAGACATACGCAGGGTTATTTGGCAAACAAAAAAAAGAACATTTGAATGATTTTCCTTGAAACTAACTAAGGCTCAGAGTCCGACTACTGAAATGGTTTTGTTCAAACGAAATAATGGTAAATTAAATACTAGGAAATTAATATAAAATAGGAAATAAACAAAGACAGTTTACTACAGAAAACTACAGTTCAGTTCAATTAACGACAACAAAAAATAAAATGCTCCAAGAACCGGAAACTTAAACAGGGTTCGTAGTTCGTACAGATACTGCAAAATGAAATTCCTGGACTTTCAAGGACTTTTCAAGCACTACTTTTTGGTTTTCAAGGACTAAAATCAGAGATCTCGCTTATCAAACAACATCATTATTATCTTTCAAATTGTAATTAATAAACTAATGCAACAAAATGGAACAAATAAAGTGCAGCACATGCAAAGAATGCAATGACTGTGACAACTTTAACATTTGAAAGGATACTATGGCAAAGTTATCACTTTCCTTATTCCTTTATGATTGACCTGAAGAATGAAAGCTATATCATACACTTGGAAAATTATGAGCTATATCACCGCTTACTGACACTAGGGGTGTGACAATGCACTTATCTCACGAGATGAGACAAAATACAGATACTAGGTTCACAATATTTTAATATTATTTTAAAGAAATGTTTAATGACACAATATTTGTCTTTTAATCCGAAAAAGTAAATCAATGCAGTTGCATTTTGAAATGTTTTAACTAATCTAGGGCTGTAACTAACAATTACTTTGGTAATCAAGTAGTCTCAGGGTGTCTACAGAGTTTAAGAAGTTAAATTTAAGACCTTTTTAAGGCCTTTTATAAGGAAAACTTTAAGACATTTTAAGACTTTTTAAGGTCCCACGGCCACCCTGAATCTACTGATTATATTGACAATTGAGTAATCTGATATTTTTAGTAATACAAATAGACCTAAGTGAAAACGAGGCTTTAATATGACTATATTTACATAAACTAACAAATAGGCAATAATAATTGGCTTAAATAAAGTATCAAAACCAAGTAATGACATGGTTTTATTGAACCACACACCAATATGCCTATAATATATACAACCAGCTAGGCCTACATTATGTATTATAACAAATAGCCTACCAGCAGAGGGCGCCAACGGTCTGGTGTTGTTTCACTTTACAGCGTGATTCAACGACATTTAAATCCATTTCATTTCACATGCAAACTCAGAGCGAGGGTTTAAACTTTTAATTTGAAATCACGATGTACAACAAATCACATAATAGAAATATGTTGATGTATTATCCTGTGTTGGCACAGGTTTATAAAAGATTTATGTTACAAATCTAGTCAGATAATGCACACTGTTTTTCCCAGATGAACTTTAAGCACAGCATATGCAGAGGAAGAGTTTAGCCCCTTTCACCTTTTACCTTTACTGGTAAATTACCGGTAAGTTACCATTAAGAGATCATATGTGAACAGGACCTTTTTAAAATTCGTTCTGACAATCATATCGTTTTCATGGAGATGACGTGATTACTATGAGCTGTTTACAAAGCTCTGCTGCTTTTTAAATATCTTTCCTATGTAAATATGTGCTAGACTAGAGTGACATCTTTGACCATTGCGCCTCGCAGCTTTTTCAACGTGTCGCGCTCGAGACCCAGGCTTCTTTTCCATTCATCAGGGCAGCGGCTCTGGATACTATTATGTGCGTCTCGTGTTTATAAGAGCAAAAACTTCTGATTGGCTAGTAATGTTAGTTTGGTTGAGAGTAAAAGCGGTGTTCCTCTCATACCATTGGTAGGCGAACTTGTGAACTCGAACATGATATCTTTTTTTATCAATTATTTTTTTTTTTTTTTAAATGTAGGACTACCTTTTTTTTTTCTTCACAGCGAACGCTGCACGCCGGAAATCTGGCACGGTGCCGGAGAACTTTAAGCCCTGCATCTTGTTTGAATGGCAGGGCATACACGGCAGCAGGTCAGGCTGCAGCCTTGTTGCACACCATGGCGGTGCTTCAGGCTTATCAGGATGATCTGTTGAAAGACCTGGATAAAGGCCAGGGTCTATGCCCTGATGAGGTGGCTGAGTTGCGTCGCACCATGGATCTTGCTCTCCGTGCCACTAAGCAGGCCGCCACTGCCATTGGCAGATCCATGGCGGCCATGGTGATTACGGAGGGACATCTGTGGGAGAATCTGGTAGATATCGGGTCGAAAGAGAAGGGCTTTCTTCTTGATGCGCCGGTTATTGGGTCCCTATTTCTTCTGAGATTCTTTGGGTCTGGTTATATGGGACCCATGCTCTTCCGTCGAGACGGTGGTCGAGAAGGACCGTGTCCAGCCAAGTGGACGTGCTCTTATTGGGCTGCTGGTTACTTTAAATCCTTCATTAAAACCACGAAGGTCCAGGTCTGAGGCTTTCCTCCTGACTTAGGTTAGGTAGGAGCCTCCTGCGCTTGCATTGCAGTCTCTTGTGCTGGGCCTATGATGTTTTGGCTAGTTTCTATGTCTCATAGGACTACCTACTGATGGTCTGGACTCCAATGCTCTTCGGACTTCGCCTCCAGCCTATATCCATGGGCCTAAGTCATGCGCGGGAGCCATGGTTGGTGAGTGCGATCCATTTTCATCTACTCTACTGCTAGTTTTCTGCAGCTGCTTTTCTCTACAGCACTACTCGGACCTGTTCTGTTTTCTGACTTTTAGATTTGACCCACCTGCTAAGTCAGGATCTCCTGCTATTGGTTTCACTCATCGGTTCTGGATCCTGGCTGGTGATAGCCCTCATCTTCGGCTTGGACATGCAGCCTGGGCTTCTGAGGAAGCCTCCCAGTGTCAGGTCCCCAGTATGATGCTGCAACCTCAGGACCTGCGGGTCCTTCTCGCGGGCTGGTACTTTTCTGAGGACATGCTTCGGGTCATGCTCCCTATCCTCTGGCCAGGGTGCGCTACTCAATTCTCACCCTGAGGGGTCTCCTAAGATTTGAGTTGTTCCTTAACCTTCATGCACGTTCTCTGAGCTACAGGTCCTCTCGCTGAGGCGTTGAGGAGCTCAACTCTCCATAGGCGGTCGGGCCCGTGGGTCCTCACTGTCACACTGCCCTTATGGTTGAACCAGTAATCACCCGCTTACCCTCATTGAAAGGCTTGGAGTGGGCCCCTCCAAGAGAAGAAGAAAGTCATATACACCAAGGATGCATTCCCTGAGGTAAGAGTAAAACACAGGCTAATTTTCATTTTTGGGTGAACTAACCCTTTAAGCCATATGCTTCTGCTCTGAGGAACAGTAAGCTCTATACACATGAATGGTTATTGGGTCCCGCTATTTCTTCAGATTCTATTGGGTCTGGTTATATGGGACCCATGCTCTTTATCGAGATGGAGAGCATGAGACCGTGTCCAGCTGCACCAGTGGACTGTCTCTTATTGGGCCCTGCTGGTTACTGGTTAAATTTATCTTTGCAATGCAGAGTAAACACAGAATCTGCATTAGAAGTGGCATTTAGATATATTTACACACTGTTTAATGCTTCATCTGCTCAAGATGTATAGGGGGGACATGGAATACAGTGTTTTAACCTGCAGTTATCTGGGGTAAATGCATACGGCAAATAATGTTTTGATATTTTAAACAAAAAACATTGAAAACTGATGTCTCGAGAGCCTTTGGGTCTCGCTCCCTGAAATTGCCATCGATTAGTCCGTCGAAGTTTCGGCTTTTTTACACTTAAAAAGGTACCTTAAACGTGAAATTAAAACTGCCAGTTGGTGGCAGCAAGTCACTGGCTGATAAGTGAGGGGGTCATTGCGATTGAACCGAATCATTTAAACGCCTGTTGATTCAAGTAATTAGTTTAGAACGAACGAAACACCATCATGTAGAAGCCTGCACATCATTAAAACAACAATTACGATATTATCGCAGACCATACATATTGCACACCCCTATACTGTTTAGATTTTTATAATGCATTGTCGTCTTATCGATCCACCAATTCACGGAATTTAAAGCTCTGCATGTTTGCAGGGTAAAAACATGGGTCCCCGATTTTTGTAGTATTTCCAGTCTGAACAGTTTTTAGTTTTATTGCCAAAAATGTGGTGTTTGAGCATTCATTCTGATCTGCCAGCAGGTGGAGCGTAAAAATTGGTAGAAATATCAGAGAAACTGTTCCCCCAGTACAGAAACGGGGATAAAAGCAGTGCAGTAAGCAAGAGCGTCCGAACGGCATTGAACTGGATGCAGCGCTCTTTAAATGTTTATTGAATAAGACATGAAATCATAGCCTTTTATTTAGATGAAGTTTAATCATCGCATTAAAGGGTTAGTTCACCCAAAAATGAAAAAAACTGTTAGCTTGCTGTGTTTTACTCACCTTTGAAGCATCCTTGGTGTATATGACTTTCATTTTCTTTCAGACGAATCCAATCTGAGTTATATTAAACAAAAATTATTTTTTTCCTGGCCCCTCCAAGCCTTTCAACGAGGGTCACGTCTTCTGAACTGTTGACAACTTTAAACACCCGCTTACCCTCATTGAAAGGTCACAATAACTTGGAGGGGCCCCTAAAAACCAAGAGAAGAAGAAAGTCTAGATATACACCAAGGATGCTTCAAAGGTGAGTAAAGGGACACACTTTTCCTAATTTTCATTTTTGGGTGAACTAACCCTAAAAAAAATACATAGGTTAGCCATATCGCAATTCTGGTCTTTCCGTCCCCAACTAGGGGTTAAGACCTCTTACCGAAATTTTCATAATTAAGACTCGGTTCTACGCACATGTACAATAAATACAGCATTAGACTTTTTAAGGCCTTAAATTTGATACAACTAAATGGTGTTTTAAGACTTTTAAGACCTGTGGCAGTCCTGCTACTGTATAAATGTCGCGGAGAGCCGCTTCTGGCGCGGTTCAATAGCTTTGATAGAGTGGTTGCCCACTATCAGAGTCCTGGACTCGGCTGCGCACGATCCATGTTCGATCACTTGTGCATTTGGGGATTCTTTCAAATCACGGAGCCGAGTGAACATTCATTAATGCTTCACGCGAATAAACTGTGAACATCTCAAGATGCCTCATATAGGGGGTTGTAGAATACCAGTGTTTTCAAGCGGAAAGACTTATCACAAAACAGTCGTATCTGGGGAAATAGAGGATTTTGCTACGGCATTTCATTTACCTCAGCAATATGAGTCCATACTCGTGTTCACTAGAGAAATCTGATGTCTCGAGAGAGGTCTTTGGGTCTCGCTAAAATCCCTGTTTGTGCCCGCCATCGATTAGTCCGTCGATCAGTTTCGGCTTGTTCCTCTACCCGAACACTTGGTATAAACTTGAGATTAAAAAAGATACCGGACTCGAGACTGGCTGTATGCTGAGGGGGTCTGTGATGACGATCTGCTATGTGTTCCGCCTGTTTTGGAAGTCCTGCAAGTAACTTAGTTTCGAACCCGACTGGACGAACGTTAAGAACCGCAATCCTTGACGTGTAGAAGCCTGTAGCAGTTCATGCAGCAAGTAGATTCCACAAGAGGCATTGGCCGCTTCCATCTCATCTGTTTATTTACTTATGTAGGCAGCTATTCTTATATTTTTCCCATCTACGGAATGTATTTCTGAGCTGCTGCTTTTAATTGTAACCAGTGGGTGGAAATATAAACGTGAAGTCCCCTTTAAAAAATTGTAGTATTATAAATCCAGATTTCCTGAAGAGTTTTTTGCAAGTTATTTACCTATCTCCGGTGAGGGCTTGTGCACACAAAAAAAAGAAAAGCTTGCATTGAACGCAGCGTAATGAAGTGGTGTTTGAGATCTCACTATGCTGATCTGCTGAATAAAAACGTGTTCTTTTTTACGTGCGTTTCTCAAAAAAATCAGAGAAAAGTACGCACGGGAAAGTTTAAAAAACGTCTTATCGGGTCCATGGGAAAAGCGCATTTATTTTAATTACCCGAGACCCAGCCTGTAAGCAACCTGAGCGTCCGAGGCACTCCGGTAGTGAAGCTGGATGCGAAAATCCTTTACTCAATGTATTTACCTGTTTAAATTAAATAAGACATGTTTAAATAACCTTTTGAAACATGTAATAGATAGATAGATTGAATATATTTTAACAAATAGAAATTTATTATAAGTTATTGAAAACAATTGTGCAATTTACATGGTTGTATTTTTTTTTTTTAGTTGAGACTTGCTGGTTATTATATTTAAAAATAAGTGTAATTAAATTTAAGTTTGGGTTAATGTTAATTTACCTTAAATGTAGAAGAGCTCCCTTAGTTTAATCATAACTGAGGTAGATTTTCATTCTTTTTTACAGTATTAATCATTTAAAGAAAGAACAGCTTGTTCAGTAAACCACTGTTTAGTTTAAACAAAATATTGTTTTTCCCCTTTACCGAAATTACCGAACCTGACTAAAACAGAGCACTTGTGGTACAGCACTTTAAATCATATTTGTTACCGTTACCCCAACTCATTTAAAAAAAGTCACAATAACTTGTGACAGTCTCCCTAACAAAAAACTTCTAAAGACAAGAGGCAAACTACTGCCTGATATATTTGAGAGAGGGACCACACTTTTCCTCAATTAACATAGTTTAGGTAAGCCCAAGAGAATTAGATGACATTCGACACCGAGGCTTCGAAGCTTGTATAAAAAAAATACATAGGTTAGCATAGCATGCTACTTCCCAGATTCTTTTTCAACACGTGATACTAGGGGTGTCCGAACGGTACACATATTCCTACCGAAATCCATTTTCGATATGAGCCTTTCGGTTCGGTCGAACAAAGCACCTCAGTGCTGTTTCTTTTATCGAATAAATACATTATAAGCATTAGCATTGTTTTCTTTTTTCCAATTTATAATAAGGTCAAACTTTGTCCAATGAAAAAGTCTGGTGAGGCAGAGTTAACATTGACTGTCAGATTTAATGTGGCAGATCGATGTATATTTGAAATTTTGTCGCGGAGTACAGCCGCTTCTGGCGCGGTTCAAATAAAAAGCTTTGACTAGAGTGGCCATTATTTTTATACAATAAATTAAAACGTGATCAGCTCTGGTTAGAACCCGTGTGAAACCTGAGCCGTAATGCGCTGAACACAGACTTGTGCAGTGTATTTATGGGGTCCTTTGACCACAAATGGCAGAGCGGAGCATTTTAAAAAGCTTCGAGTGAACATGACCTTTCATTCCTACAATTGGGTTGAAAGCTTTACTTTCAACGCGAATACTTCAACATGACTACAAGAGAAGGCCATCTCATGCCTCACGTTATAATTGTCTTCTCTACTCCTACCTCAATCAGTGGAGGTTTCAACTGCGGAAAGACATCAACAAAACAGCATGGTTGTGGAACTTATAAAATTAACCAAGTTGCTGGGCGGTAGCATTTCATTTACCTGATTCAGCAAGTCATCAGTGTCCACAGCTCGTTAGTTCACTAGAGAAATGAAGTCTAGAGTAGAGGTCTTCTCGGGTCCTAATTAAAATCCGTGCCCTTTAGACCTAGTAACGAATCGACCCGAACGCTCAGCTGCTTCTTACCCGAACCCGTTTACGTGCATAAATAATAATAATAAAAAAGATAAACCCGACCCGAGACAGACCCGATGAAATTAGACCCGAGTCCGACCCGACCGCATTTATTTCAGCTCGTCTCATATTCACCCGACTGGACCCGAACGTAAACGGCATTGACGTGTGCATCTTTGTCAGTATCCTGCAGCCCCGCATGTTAAGGAGATCCGGATGGCATTGGCCGCTGCTCCATTGTTGGTTTTCATTCAGTTTATTTAAAACTTATTAGTTTACAACCTTGTCTCTTACTTCAATATAAAATTTTTGCTGACTGCCTGATGGATACATACCAGTTAAAATTTCTGAACAGAGATTTTTGGCTTTTAAAGAAATCTTTGTAACCAGTGCATTTATTTGATCCAAATATACAGCAAAAACATTAATATTGTGATAGTTTTATAAAAACTGCTTTCTATTTAATCGATAGGTTAATAAATCATGGATTTGCTAGTTTTGTCTGCGTAAAACGTTATTCAGTACCTCATCTCCGGTGAAGGGCTTCTGCACATGATCCTTCAAAAAAAAGAAAAGCCTTGCATTGATACGCAGCGTAATGAAGTGAGTGGATTTCCTGATGGAAACATCTCATATCTATAAGATGGATTTCTGAGGTTACTTAAAACGTCGAGTTCCTTTTTTACGTGCGTTTCTCAAAAATGAACTTAACATGTTCCCAACGGGGGGGTCGCGCCCACAGGGGGCCAAGATCCTAGGGGGGCTACGCGAGATCCGGGCTTAAAATTTATTTAAAAGATCCTATAATTCGGGTCTTATCGGGTCCATTATTTGGTTAAAATTAAAATGAAAAGCACGGCCTCTCTCGTGCTCAGTGATTTATTTTAATTACCCGAGACCCGCATCAAGCCTGCTGTTAATACAGACGAACCTGCTCAAAACTTCCCCGTGTCCGCAAACTAGGCACTCTGGGCTGTATAGAAGTCTAATGTAAAGGTAGAGAAGAGCATAATAACAAACTTCGCGTGCCTAATATTACACTCCTGTGTATTTACTCATAGGCACGCATTATACGATTCACGAACTATGCGCGCTCTCGGGGCTTACCTGTATTTTTTTAAATTAAATAAAATATTTGCATGTTTAAATTAATCTGTGAGTGTTTTATAATGGATTCACCCATAGAGGAAACTTGTGAGGCTTGTTATGACATGTGAGCCACGCGCTCTGACGGGGCAATTGTTCACTGATCCCGTCTTCAGATATTTTAACAAATAGAAATGTTATTTGCTGTATTTTTCATTTATAAGTTAATTTTTTTAAAAACTGAATTGTGCAGTCCATTCAATGGGACATGGTGAGTGCGTACATTTTTGGCATTTCCCTTTTAAGTTGAGTGTTGGCAGGTTATTATATTTAAAAATAAGTAGTAATTAAATTTAAGTTTGGGTTAAAAAAGTTGAATTTAGCAGAATTGTAACCTTATAATGTAGAAGTATAGCTCCCTATAGTTTAAGTTTGCATAAGCTGAGGTAGATTTGTATCACAAATTCTTTTTTAATTATAAAAAAAAAATGTATGCAGTAAAGATTAAAAGCAAAACAGCTTGTTCAGTAAACCACTGTTTATTTAAAAAAAAAGTTTTGTTTTTCCCCCTGCTGTACCGAAATCGTACAGTATAAGAGGAACAGGCATGGGGGGGTTGCAAAATTGACCGGAGAGGTATGTAGGGGCCCGAATCGTCTCATTTGTAAAAAAGTACCGTTGGGACACCCCTAACACATACCAAACAAACTTGGAGTCAGTATATTGTTTTTTATTTGTTTTTTTACATTAGAAAGTACTTTTAGTTTAACAAGATTCTTTAAATTAGCAATGACAAAAGACATGGAAAACACTCCCTCTTGCCTTTTGATTAAGTTAGAAACCTTGAATGTTGAGTTTTCTGTTGTTTTGTTTTGTTCAATCATTTTGGACTCATAGTAGTTAGGTAAGCCCAAGAAATATAAAAATAAAAAAGTGATAACAAAAAAAAATGTGACATTTATTCGACAAAATATTTATACCGAGATAAATGCTTCGAAGCTTGTATCAAAAAAACGAAAAAAAAATCTCACTGTTAAATTGAAGCACTGTTTTCAACATTGGAGCTTGATAAATCTTTTTGCCAAAAGCACGTGATCTATGATGTCCGAAGCTTCTAAAGGATTCGCCTGAAATCCACGTGACTGCTTCAGTATCTGGGTCGAACAAAGCGAACCTCAGTGCTGTTTCTTTTACATTATATACATTATAATGCATTAGAAAACATTGTTTTCTTTTTATCCTAATTTATAAAACATATTAAGGTCAAATGTTATTATTTTTCACCGTGCTTTGTCCATGAAATACCAGTCTAGGACTGAGGCAGAGACTTCTTTAAAAAACATTGACAGATCACAGATTTAAAAAACTTTTCATGAGTTTACGGTTTGATCGCTTATTTGAATTATTTTAGTGGCAGTAACCAAAACACCGACACAAATAACAAATGAACCTCTTTGACAATGGCCATTATTTTTATACAATAAATTAAAACAAGTAATCAGTTGTAGAACCAGATGTGAAACCAGCAGCTGTAATGGAACCTCCACACCCGCACTTTGGAAGGTCACCAGAGTTATTTATTTTTATGACCACAAGATGGCAATCACAGCATGAACCATTTTAAAAAGCTCACTCGAGTAATGAACCTTTTTCCAATACACTCATCGGCTGTCTCAAGGTTGAAAGCTTTACTGGTTCAGCCTACCTACGCTCCATCTGGAACTTCACCATCTGTGGAAACTGTGTGTACAAGAGAAGGCCATGCTTCCTCCTTACCAAACGTTACAAATGTCTTCTCTACTCCTACCTGGCTATATACAGGTGGAGGTATGGAGCATAGAGCCACCTAGTGCATGGTTGTGGAATTACTTATAAAAACCATAATAACCAAGTTCTGGGCGGTAACAAACTCATGTTACACTGATTCAAATCTCAGTTTGACAGTTTAACAGCTGAGCCCAAGCTTCTGTTACTAATTCAAAAACGTCACTTTAGAACTAGTAACGAAGGAACGCTGAGCTGCTTCATTGAAGTTTACTGTATTAAAAGCTCAATGTATTATGTAGAGTATTATGAGAGAGAGAGAGAGAGAGAGAGAGAGAGAGATGGACTGAGTGTGATCTGAAACAGCATTTATTCTTCAGCTCAGTCTCATATTCACAAAATAAAACATTAGTTTGAATGTCATCTTTGTCATAGTATCCTTTCAGATGTTAAGGAGATTTCCATTGATGGCATTGGCCAGTGCATTTGTTGGTTGTGTCTTCCTAGGTTGTTGTGTAAAACTAATATCCTAGTTTACAACCTTGTCTCTGTCACTTTCAATATAAAAGTCTTTACTGCTGACTACGCTGAATACACTACCAGTTAAAAGTTTTTGAACAGTAAGATTTTTGATGTTTTTTAAAGAATTATCTTCTGCTCACCAAGCCTGCATTTATTTGATCCAAAATACAGCAAAAACATTAATATTGTGATTTTTGTTTTTAAATAACTGCTTTCTATTTGAATATATTTTAAAATGTAATTGATCGCTGTGATCCGTAAAATTTTCAGTATCATTACTCCAGTTTTCAGTGTCACATGATCCTTCAGAAATCATTCTAATATGCTGATTTGCTGTTCGAGAAACATTTATTATTATTATTAGTATTATTATTATTATTACTTAAAACAGTCGAGTACTTTTTTCAGCTTTTGTATCATTATACACTATACCAGGGGTTCCCAACCGGGGGGTCGCGGCCCACTAGGGGGCCTAAGTGATCCTCCAGGGGGGCTGCGAGATGGCTTAAAATTTATTTAAATATGATCCTATAATTGTTTAATTTCATTATTAATGTGTTAAAATTAAAATGATCAAAGCACGGCCTCTCTCGTGCTCAGTGATTGATTGCTTCGGACTCGGCGCATCAAGCCTCATTGCACTGTTAAATACAGACTGAACATCGGCTCAAAACTTCCAACCGCTGCACGCAAACTACATCTCTGGGCTGTATGAAGCAAACCGTCGCGCTAATGTAAAGGTAAAGACGATTAGAGTCATAATAACAAACTTGCGCGTGCCTAATGTATGACACTCCTGTGTATTAGAGTCGTACATTAGGCACGCATTATACGATTCACGAACTATGCGCGCTCTCGGGGCTCTGATCCCTATCGTATTTTTGTGTGAAATTTCAATATTTGCATAGTTGTCTAAATTAATATCCTGTGAGTGTTTTATAATGGATGCTCACCCATAGAGGAGAATCTTGTGAGGCTTGTTATAGACATGTGAGCATCAGACGCGCTCTGACGGAGGAACTGTTCACTGATCCCGTCTTCAGATCGATGTGTTTCAACAGATTTAAAATTTATTTGCTGTATTTTTCATTTGTATGTTTATTTTTTAATGGATACAAACAGTATTCAGTCAGTCCATTTCAATGGGACAGGTGTAGTGAGTGGTCTTTTGGCATCTCCCTGTTGTCCTGTTTGGTATGGCAGGTCTATATTATTTTATATAGGTTTATAGCATTTATATTATTTAAAAAAGTTATAGAATTTAGCAGAGGATTTCCTTTTAAGTTATGAAGTATAGCTCTAATTTAAAGTTTGTTTGAATTTTGAGTTTTTTATTTATTTATTTATAAAAAAAAATATGATATGCAGTAGAAGATTAATAAGGCAAAACAAATGTTTTGGTTAGTAAAAAAGTTTAAAAATAAAGCCGCCACTTTTCTCTCTGCTGCAGAAGTACAGTATAAGAGGAAATATCAGGCATAGGGGGGGCCTTGCAACCCTTCTGGAATTGTCCACACCGGAGAAGGAGGGGGGCCCCGGAGTCACCGAACCCTCTCGCTTCTCCAAACCGTTAGGTTGGGAACCCCGGGATGTGCACTCAAAGGATATCTGTGCCATTCAAACGCTTGGAGTCAGTATAATTGTTTTTTATTTGTTTTGCCCATTTAATTACCTGGGTGTAGAAATTGCCACCGATACTTTTATTTAGCAAGTGGTCGTTGGATTCTTTAAATTGATCAAAAGTGATAAAGACTCCCGGGGATTCTCTCTAGAAACCTCCCTTTTGCACATATTGGACCTTGAGATGTTCCGACAGGGGGAGTATGTGTCTGGCGAGTTGTTTTGTTCCGCCTTGTTATATTTTGGATGCTATGTTGTGTTATGTGTGAAAAAATATAAAAATAAAATCGGGCGAATCTCCGGGCCTTGTTGATAACAAAGCTGGAAAACCCTGGGCAAGTGATAGACATTTATAGTGGCAGGAAACAAAATATTTATACCAGCCGCCATTGTTTTGGACCGAGGAGCGATCAGATAAATGTTCTTGAGAGCGAGAGGGTATGAACTTTCTCCAGCGGGCAGTTCATCAAAGAAACCTGAAAAAAAAAAATCTACTGTTCCGCAAAATTCAACCCGGGGACTGTTTTCACCCGGGACATAATATTGCAAGAATGAGTCCCGGTAAATGTTTTTTGAGCAGCAAAATATTAGAATGACTTCTAAAGGATTATGTGACTGGAGTAATACGTCTCCTGCTAAAAATTCAGCTTTGATACATCCTCTTTTATCCACAGAGCACGAATACCCCCTCCTCCACCCGAGGTCGCTTCAAATAGAAAACAGTCATTTTAAATAGTAAATCCTCGACATATTTCAAAATAGGCGGCGGGGCGGTTATTATTTTTCACCGTGCTTTGGATCAAATAAATGCAGGCTTGGTCCCGAGGAGAGGTCGTGGGCAGAAGAGACTTCTTTAAAAAAGCATTAAAAATCAGTTAAAAAGCCCACTTTTGATCGCCCCGCTCCCAGGTAGTGTACGGTCTCGCCGCCGATCTCGCTCAGGAGACGCCCTGGGGGACGGGGTAATAGTCACGGAACCTGCCTCAAGCTGAATCAACCTCCTACACCCGTCACAAACCAAAATCACGAACACCTGCAATCATACCACACTCAAAAGCTCACACCTCAGTCACTCATCGCTGGTCCAAGGTTGCAAGCTTCTCATGCTGGTCGATGCCTACCAATCTGCCCGTCCATCCTGGAACTGGAAATATTACAATACTACTATTTAAATAAATATTAATAAATTAACAATAATACTTAATAAACTACAGTATCTGGAGCTCACATCTCCGAAAACGTTGAAGCTAATTTTCAAATCTATATCTATATCAATTAACCACACATTTGAAGTTTAAACAACAACATACCTAAAACACTCTTAAAACTATGTAAAGAATTTAATCTTTTCTTTTACATTGTTTAATTTTAGCTCTTTTGTTTTAAGCTTTATTTTGAATTTCAGCTTTAGGGAATCTTAAAATTCTAGATTAGTATGATCAATTGATATTAATCAAAACGTCCAATTTATACCTTGTTTAACACTCGTCCCGCGAGTCGTTAAGTTTCAGTATATTCTGAGAAATTCTGTTTATTTTCATGGCCACGCTATAATAATACAGAGTTATTTAAGTACCTTTATGACAGTTATGAGCATAGGTAACGTTATCTTTAGGCAAAGCTTGATTTGAAAATTACACACCAAAACACAGAACACTTCTCTATGAATCAAACAAGAGTTTATTTACTATCTTACTAACATACATGAACTAAGCTAAATAACACAAACACAAAATACGTACACACAGGCAATGACTTGTTGCAATTGAGAATGATTAAAATATAGCACTGTTTTACACGATTTTACTCGTGTCGATCATCAAATGGAGAACTCTCTTAATTTTACTTTAGAGATAGATACGACCAGTTCAGCAGAATAGAGATTTTGTTTGATTACTTGCTTTTAAGTTGAAATGGTCGCTGATCTGCCGTTGCGTTTCTCGGCTCGAGGGAATTCCGCCTGTTGTCGTCGCGTGACGTCACTCTGGGGATGCCCTTCTGTTGGTTTGACTGCTCGGTGTTGTTTGATGGCTTGAAGTTGCTTTCGCGTAGCTTCAGACTTTCAAGGGTTTCTTCAGAGATTTGACTGAGTGTTGCCTCAGTGTTCGAGACTCGGCCTAGATGTTGAAGGCTGCGAGTTCTTTTGGAGTAGCTCCAAGTTTCAAAGAAGCGCGCGATTTTTTAGCAGAGCAGAGAGAGAGAGCAGTCTGTGTCAGAGGGTATTAACCAGAGGACTTCCGTTCAACCCCCAGAGGCTTCCACCAATTAGATTGTCCTTTTAGACGGAGGTCCACCTACACGGCTCATTTTCCATGCAGTAAATTTATCTGCTTAGTTATTTTGTCACATGAAGAAAATATCTTTTAACACGTTCTAATCACACATTATTATACTCAATATTAACTTCCCAGGCACACCAAATTCTTGCATTTGTCCTGACCGTTAATATGAAACCAAATATAAGGTATTTGACATACATTAACAGCTTTCATGCTAAAACTAACTCAAAAGGGTTCTATTTAAAGATTAGAAATAACACATCATGCATATACTACTAGCAGGTCTAGTAGTTCTTGCACAGGAGAAAATTATACCTCAAAAGATTATAAAAACATACCATTGATTACAATGACACAGCAAGCTTATAAATGACATAAAATACACATTGATATATTTTGTAAAATATATTGTATATATTGCTTTTGATAACAGCAACAGGTATTAATTGTCTTTTGGAACACTTTATAAAAGTTTGAGTCTTTGTTCGGTTAAAGAAATGAAAGGCACATATCCTTGCCATGTCCTGGGAGGACGGGAGGTCAGGAAAGTCACTGTCCGGGTCATGAGAATGTCACGTTTGTGGGGATCTGGTCTTCCTTAGCTTGAACGTCTGTCGTAAAACGTCTTTTCTTGTTGATAAAAATCATTGAATTATGCGTTAACGATCAGAGGATCCATAAAGTTTGTCGTTTTGACCATTGCCAGATGTTTACCTCAAAGCTCTCCTATTTTGAGAGGTTTCTTTACGATGATAACCCGAAGGCATGGCAGGAAATTGGCCAGCCAGTTGGGTGAGGTGCTCTTCCTCTGTCAATTTTATGACTTGCAGATAGAGACGAAAGTTTCTTAAGCCTGAGGAATTTTGTGGTTGCACTTAGTGTGTGTGTGTGTGTGTTCTTTCCTCCACACAGGTCCTACAACTACAATCGGTGATACAACAACAGTAGTATTTGTAAAATTATAGTGGATTTGGTTGTGGACTTACTGTGAGAAATGCTACAAGCAGAGTGATTCAAATGGTGAAACAGTTCCTGTGGTGATACTGGGCGAATATCTCATGAAAGATCTCTCAACCAACCAGATTCGATTAGGTAGATTAGTACCTTTTTTGTTTATTTTTTTTTATTTTACTTTTTTGAAAGTGTAAATTTGGACTTAAGTAAACCCTTTTCTTCCTGTCCAACAACAGTGAGTCAGTGAAGAACAATGTCATCTGTTGGAGAGGAGTATGACACATTAGATAAGCTGGAACAAGAAAATCTGGAAGGTAATAAATTAAAGAATATCAATAATGTTAAAATGTCATTTAAAAAAGGTAATTAATCTCTATCTCTATTCCAGTCAATATAAGAAACCCAGCTCAAACTGAAGTCAATTTTGATCTGAAAGCTGAGACGGGAGCAACTGTAAATGCTACTATACTCACTGGAAACATCATCAAAGGACCAGTGACCATCAACTGCAGCTTGAGCCCTGCAATAAATGGCACTATCAACTGTGCTTACAGAAGCGTACTGCTTATTGGCAGTCAGTTCATTGACTGTAAGCCTTATTCCTAATGAAGTTTGTTTTATGGCAATATTGTTCATAGACATGCTTTAGCAACATGGCAGTCTTTTCTTTACTACTTTTCTTTCTCTTCACAGAGTCACAAAGATCCCCAGACACAGAGAAACACACAGGAAAACAAGGTGCAGCCATCATGTTCTCTTAAAGTGGAAGTGAAGCAGTCAGTTCAGTTTACATTATTTAGTAAAGTGATTTCCACTTTGATTAATCATGTTCATTATATATTGTTTAATGTAACCATTTTAAAGAAAAAAGGTTGTTTTGTTATAGCTTTTGGAGCAAGGGCGCCACCATCTTGCAGTACCACAGCGTGTGACGTCACGGGGTTGGTTCGCTCCGATGGCCATTATAGTAATATAAGCATTTCTTTACATTTTGAACACACGCTTGTTTTGAAATGGAGGAAGATGACCTTGAAAGCACTGTTGAGTCCATAATAAGTGCAATTGCCTATGCATTTGAGTCGATACGGCGATGGGACCGAGCAGTATTAGGGTTTGGAGAAGACGTGAACCTGCTGGTTTGGGGTAAAGTGCGGATCGGAAACAATATTCATTTACTTGGATACTCCTCAAGACTGTCATTCCGACGTGCTTTTGTGTGCACTTGCTGATGAAGGCACGAAAGAAAGCTCAATTTGGTACTCACGTGCTGTCCGAGCCGAGCTGTGGCTTTTTGTGTGTGCGCGGCAGAAATGATCTATCACAACGTGCGAGGACCGCATTTAAATCTCTTTAAGAAAAGGTCTATCACAGCGTGTAAGTACCGCATTGAAATCTATTTTGTGCGGTCTCATGCTTGAATGGTTTAAAACAGGAGAGAATGATAAACTTTGAGGAAGCAGTACTGGCCCGATCGTTCAGAGAGGTGATTAGTTAAACACTACGTCCTGTTAACAGTATTCGCAGGTGAACATAAAATATGATACATACAACTGGTGAACCAGTCAATGTAATACATATGTCTGAATGGTCTGAATAACAATAAAATGACATGAATTATACTGTATGAAGCGTTGTTTGTTTACATCAAGTTGCGCCTTGCATTATTAAAACAATGTTTGGGATACCACGATCAAAGCTTATCATATAGACAGTTTGATGTTGAATATTCATCCAAATGATGGTGAAAACCAAATTATTTGTGTGTTAAAATAACATTTGTGTGTTCAAAATGTAAAGAAATGCTTATATTACTATAATGGCCATCGGAGCGAACCAACCCCGTGACGTCACACGCGGTGGTACTGCAAGATGGCGGCGCCCTTGCTCCAAAAGCTATAACAAAACAACCTTTTTTCTTTAAAATGGTTACATTAATCATGTTTGTTATATATTTTTTAATCAAAGTGGAAATCACTTTACTAAATAATGTAAACTTAACTGACTGCTTCACTTCCACTTTAAGGCTAGTTGACACTGCACTGAGAGATGCTGTCCAACACCAGTAGACACATTTGTGTGGTTTTGTTGGATCAGTGTGTAACCCCTGTTGCCTTTGGTTGGTGTTTGTTTTCACCAGCTGAAAATCCCTTATGAAACCAACATATATACATTATGCTGATAAGTTGAATCAGGTGTGTTTGATTAGGGAGACATCTAAAATGTGCAGTCTTGGGGGATTCGGCACAACCAGGATTGGAAACCACTGTTTCTCACTAAAGTCACTGAAATAAGGCTATACAACCCATACAGAACATTACATACAGAGAACTGGATCTTGTAGACTAGAGCTTTTGCTACAAAATGATTTAAAAATCATCCTGCCCACTTATTCACATAAAACAATATAGGGTAAACGTACTTATTAAGCTCACATTTAAGCACACTAACTAAATAATGTATTATTCTACTTGAGGTCTTAAACAATTGATGTGGTTATTACATACCTCCTGTAATTTCAAGTCAATCGGATCATTGCACACCGAGATATGGGTCTCCATATGTTCACACTAATCAAGTTTCCATCCAGTTTTTGCGCTGTTTTGTTATGGACAAAGAGAATATGCGTTAAAAAAAACTTAGCAAAATTTGCTGTCTACCGCCTGTTTCCATCCAACTGCCCTTTTACCGATAAAATGGTGTGCGTGATGACATCATCCCTAAAAAAAAAATGAATTGTCGCCTAAGTTTTGGTGTATCACAAAAAAAAAAGTTGACCTTGAGCGTTTTTTTTTACAAAATTTCACCTATTGTGTAAATTATAGGCTATAGGCTAGTAGCCTGTTATTCATCCATTTAAAACAAAACAGCCTATTATTAAATTGTATAGGCCTACATAAAATTATTTTTATTAGCAAGTGTCATGATTTTTTTTTTTTTTTTTTTACTTTGTTATAGACTATTAGATAGATAGGCTACTTGATAATCAAGCAATAATCATAAACAGGTGCAGTTGTATTATGTATCAAGTTGTATCACGTTAAAGCACCGTTACAGGGAAACAGTACTTTAACGTGAGCAACACCATGAACATGGACACTGCCTATTGGCTACTTCTGTCATGTAACACCACATTTATTTGCGTTAAAGCCCCTTTTCTCGACAAAAAGTGTTTCCAAACTAATTTTTGCAACATTTGAAGTATCGATATAGAATTTATGTGGTAAAGTTAAATGGAAAAAGATTGTGTCGACACATGAGAAATTTAATCGATAATTGGCATTTCCATCAGCTATATCGTAAATATTTTAAAGCGCTAAATATTTTTTCGCAAAAAAATCCTTGGATGGAAACCTGGGGCCGTATGTATAAAACCGCTCAGAGTAAAATTTTAGTCCTAAGTCTGTCAAAATTCTAAGAATGATGTAATTTTACTCTTATTCCTAGACTTAAGAATAAGAATGATTCATAAAGGTTCCTAAGTGTTAAGACTAGGTCTCAGCTCCTAAATTATTTAAGAGAGCTGAAGAGGTCTCCTAACCTAGTTAGGAGTAACAAGATGGCAGCAAAGAGGAGAAGACTAACACTTTCCAGCGAAAATATGACATATTGGCCTTATATGATAATGTGGAGTTGATAAAACGATACAAACTTGATTATCAAGATCAAAATATGTAGTTTTTTTTTTTTTGTAACTGACAAAGTAAGAAATTTAATAACCTCTTCCACTCAACAAGTCAATGCTCTAACTGCAGAAATGAAAGTAGTAATTACATTTTCTTTTGGCTGTAAAATTGGAAAAATGCAGCAATGCACCGGTGATGATACTGTAAGCAGGGTCTTACATATTGTGGCACTAACCCCACCAAACACAACAGTGGTCAAAAGTGATGTGTGGAATAATTTTTTTTTATTACCCCACATTTCACTTAAACTATTAAAATACAAAGGACAAAAAAACACTGACCATTGTTGCCAACTGCTTTCAATTGAAAGTAGCTAAAACTGGTCACTTAATGTTGCTAGATGACCTCATAAAGGTGAGTTCACTGATCTACAGTATATTTATATTTATATAGATCAGGGAACTCGTGTTTATGACGTCATGGGAGAGTCTCGGAATGTAGATAAGGTTTGTCCAAGAAACTGATTTTGTTGCTAGGCTTTTGAAAAAAGTCTCTAAAGGGATGAGAAAGTCTCTAAATCTAGTGACAAAATCACTAAATTGGCAATATTGACTACAACATAAGTTATTTACATTTCATTGGTCCTCTTGTTTTTGCATGTGTTCATATTCATAATTTATTTGTATGACAGCATGGCCAAAAATTATGACCACACAATTTGGCATGTTTCATTGCATTATTATCACAAATAAAACAATTGACTCTAGGCAACTATGCAATATGCTTACAAAATCTTGCTTACAAAATCATTTTTTATTTATTTTTTATTAAGGGTGAAGATGTCAAATTTCCTAGGCCAGACATAACTTTTGGCCACTACTATATGGCAGTTTATTGACTTTCCAACTGACCACCAAACCATATTGCAAAAACAAGCCACTTTTAATGAGGATTGTGGGCTTTTCTGGAGTTGTTGGAGCCATTGATGGAACTCATGTTCACATCATTACTCCAACTGTAAACGAGGAGACATACCAATAGAAAACAAAGCATCAGTAATAATTTGTGATCATTTTGCACAATGCAAAGCATTAAAAAAAACATTTAAATATTAAAATATTTCAGTGTTTTAATTAAATGATTTTATTGTAGTTACATTAAATGATTGGCGTTGTGCTGCTGTGACTTTACATGAGCAGGCTTACTATTGGCTGATTCAGAGGTCAAGGTCAGCCATTTTGTGTTGACATCATTGTAGTCCTTAGTTCACAACACTTAAGTGTTACCTCAGTCAACACTTAAGAATCAGTCTTAGACTTTACTGAAAGTTGCTTTTAGCTTCTTTATAAAAGTCTCCTACTCTTAGAAAAGTCCTACTTTTTACTAAGAATTTTTTGACACTTAAGTCAAAGCTTAAGACTATTCTTAAGAGCATTTCTGAGAAGTTTTATACATACGGGCCCTGGTTAATGTCTGGTGGCCATTTTGAAAGCTGTCTAAAAACTTTTACCAAAAGAGGAGCTCCTTAAATGTGCATTTTTTAGATGTTTAAGCCTCTATTTTGGATAAGTTTCACTACTTACTGCAAAATTAAGAGATTAATGTTTAAAGTTTTGCATATTATAACCTGGAACTTGGATGTGGAAAATAATTACATTAGATCCAAAAGATAGTTTTATCAACACAGCGCAGATGCTACAGAACACAGTTAGCTGACTAGCTGTGTAAGATTGTGTGCTACGCTAACATATTACTTCACAGGCATTACTGGCTTGTTCTTTTACATCCATAATATTATAAATTGACAGTTTATTGCTGGTCTGTCGTTTTATACTGCTGTAATTTTTAAAGATTTCATATTATTTTAAGGTGAGCTTAAAGGGTGCACTACTATGAAAATCACAGCTTCAGTGTGACATCAATAAGAAAAAGTATAATTTAATAGATATTGGGTGGGTTGCACCAACAAGGATTAAGCTTAAATCTAGATTAAATCAAGGTTTATCTAATAATTATGTTGTACCAAACATTAAACCTTGTTTAAAATTAAGCAGGTTTACATTTAAACAATTTATTTTATATTTAAAATAGATTAGATTGACTTTAATCCTGTTGCTCCATAACTTTAAACTCAGATTTAAATCTCAATTAAGGATTAACTTTAAACTTGCAGGTGAGGAGGTTTAAATACAATAAAGTGCACTTACAGTTACAGTATGTGGCTTATTGAACAAAGACAGAAACAGTGGGTGTGTCGTCAGGTCTCAGAGAAGTGTTTATTATAAATAAAAATAAAAATTAAAGCACACTGAGCCGGTAGATTGTGAGGGTCGTGGCAGCCTGTAGTAAACTCGCATCTGCTATCGAGTCCGGGATGTGAATCCGTCACTTATCTCGGTGCAACTCGGCGTACCACAAAGAAAAGAAGACAGGATCGTGGCCGCGCCTCTCGTTTCTCACGGCCGCTCCACACGCGTGCTGGACGGCGATCAAACGGACGGGGCGCCGCTGTCACGAGCGGAGGTAGTCATTCCATGAATCATGCCAGTTATTTTATAAATATATATTTCCAAGATTATAAAATCAGTATGCACTGCCTCAACGTTTTATTTTTTGCTTGATCAGACGTTTGATCAACGGTCTCTCTACGTAGTGTTTTATAAAGACGGCAGAACTTTTACAAGTTTATTTCCTTTATCGACAAAAGCAATTTATGTCAGAGACAGAGGATAAGGACTATTAACATTGTTGCTGATTAATTACATGACGAATCCATCATGGCGGAGAAAATTAATCGTAGATGGAGGTTTTAATTGCAGGTTAGAATTCTAATCCCTGATTTGTTAATCTCAGTTTAAAATTAAGTGGTGCAACACAACTCGATTTAAAATAAAACCCAGATCAACAAATCCTTGATTAGCTCTAAAAAATTTTTTGATTTTGCTTAATTTAATCCTTGTTGGTGCAACCCACCCATTGTCAATAATAGTTGTTCATATTATATAAAATGTATAAACTTAATACATGGCCTATATTTATTTTGCAAAATCTTGTTCTTTAAATTTCATGTAATATTTATTAATTAAAAATTTTAGCTGCTCCAATTAAGCTCAGTGTGCTCTCTTTAAGCTCTTCCACATTAAACAAATATGTAAATACTCCATAAACAGACTTTAAATTTTAACTGATGGTGGTCACTTTAAATTAATCTTTATAAAATGGTTAATAACTTATTTTCACAGCTTAAGATGACAAAATCTAGGTGTAACTATAGTTTATGCCCAAAGATGAAAGAGGCATGTTGTCTACAAAGGAGCAATCAGAAACCTGTCATATCTGCCCAGGAAAAAAATAAATGCTGGAATAAACTACACGACTTTTAAAATTTGAACAGATTTCACACACTTACCGACTTTGTAAATAGTCACGAAGGAAAACTGGGCATCATAGATTAAAAGACTGGGGATCAGACACTAGCAGACTTTAAATTCATTCTGATCACAACAAACTCACACAGAAACATGTACATTTTTGCTAGGAGACGTGACAAATGAAAACAATGTGTTATAAAATAGATTTTTGAATATGTGTTACTTAGCTGAACGTGAACTAGTCTAGATGCTGCAATGTGCTTAAATGACACTTCATTATGAATATATAACTGATCAAATTGAATGCCTTGTTGGTTAATTTTAGTGTTCTGTTATTTTATGATTGACTTTGTAACATTTTTCAATTATTTTTTTAAAAAGGTTGTTTAAAATGAACAAGAATTTAATAAAAAAATTGTGAGCTTGGGGGATCACGTGACCCCTCGACGGTGATGCAGGCTTGGTTTTTCGCTCCGCTCACTTTGCCAAATATTTTGCGATCCTGTCAGTGAAATTTGAACCACTCTGCATTAGACCCATCATGAGTGCTAAGGCAGACAAAGGAGATCGGAAAAGGGAGATTGAGCAATCGCCAATGAAGAAAAAATTCAGAGATTCAGCCATCTCCAGTGAAGAGCTGGACAGTGCTATTGCTAGCCGCATTGAACTAGCATTTAAAGAACACCAAAGCACTTTGAAATCGGTTGTGAACTCGGCAGTAAGAGATGCGATGGACTCTGTGCTGATTCCAGCATTGCGCGAACTGCGTGAGGACATAGTAGCGACCAATAAGTCTGTTAAAGAGCTAAGAGAGGAGTTTGAGGCTATAGTTACCCAGACGAAGCAGACACGTGACCGCGTTGATTCTGTTCGGGCAGCGGCGCGGGAAGATAAAAGAACAGTCACGGACTTAAAGGATCAGCTGGAGCGACTCACCGAGAAGATGACAGATATGGAGGACAGGTGCAGGCAGAACAATGTAAGACTGGTGGGACTCCCAGAAGGGATGGAAGGTCCAGATGCAGCTAGTTTCCTCCGAGCTAATCTTTCCAAGTGGATTCCTTCCTTGAGGGGCCGTGACATTGAGATTGATCGGGCGCATCGCGTGTATGACGGAGGGAGGGGCTCCGATCGGCCGCGCACTCTCATCTTCCGTGTACTGAGATGGCATGACAGATCAGATATCCTGAAAGGTGCTCGGCAGGCGTATCCGGTGAAGTGCGCACAGAACAATGTCACACTGCTGTTTTTTCCTGACTTTAGTCCGGCTACAGCGATCAAGAGAAAGGCATTTGGTCCGGTTTTGAAGAAGATGACTGCACTTGGTCTCCAGCCCTTCCTCATCTATCCAGCGGTGATTAAGCTACGGCACAAAGGAGAACAGAGAAGCTTCGATTCCCCTCAGAAAGCGGAGGATTTTATCAGTTCCATGTCTCAGCAGAAGTCCTATGCCGCCGCTCTTCGGGGGGACGACGGGGGAGCAGCGGCCGCTGTTTCTCCAGCTCGACGGGAGGGGCGTGACGGCCGGGATGGACTTGGCCCTAGCTGCCCAGAAGGGGATGATAGCAGGATGGCCATGGATGCTTGCTAAATCTATTGTTTGCGTTTTCTTCTCTTATACTGGGATATTGTCCTTATTTATCCGGTACAACAATCTCTTTGCTGGTAAGACTGACACTCCATTTTTCTGTTTTGGAGGGGACTAATGGAGAGTAGGTTTAATTACTAAAAAATATTTTTTATTTTTTGGCTGTGTGAGCCTTTCGGGAGACATGTCTTGCGTTAGGGTGGATCGGTCACAAACTATCACTGTTTTTTTTGTTGCTCAGTCAGACCTATGTTCTCGGTAATGTGCGGTCTGAGTTGTTCTTTGTTTATGGTTGTCGGTTGTTCACATTTTTATGTTGTTTTTGTTTTTTACAGCAGACATTTATACTTTTATCTATTTTACATTATTTCTAAAGGGATTTTTCATATAGGAGGTTTGGTATCTAAAATGCACATCAGTGTTTACGGGTTATTTACGGAATGGAAGTGCTTCTGTTTTTTTGTTTTTTTTGTTTTTTGCATTTATTGTGTACAATCTTGGGATTATGAATATTCAATGCATACTTTAAATATTTTATCACTGAATGTGAATGGTTTAAATTCTGCTGTTAAAAGAACCCGTGTATTAGAATATTTACACCGTAAATCTATCTCCTGTGCCTTAATACAAGAGACACATTTAAAACAATCTGACGTGGCACGTTTCCAGAATAAGTATTACAAATTAATAGCTTTTTCCTGCGCTCAAAATAAAACTAAGGGGGTGCTTATCCTTGTTAACAGGAAGTTAAATTTAACGATTGAACACCTTGGTAGTGATGAGAAGGGTAGATTTGTTTTTATCCGATGCAAAATATATAATAATAGGTTAGCATTGGTCTCTATTTATGGTCCGAATGAGACAGACAGTGCATTCCTTACACAGATTTCCAAAACTTTACTTGAGGAGATTGATTGCCCTCTAGTGGTGGGTGGTGATTTTAATGCTGTCATAAATCCTGCTTTAGATAAGTCTCAATCTGATACAACAGCCAATCCATCCTCTAAATTATTGAATAAATTTATCACTGAGCTCAACTTAATCGATTTATGGAGAATTCAGAACACTAAAGCTAAGGACTTCACTTTTTTTTCTAATAGACACAAGACTTTCTCTAGGATAGACTACATATTTCTCAGCCCATCTTTAATTTCATCTAATTCCTCTATATCTATATTACCAATTTTATTATCTGATCATTCTGCTATGTTGTGCAGTGTTCCTCTTTCCGATGTCAAAGCCAAGTCCCCTAGATGGCGCTTTAACATATCATTATTAAGTAATCAGACTTTTATTACCTCTCTAAAAGAATATATTAAGGACTTTCTTGAAATTAATATGCCCTCTGATGTGGATCCTCAAATACTGTGGGAAACAACTAAGTGTGCTATACAAGGTTTCTGTATATCTTTCTCTTCTACTCTTGCCAAAGCGAGAACTCACCAGTTTACACAATTAGAAAATAAAATCCAATCATTACAAAACCTACAAAAACAACATTTTACTGAGCAACAGGCTACACAGCTGTCCTCTTAAAAGAAGAATATGATTTACTTTCACACTCAAAGGCAGAATTTATTTTACATAGGACTAGACAAAAATATTATTTTGAATCAGAGAGACCTAGTCATTTATTGGCCCTTAGGTTGAAAGAATGCGAGTCTAAGGCATATATTAGCGCAATAAAATCATCGGATGATCAGGTCACTACGAACCCTGTGGCAATTAATGACATATTTAAAGGTTTTTACACAAATCTGTATAAAGCCGAAACAGATTTTGATGAACCAATTTGTAAGCAGTATTTAGATAAATTGGAACTGCCTCGGATCTCACAGATGGATAAGGAATCTTTGGAGGCCCCATTAAGTTTGGAGGAACTTCACGTCTCTCTAAAAAGCCTTCAAAAGGGCAAATCGCCGGGTCTAGATGGTCTCCCCCCTGAATTATATTTAGAAATTTGGGATTTGGTAGGGATACTTATGCTTAACTCATTTAATTTTGCAATTGAACATGGGGCATTTCATAGAGATCAAAAAACATCACTGATTTCATTACTTCTTAAAAAAGGGAAAGATCCATTAGATTGTTCCAGCTACAGACCGATTTCGCTTATCCCATGTGATCTAAAAATCTATGCTAAAGTTTTTGCTTCTCGTTTGGAGAAGGTAATTCACAGTCTGATCAAGGAGGACCAAACTGGTTTCATCAAGGGGCGCAATGCATCTGACAATATGCGTCGACTCCTTCATATTCTTGACTTTGCGGACTCCCACCCAACACCTTGTGCGGTCTTTTCACTTGATGCAGAAAAAGCCTTTGACAGGCTAGAGTGGAATTATATGTGGGCAGTTCTGCAATGTTTCGGCTTCGGTGAACACTTCGTTTCTATGATTAAGACATTATACCACTCACCTGCAGCATCAGTCATAACTGGTAATATTATTTCCCCCTCATTCCCTTTACAGTGGGGAACGAGACAGGGGTGTCCACTTTCCCCCTTATTGTTTTGTCTATCTCTCGAACCCTTAGCACAAGCCATCAGGAAATCTGAAGTATCGATTAAGATTCATGACCATAATCATTGTATTTCATTATACGCTGACGATATTATTCTATATTTAGACCACTTTGATGTTTCAGTCTCTAGTGTAATTAAGGAATTTGATAATTTTAGTAGCCTATCAGGATATAAAATAAATTGGAGCAAATCTGCTTTAATGCCAAATAACAATGTTAAGGTTAATTTTTCTATTCCCTCATTTATCCCTATTAAGAAATCTTCCATCTATTTGGGCATTACCATATATAAAAACATTCATAAGATTGCCAGAGACAATTTTAATAACATTTTCATTAAGGTCAAAAATGACATTCAAAGATGGAAGAATCTTAAAGTCTCTCTCCAAGGAAGAATCTCCACTGTTAAGATGAATTTGTTACCTCGATTTAATTTTTTTTCTCTATGCTACCACTTTCTCCCCCTCCAGGTTACTTTAAGGAGATCAACTCCATAATTTCTAAGTTTATCTGGAATGATAAATGTCCCAGAATTAAACTTACCACATTACAACATCCTAATAGCGCAGGAGGACTGGCTGTACCAAATTTTGAATTATATTATTGGTCGTTCCATCTTAAGGCCCTTCATAATTGGGTTGATCCTCAATCTACAGTTTCATGGAGGGTGATTGAAGCTGACAAGGTTAAACCAAATAGACTTCAAGATATTTTATTTACTGGCACAGGAAAAAAAGGGGATAATTATAAATTTGGTCCGGTTGTGGCTAACTCTATTAAAATCTGGAAAACGGTTGAACGTCGGATAGGTGGACCCTTCAAATTCTGTAACAGTACACCTTTATGGCACAATTTGAACTTTGTATGTGGAAATCGTCCATTTGTCCAACCCTCTTGGTCCTCTTTAGATGTGAACACGTGCGGTGATATGTATGATAACCAGGGCCTCTGTTCATTTCAGGCATTGAGAGCCAAATTTTGTCTACCAGCATCTGCATATTTTGTTTTTCTTCAATTACGTTCTGTTCTCAAAGCGTATGGCGTTCCTTGGTCTTCTTCCATTTCCTCTCATCCTATGCGGGACTGGATTGCACCATCTGCTGGTCGGCCATCTGTTTCCTTAATATATAATAAAATTATTGATTGTATTACAAAACCTCTTTCTATTAAAAGTATTTGGAATAGGGAATTATCTGATTTTAATTTATCTGTCGACTGGGAGAGAGTGTGGTCTAATCTCAGTTTAACATCTAAAAATATGGCTCATCGTCTTATTCACTTCAAAGTCATTCATAGAGCATACATAACTCCTTACAAAAGATTTAAAATGAAACTGCAGTCAAATTTGAACTGCCATATATGTAACACTACATCATCAGGCACTTTTCTGCACATGTTTTGGGAATGTCCTGTCGTCATCAGTCTATGGACACATGTAAACCTGGTTTTGTCATCATTACTGAGAATTGATTGGTCTGTTAACCCAAGTTTATGTCTTCTTAATGATGATTCTGATCTCTGTATTAGTTCAATGCAAAAGAGAATGTTGTTTGCTGGTTTTACAGCTGTGAAGAAGACAATAATTCAGAACTGGTTTACACCACACATGTGTAGAGAGGCATATTGGATCCGTAGCCTCCTGCAAATTGTCTCATGTGAGTGTACAACGGCGCGAGTCGGTGGGGCCAGGCCTTCAACCATTGAGGCTTGGCAGTGTTTTTTACTGAATGTACGTGATTATTTAAAGGAGTGACTTTTGTGTTCTTGTTGTCCTTCCTTCTCTCCCTCCCTTTTGATTGAACTTTTAGATGTTGAGTATGTGTCTGCTGTTTTGTTTTGTTTTATTTTGGATATTATGTTGTGTTGTTTGTAAAAAAATGAAAATAAAAAATTGTTGATAACAAAAAAAAAAAAATTGTGAGCTTAATGGGAACAGGGGTGTGCTTAAAGGGTACAAAAATGTACCCATTAAGCACAGCCAGACTTTTTGCATTTAATGATGCACATTTTAATTGAAATGCTTTTGTCATTTAAAATAAGATAAAATATTATTATTTTTTTTTAGTATATTAGATTAATATTTTGTTTTAACATAACTCCTTGTAATGAAATCAATATCTTGTGCACTAAAATATCTCAATGTAGATTTTGGTGAGCTTAATAGGTACGTTTACCCTATTGCTTTAACTTTTGTGAAACACTTTTTTTTATCATCAAAGCCACGTGAGTGACAATCTCACACCTGGGAAGACGAATATTTTCAACATAGTGCACAACATAATCAAAATATATGTAATGTAGTGCATTATCATATAGGAAAAAAACAAATTCTATAACAAAAAATATCATAGTCAGTATTTGTAGTCATAGACACATATGCTCTTGTCTGTATCTTGTTTTGTACAGTACAAAACCACATTTTATATTTCAGAAACTAAATTATTGTTTTGCACAAATATCTGAGTTTGATCAGATATTCCAGAACACAGTAAACACTGGTCTAAACTTTCTTAGATTGTAACATTCATTAAGTACTTGTATTACTTTTTATATAATATTATAAATAATGGAGTACAAAAACATTGTGTAGTGCCAAAGACTATAGAATACCCAAGATGTGTCACTCGTATAGTTTTGAATGGGGAAAAATGCAACGCTCAATATGGCCGCTCAAACGCAGGAAGCCCCGCCTTCTGAATGAAAGAGCCAATCGCTAATCAGTAAAGTCAGCGCGTCACTGTAGCTGCCGTTAGAAGTCCCGTTTGCTATAAAAACAGTCAGCGTTCTGAGACGCGTGCTGAATAACACTATATGAACTGATATTAAACACTGTGGGCCCACACACACACAGTTAACACACACACACACTCTCACAACCCACCCCGGAGCAGGCCTGAATCGTGGCTTGAGTACGTAGTGGCCGTTAAAACGGAAAACTGGCCTCTTCACTCTCCTGAGTGTAAAACAAAAAAGCAAACAAGTGTACCTGAATTCCTTTATGAACTGTGAAATGGTTGCGAAACACTGCGGTAGCCCTCTTGCAAATGCGCTGTCCCCGGCGGCCGATGTGGGTCACACTCCAACGCAGCCAGAGGAACCCCAGACCTCACGGTGAGCAAACAAATCGTTCGATTTAACCGGATCGTCTTAGTGAACCGGTCGAACCAGTTCACCAAATCGGACTGAATCGTTTGAAACGGTTCGCGTCTCCAGTAAGCAGTGAACTGCTGTGAAGAGAGAACTGATGATGAACAGGAGCAGAGCAGCATATGTGCAGCGAGCCGGGTAACGAACGAACACGCCCACTGCTAGAGCGGTTCTCGTTCTCGAGTCAAGAACCGGTTGCATCGGTTTTTGTATCACCAGTACACTGAACCGAGAACCGTTTCTTTCGGACACGTCCGATTTGAGAACCGATGATCTAATGATACTGCGCATGCATGTAATTTTTCCAGCGGACGAAAAGAATGTTATCCAAGTATTTTGTTAAGCATCAGAAAGTGTGATAATATAAAACATATTTTATTTAAAAAAATAGATGAATGTATCTAATCTGTGTACTTTGTTCAGTTGAAGATTCTGTTAGGTTATAGGCCAAAGGGGTTGTCAGGGATGTTGGACCATAATTAAGTCTCTGTTTAATAGGAGAAGGGAATATTTATGAAATACCTGTGCTGTAATTATAGTTAATGATGACACATTCACAAATTGAGTTTGTATGAAATAGAACTGATGATGAGCATGAGCAGAGCAGCTGATACACTGAACGCGCGTGCAGTGTGCTAGTTATGCGCATGCGTGATTCAGCGAACAGTGCCTACTATGACACAGCACGTCTGAACCAAACTAACGTTAGTTCCCTATCAGTCAGTCACGTTCAACGTAACGTCAGTGTGACTGACTAATGGGATCTCGCTCGAGAGCCCAATCATCTTCGAGTGTTAACAAAACAAGCCAATGACAGTTGGCGTGCGTGTTTCGCCACGCGCACCTGGCCCCGCAGCGCGGGTATAAAAGGAGAGCGCGTGCAAACGCACATCAGCTTTTCGCTTCGAAGCCAAGCCTTTCGTGTGAATCTCTGAGAGTGTATACAGACAGCTACAAGTGTTGGTGTTACGGCGCGTCAGCGGAGGATGCGATCCAGTGCTGCTGCTTCTCTGACGGCGTGCTGCAGCTCTTCAACTGCGGTCTCGCCGCGACCTCCCCTGTGCGCTTCAGCACTTTTCTAAAAGAGCATTTTTTCTTCTAAAAAAAAAACTAAAAAACAAAGAGCAACTTCTAAAAGAGCTCCAGCTTCGTGCCTAGAATTTGGGCCGGCTGACTCTCACGTTGTCCTGAGACCCCGGCCTGGATATGTGCCCAAAGTTCCCACCATGCCCTTTAGGGATCAGGTGGTGAACTTGCAAGCGCTGCCCCGGGAGGAGGCAGACCCAGCCATTGCTCTGCTCTGTCCCGTCCGCGCCTTGCGCGTTTACGTGGACCGCACGCAGAGCTTCAGGACCTCAGACCAGCTCTTTGTCTGCTTCGGAGGACAGCAGAAGGGGAAGGCTGTCTCCAAACAGAGACTTGCCCACTAGATAGTGGAGGCTATAGTCTTGGCCTATCAGGCCTGGCGCTTACCGTGCCCCCTTGGTGTGAGAGCACACTCTACAAGAGGCGTTGCTTCCTCTTGGGCATTGGCGCGGGGCGCCTCGATAGCAGACATTTGTAGAGCTGCCGGCTGGGCGGCACCTAACACGTTTGCGAGATTTTATAATCTCTGTGTAGAGCCCGTGTCCTCCCGTGTACTTGCTTTAGATGGCCAGTAACACTGGAACACTGCTCGGTGTCAATCACGCTTGCTGCGCCATTCCCCTCTACGGACCGGATACGTGCGCTTTTGTTGCTTCTCAGTTCAGTTCCCCGCGGCGAACCCTGTTGAAGTTCCTCCCGCACCCTCAGCAGTCAGGCGTGGCAGAGCGCCAGACGCCAGGTCCAGCACTCGTGTGTTTACCCAAGGTCAGCCCTTGTGCTGGGCTAGGTGCCCGTGTGTAGTGATTCCCCTTCGGGCGATCCCACATGTGTATTCTTCCACGGTACGGCTGCCATCACGGTGAGCCCGTGTCTTCCCTGGCAGAGACTTCTGCCGTCTCTGCTGTGTAGTTATCTCACCCCAGGCTGGCTGAGTCTACCTCAGAGACTTCCATATGTAGTACTGCCCCTGGCCAGTCCATATGTTTATCTCCACATGGTACCTCCTTTCGCAGGATGTGGCTTCCGTAGCGTTCCCCTACTTGGAGTACGCTTTCCCAGTGTTATCCATACCCACTGTACGGAACAGCAGTGACGGTCATCTCTGCCTAAGCCCTGTCCTATCTTCCATCCCAACTGGTGTGGGGGGACTTGCCGGCTTCCGCAGGGCACTGGAGGGAGTCAGCAATAGTGGCGTTTTCCAAGGGATCCCATTAGTCAGTCACACTGACGTTACGTCGAACGTGACTGACTGATAGGGAACGTCTCGGTTACATGTGTAACCCTCGTTCCCTGAAGGAGGGAACGGAGACGTAACGTCCCGTCGCCATAGTTGCTGTACCACCGCTGTACGGCCGGGGCACACAGTCTCGGCTCCTCAGCGAAAAACTGATGTGCGTTTGCACGCGCTCTCATTTTATACCCGCGCTGCGGGGCGGGGTGCGCGTGGCGAAACACGCACGCCAACTGTCATTGGCTTGTTTTGTTAACACTCGAAGATGATTGGGCTCTCGAGCGAGATCCCATTAGTCAGTCACACTGACGTTACGTCTCCGTTCCCTCCTTCAGGGAATGAGGGTTACACATGTAACCGAGACGTTCTTTTGGACAACTGATTCTGTGCTAATGCTATGGCATAGGTAAACCGAGGACCTGAATGAGGGCGAAACGTAAGTTTATTTAATAACAAATAAATCGCAATGGATTATGTATAGTAAGTGGATTATGGTTTCTGCGCTGATGACAACTAATTTATTCACTTTGTATCTTCAAGACTTCTTAAATCCTCGTATGCACATCACTGCCTCTGTACCTGTATTTGGGTGCTTGTAAAACTTAATTTTAAACTTTAAAGATCATGATTATGATGTTTTAACTGACTGAAATTATGATTACTGACTTTATAGATTTGAATGTGTATTTTCATCCCGGCCTGGGACGATATTATATCATTACGTCATCACGAATGACGTCATTACGTTAGGGCGGAAAAGAACCGATGGTCCGTTTTTTTTAACCGGTTCATTGAAATTAACTGTCCGAAAAACCAGTTCGCAGAAAAGAACCGGACTTCCCATCACTACTCCTTCGGGTCGATTACACGATGAATTCATGAAGATTTCAGTCCTTTTGTCCGTTCTTGAAAGTTATTTTTGAAGATAACTTTAAGCACAGTCTGTCTCAGCGCTATTTACGAGTGAATGACGTAACTGCAATAACGGAAAAAAAACGTACATGGAAAATTCAAATATAAACAAGAGTTAACTCAACCGCTCGTGTATACACACGGACTATATACACTTCAAAGTATTAATACGATGATCTATCGATTAATTTACTGTATTTTCTGCAATCTGTCAGCTCAACCGCTCCGATCAGCTCTCTCCTCAGCTGCACGTCTCTTGTCTCTCCCCTCCTCCCCTATTAACCACTGGCATCTTTTATTTTCCCGGGAGGGAGGGACTTAAAACATACAAACCAATGAAAATAAAGATCAACCTAACTCGTAGGGCAAAAGCAAGTTTTTTTTCCTGTGCACCCCAATAAACTTTAATACCAATAACGACATTCTTAAAGACACAAGCACACATATTTTGTGACTCAGTATATGAAGTGTTACACCCCATTCACACGGGGCCTTGGTGTCAACACATCTCCTTTACTTTGAATGGAGGGACGTCAAGCCTTGCCGAACTGAATTGTGGGTCCGTCGCGTCGCGTTGCTTCACTGGCGTTGCTCGCGGCAGAAGTTGAAAACTTTTCAACTTTTCAAGCGCCAACGCAGGCGTCAGCCAATCAGATTGCCTTATGCAAATACCCTAGCGCAGACGCTAGCCAATCCCGTTCATGCAACACCAGAAAAGTAATGTGATTGGCTGTTGTCACTATGACGGTCGCATCAGCACCAAGCTTCAGACACGCCCTCCATCAAGCGTTGATGCCGACGGGGCGTTAGACTCCATTAACATTTCAGTTCTGAATGAGAGACTAAATTAAGCAAACTGTAAATTAAACAACATAACCCCACTGCATTCTAGAACTAAATTCTAGTGGGTTACAATTGATCATATGATATATATCTGCCTATATATTTCATATTTCAACATGTCTCACTCAATCTTCAAACATTTCAGTCTAGTAAAATGTGTACAAGTTTTTGTAAAAATAACACACTAGGGCGTGTTCACACTTGGCGTCTTTTTTGACAAGAAAAAGTTGACGAGCGTTTTTTTTTAGTAAAATAAAAAGCTGGCAGCGTTTTGGTTACAAATAGCAGCCGAGGGGGTCTTTTGTTGCTATAACAGCTGCAACAGTAGCCTAGCGCTGTGTGCTGCAGAAATTTCTAGGGGTGCTCTGATTGATCGGCTACTGATCACTATTGGCCGATAATCGCTTGGGGATGTTTGATCGGCGGTCTCTAAAAAGGCCGATCTCAAAAAAACGATCTCAAGCTGATGACGTGCCTGCATTGAGAGGTTTGGCACCTCTCAAGGTGCGTTCACACCAGACGCGAATGAAGCGTTAAGCGTGAGTGATTTACATGTTAAGTCAATGCAAAGACGCGAATAGACATCCTGTGGCGCGGTTGGCGCGAATTGAGCGTTTCGGGCGTTTGCCACGCATCAGGAGCTTGCTCTAGTAGTGACGTGATTACGAGCGGAGGCTGTATGTGGATATCCGGAGCTGTACGATAGACCAAAGATTACCTGTTAGATTTACCCAAAACGAATTATATCTTATGTTTATCCACTACAGATACATCAGAGCCAGCGGCAAATGTCAGAAGGACTAGCCGAGGTTATGCTCCTCTCTTTGGGATACATGAGTACGAGCGCCCGGTGATCGCGTGGAGCTCATGGCTCCGAAATTGGCGAAGCACATTTTCAAATAGGCGCTGTTTTTATAAATAAACCGCAGATTTGAGTTTTAAACAACTACATTCTCGGCTGAAATACACGCGTCCAGTGTTTCCATAGCACATAAAGTGCAACTATAGCCTCTAAACAAAATCCACGTCAGCCATATCACAACGAGACTGGAGCCGCCTGCAGAAGCCCCTCCCATGACGCGAATTCGCGTCTGTTGTGAAGTGAATTTCACGCGCGAATGAAGCGAGTAAACTCAAAATGTTCAAGCGTCTAACTATGCGCGAATTGCGTGATTTATTCGCGCAATTTGCGTCTGGTGTGAACGCACTGTCAGTCTCTGTCCGGCGCAGGTGAAATAATTATAATGCTGAAGGTGAGGTACAATTCATATTTCTTCATTAAATAACTTATAAAGTAATTTGAAAACCTTATGTGAGATGTAATTTCACAAACATCGTGAGAGTGAATCACCGCATGCGCTCTCTCTTTCTCTCTCAAAATGCGCAAATGGCTTCAAATCACATCTATAAGCGAGCTGCACGCTGAACAGTTGACACAGGAACTGTCACTTACACAATCGAGGCAGGGTCGCGTCATCACTAAAGTTTATAAATTGCATTTCTTTTTAATTCTTGCCAGTGTTTAAACCATTCAGCCCTCACATGCTCTCCTGGAGACCGTGTGCTCATGCACACTCGCAGCGTGCACACACACACACACACACACACACACAGACACACACACATACATACATACATATACAGTATATATACATACATATATATATACACATACATACATACATAACGCCAGGTTTCCACTGCACGAGCTGAATTAAAGTGACAGCGCATTGTTTTCAGTAAATATGAGCATGGATTGTAAATTGTAATTGTAAATTGTAAACACGAAAAATGTAGTAGGCCTAATAACACCATAAATGCATATAATTAAAGTCTACTGTGTTTCACAGTCAACACATATGGCTTTTTGGCTAGGTTTAAAGGGAAAGAGCACTTTTAGATAAACAAGGCAATAATAGATGGCACTCGTGGAGGTAGAAAAACAAAGTTCTTTATGAACCGCAGGATTGCTTGTAATAAAGACTTAAATGCAAAAGGAAAGGCAGTAGAGCTGACTGTTTCTGTCAATGGTAAGTTTGTGATAATGTAAGAAAAGTAGTTTAAATGTTTTGCCACTTGAGCAACTTAATATATATAAATCTAGAAGTAAATGCAAAAGTAAAAAGTATTGAATAATGTGTTGCTTTGCTTATATTTATTGTGTTTAAACACATCTATTAAAGATTGTAGTCCTGTGTAAAAAAGAATCACAATGCTGAAAAAGCATTTTCAGTGACAATGTTTGGATTTGAAATCAAAATAATGGATAAAGTTTATCTAGAGTCATTTTTGCTTATTAGTATGGTTGAAGGTGATCGTCGAAGGTCAGCAGCACAGACATTGCCAGTCAATATATGGTAAAACAAAGTAACTGGCTGTATTTATTTGAACAAGCAACTCAGATATTTTCTCGTTTAAATTAAAGAGTAATGTGTTACTTTATGAACTACTTGAAAAAAAACAATCTGATTATGTAACCCTCATTACTTGTAAAGCCCAAAGTATACTTCAGCATCCAGGGTTCCGCAACGGTTCGCGCACTGTCCGCATGATGCAATTTTGTCATCAGAAGTGTCTGAGGATGGTCTGTTTAACAGCACAGGCACTAGGTGCCGCACATGTGTTGTCCATCCACGCTCATCCGTGGTTGAGTATACTTTGAAAGCTGTGTGGACATGACTGTGCACGAGACGGAATGACATGTGGAAAGTGAGGTACCGGGCCTTAATGCATTACCCCAACACTGGTCCTAAAACAGGAAGTGAGGCTGTATCTCGGCAATGCTTTTGTGTATCAGAATAAATCTTGGAATGCTTCATTGGCACCATGATCCGAGGGTTTCTTCCAACTTTGGTGACAGCACCACCTACAAGTCAAGAAATCAGAAAACTGATTCATGGATTCTGTGTATCATATGGAATCTGACATGACAAAAGTGATTTTGCCACCTTTTCACTCATACAAATTGCCAACATCCTGAGTTTGTCTACAGGCATTACTCCTCGTTCAGGTTGTCAGTCCAAATCCATTTTCTGTGCATATCCAATTGGAATCCAGTCATATTTTGCAAGTTTGAAAGTAAAATTAGATTTTATTTTTCTTTTATAATTTTGGTTTGTCTTTTTTAAAACTTTTCTCTTTCATCAGCTTGGTGGCATATCTTGGCCAAGGTCTCAAGAGTTTCTTTGGTCAAGTAGCTATATTTTATAACTAATTTCTAATGTGTTTATAATTTGATTGCTACTTTCATTAGCCCTAAAGTACAAATTTGTTATATTGGCTTGAGAAAGTCAACACATTGAAATGCTAGTTAAACTGGTTCATCTTCTGTGATTAAAATGGTAACACTTTCGAATAATGGTCCGTTGTTAACAAATAACTATGCAGGAAGTAATAGGTAGCACTACATTAACACTGCGCTTAATACTACTAACTAATATGGAAGCAGTATTAACTAAGCAGTAAGTAATGGCAAATATAGGACAAAAGTAGTTCCTTATTAGGTATTCAGTAATTACTAAATAAAAAATATTTGCATTGAGAACTACTTGCTAATTATGATAAATTAATAAAGAATAACCACTTAATTAGTAATCACAACAGTAACATGTCTAAAATTAAACTATTGTCTTGTTTTATTCTTAACATGGTCATAAAATGTATTTTTCAGAAGCTTGCACCTCAAATGGGCTCTTTGCAGAAACTAATTTATTAATATTATATCCCCCCCAAAATAAGTTGGCTACAGGTTGAGATTGTGACTACTATACTCTTACCAAAGAGTAGTTTATTTCAAACTTAAAGGGATAGTTCACCCAAATAGGGCTGTCGCGGTGAAGGAATTTCCCTTGCGGTAATTCTGAGTGGCTCAATAGCGCGGTATGCGGTATTACCACATATATATATATACACACACACAGATGGACGTATATATATATATATATATATATATCTCTGTGTATGTGTTACGATGTAACGTCTTCATTCAGAAACCAATGAAACCAAAACTCGCGTTGAAACAGGAAGTGAAGTAAACGGAAGAGAATGACAAAATAAAGGTCCACATAACAAAACATAAACCTGACAATAAGATCGTTAGTCTATTGTTATCCTATATATACTGTATATAACAGTTAGTTCTGATCCTCGAATCTGACTGACAAGATACTTTTTCTGTTGATATTTCACCTGCGTGTTCTAGACGGGTCTCAGTCAGTGCAGTTTCATTGTTGTGCCACACGGTGGCGGTAAGAGACTGTCTTTGAGTGGGTCACCGTTCATTCAACTACACGTTTAAAAACGCTGATTCATTCGAGATATGTAATGAAACACGCTGTTCAAATCATTTTAACTTTGAGCACCACTTTTAAAGGCTCAGCTGACCAGCAGAGCGTCGATATCAAATCAAATCACTTTTATTGTCACATCACCACAGCACAAGTGCCTTGGTGAGTGAAATTCTTGAGAGCGTGCTCCAGACAGTGCAAAAACACAAAACAATTTACATATAGACAGTACATATTTACAGACTGTACAGAAGACAATGTGCAAAATTCACATACATATACTCAATACACACAGTGTACTATAAAGACATACTTAGTTACCAATACACCGTATGTACACATTCTACATTATGTACACATCTATACATAGTAATATGTCAAGGTGCAACAGATTATACATATACAACAGATTAGTTGTGCAATAGATAGTTGTGCAAAGGTGCAACAGATTATACATATGCAATGTCGTGGATGTGCATTGTATGGTATCCAGTGATAGCAGATAGGTTGTATTATTGCAGTGTGTGCGTGTAGTCCAGTAGAACGGTGTTAAAGTGCAGTGCATGGCATGTTGTGTGAGTGGGAGTGTGATGTAGGGTGAATTAGTTCTGACTGTTCATTAGCCTGAGGGAAAAAGCTGTCCCCCAGTTGGCTAGTGCGAGATCGGATTCTGCGGAGACGTCTCTCTGAGGGCAGCAGAGAGAGCAGTCTGTGGGATGGATGGCTGGAGTCCTTGATGATCCTCCTGGCTTTCCTTATACACCGCCTGGTGTAGATGTCCTGGAGGGAGGGAAGCTCACCTCCAACAATGTGGCGGGCAGTTCGCACGACCCTTTACAGAGCTTTGCGGTTGCCAGCGGTGCTGTTTCCAAACCAGGCGGTGATGCAGCCGGTCAGGATGCTCTCCACAGTGCAGGTGTAGAAGGATCTGAGGATGCTGGGGCTCATTCCAAACTTCCTCAGCTGTCTCAGGAAGAAGAGGCGCTGATGTGCCTTCTTCAGCACTGCGTCTGTGTGAGCAGACCATGTGAGATCCTCGGTGATGTGAACGCCGAGGAACTTAAAGCTGTTTACCCGCTCCACAGGTGTCTTGTTGATGGTGATGGGTGTGTGTTCTCTGCTCTGTCTCCTGAAATCCACCACCAGCTCCTTGGTCTTGTCGATGTTGAGTGAGAGGTGGTTCTCCTGGCACCATTTAGTCAGGATACTCACCTCCTCTCTGTAGGCCGTCTCATCGTTGTCGGTGATCAGGCCTATCACCGTTGTGTCATCGGCAAATTTGACGATGACGTTGGAGCTGTGTGTAGCTGTACAGTCGTGTGTGTACAGGGAGTACAGGAGTGGGCCGAGGACGCAGCCCTGCGGGGCACCAGTGTTGAGGATCAGGGGAGATGAGGTGTTGTTGCCCATTCTGACCACCTGACTTCTGCCTGTCAGGAAGTCCAGGATCCAGCTGCACAGAGATCTGTTCAGTCCCAGAGTCTGGAGCATCTCAACCAGTGTGGCAGGCACTATGGTGTTAAATGCTGAACTATAATCCACGAACAGCATCCTCACATAGGTGTTCTTATTTTCCAGGTGGGAGAGAGCAGTGTGCAGGGTGAAGGCAATAGCGTCGTCTGTGGAACGGTTTCTGCGGTATGCAAATTGTAGTGGGTCCAGTGAGGCAGGCAGCACAGAGCAGATGTGGTCTCTGATGAGCTTCTCAAAACACTTGCTGAAGATGGGTGTCAGAGCAACGGGCCTCCAGTCATTCAAGCATGCGATTTTATTTTTCTTAGGTATGGGCACAATGGTGGATTTTTTGAAGCATGAGGGAACCACAGACAGAGAGAGGGACAGATTGAAGATGTCTGTAAAAACCCTGGCTAGTTGGTAAGCGCATGCTTTGAGCACACGGCCTGGGATGCCATCCGGGCCCACAGCTTTGCGGATGTTCACCCGTTTGAAGGATCGAGTTACATCCGCGACAGAAAGGGAGAGTGGACTCACCTCTTCTGCAGCAGCCGTGGGAGCGCACTCTGTGTGAGCGGTGTTATGAGCCTCGAAACGAGCATAAAAGGTATTCAGCTCATCCGGTAGAGAGGCCGCAATGTTCACAGTAGCTGGTTTATTCCCTTTAAAACCTGTGATGTTGTTGATGCCCTGCCACATGCTTCTTGGGTTGTTGTTGTTGAATTGTTCTTCAACTTTGTTTTTATATTGTCGTTTGGCTGCTTTGATGGATCTCCTGAGATCGTAACTGGCTTGTTTCCGATCGTCAGTGTTTCCGGATTTAAAGGCAGATGTCCGCGCTGACAAGGCTGATCGAACATCGCTGTTAATCCACGGTTTTTGGTTGGGGTAGATGGGGTAGATGTTAAGACAGATGGGGTAGATGTTAAGACAGATTTCACTTTCCTTGGACATGACAACCTGTTTTCACAAATATACATGACTCAACCTGAAGGACAGACGCAGGTAATCGCACACGCTCAGTCGATCTCTCTCATTCGCTGTCTGTTTAGGCTTGTTAAGTGCAAATTTTCTGAGCCTCTGTACAAATCAGCATGTACACATTGTTATCATTACTAATATTCAGTACATATTCACTAAGTATAAAACGAGAAGGGCGTAACCTTACGAAAAAAAAAGGAAATATCGCGGTTGCTGCGGTTGTTGCATTCCTCTGCAGTTATGCTCGTCAATAGCGCGGTTATCGCGACAGCCCTACACCCAAAAATGAAAATGTCATTAATTACTCACCCTCATGTCGTTCCAAACCTGTAAGACCTCAATTCATCTTCGGAACACAAATGAAGATGTTTTGGATTTAATCCTAGATAGGGATGTAACGATTCACTCAACTCACGATTTTGATTTGATTTCTTTTTTTTTATATAAAAATGAGATTTAAGACAAATTATAAATTAAATGTATCATTTTATTATTGTTTGGACAAAATGCACATTTCTTTGTGAAATTGAAATATAACACTATAATAATCTACTAATATAGCACTTGCATATTATTGCTCTTTTGTTGGTTTTGATTGCTTCTATTCTCCTCATTTGTAAGTCGCTTTGGATAAAAGCATCTGCTAAATAACAAAATTTAAATATAATGTAAATGTAAATAACACAACTAAATTGAAATTTTAAAACAAGCCCCAAATCAAATAAATAAGTAACACAAATAAAATAAATCTCTTCATATAAATAAGGCTTTGTCTGTGCTATTTTCATTTAAAATTAGAGGCAACCACTGCATTTTTATCATGATCCAAACAAAGATGCTGCATACATGCAACATGAGCAGTTTTTAATCTACAACCCCAAATCAGAAAAAGTTGGGACAGTATGGAAAACGCAAATAAAAAAAGAAAGTAGTGATTTCTAAATTTACTTTGACTTGTATTTCATTGCAGACAATATGAACACAAAATATTTCATGTTTTGTCTGGTCAACTTCATGTCATTTGTAAATATACATCCTTTCCTGTCATTCAGACCTGCAACACATTCCAAAAAAAGTTGGGACAGGAGCAATTTAGGGCTAGTAATGAGGTAAATTGGTTAAATAATGATGTGTTTTGAAACAGGTGATGTCAACAGGTGATTGTAATTATGATTTGGTACAAAAGCAGCATCCAAGAAAGGTCTAGTCCTTTAGGAGCAAAGATGGGCCGAGGATCGCCAGTTTGCCAACAAATACGTGAGAAAATTATTGAAATGTTTAAAAACAATGTTCCTCAAAGAAAGATAGGAAGAGATTTGGATATTTCACCTTCAATAAGATAACAAAACTACTACGAATTATACTACTAATAACAATATAAAACGCTCTAAGGATAAAGGAGCTGCTGGGTTCATGAATATTAATCACGTTGTATGGGTTCGCTCGAAATGATTTGCTGAAATCAAAACAGGGATGATAATAGGTGAGCGCCGGCCAATGAGATTGTCGTTTGCGCATTAGCTCCGCCCACTAGCAGAGAACCCGGCAGTTCTTAAAAGTTGAAGAATTCCAAAGAAACTCCGTTATTTTGACAGAAAAATACAACAAAGAATATCGTTTACATGTAGCGCGTCAATTCTGCATGTTATGAAAGACTCTCTCGCTCTGTATCTTTCTTTGCGCGCTGTGTGTGTGTGTGTGTGTGTGTGTGAGAGAGAGACAAAGCTACGGAGAGCCGTGCGCTTCACACTAGAGTTTATGGTACGTCAAATACAGCTACACTGCGCATCCATTCAGATGAACTGAAAAATAAAATGATAATAATATTATAATAAATTATAGTAACGCCGCATTTTATTGTCAGTAACTGTAACGGCGTTGTAACGGGGGAAACAGTAATTAGTTTGATTACTCGTTACTGAAAACAATAACGCCGTTAGTAATGCCGTTTATTTATAACGCCGTTATTCCCATCACTGCCTCAGACATACATTCATATAAACTCCTACCACTAATTGAATCACGATTGTTTAGCATCTCAACCGATTTGAATCGTCACATATTTTAATCGATTTTCAACCGGCTCGCAGTTAATCGAGTTAGTTCTTCTCTTCTGCCTCTGTTTTGGAGGCGCGTTCATGAGAGCGCCATGATGCATTAGTATGCTGACGTAACCCGGTGCGGTCTTCAAACTGACCAATCAGCAGATTACAAAACACACTACTTCGTACTACACTGTGCAAAAGGTATGACAGTTAGCAGACCCCCGATGTATACACATGTTGGTCTACAGGCCTTGATCACTATCAGCACCCCTGTGCCTTCAGGAATGCCAAATGGCCTATTAAATGTTTGGGACAGGAAAGCAGAAGTCTTTGATTATTTTCAACCTTACAACATCAATTTCACAATTTAATACGTTTTTAGACATGTTACTGTTGTGATTAGTAATTAATTGGTTATTCTTTATTAATTGATCATAGTTAGCAAGTAGTTCTTAATGAGGATATTTTTATTTGGTAATTATTGAATACCTAATAAGGAACTACCTTTGTCCTAAATGTGCTATTACTTACTGCTTAGTTCATCTTGCTTCCATATTAGTTAGTAGTATTAAACTCAGTGTTAATCTAGTACTACCTATTACTTCCTGCATAGTTACTTGTTAACAACGGACCATTATTCTAAAGTGTTACCATTAAAATGTTTTATTCTTAAGTAGTCCTAGAACTTTAAAGCTACAACCACCAAACTCACCTTCAGACTGGTCTGACTCAGTATGCTATATCTTTTCTAACTGTTTTGACATATGGTTTTTGTTAACCAGACAATCCAATCTACAGATAATCCCATAGAAATTAATGGAGGGTTTAAAATACGTTTATACAGTATTTAAGCTATCACTACCAATGCTTAACAACTATCCGGGAGCAACATGTTAAAAGATGTTAGCAACAAGTTATTTCATGTTAGTAATGTGATAAAACATGCTAGCAACATACTAATTCATGCTAACAATATGATAAAACTTGCCAACTACATGCCATATTTCAAGCTAAAATGTTAAAACATGTTAGCAAAATGCTGATTCATGTTTGCAGTGTTAAAACATGTTAGCAACATGTTAAGTCATGCTAGCAACATGTTAAAAATCATTAGCAGCATTAAAATAGTAGTAACATGCTAATGCATGCTAGAAATGAGCTCAAACAAGCTAGCAATGTGCTAATTCATGCTAACATGTTAAATCATGCTAAAAATGTACTAATTGATGCTAGAAACATGTTTAAAAATAGTAGCAAAATGTTAAATCATGTTAGCAACATGCTGTTCATGGTTTCTCATGCCAAACTTTGACAACCTTTTTTTTTTTTTTAAATCTGTTCTGAAACTAATCTTTTCTCTTTGTTATTTTCAACAGCTCTGCCATCAGAGACAATGGAAGTGGCAGCTCTAGGAAGACCTCTGTTTCCTGGTACGCTGTACGACTGCCGCAAGGATTCCTTTCTTCGAGGTGCTTCTCCACCCTAAACAAACTTTATTTTTAAAATACGTTGAATTGCCACTTACTACTCATTGTTTTAAAATACTAAAAAAAAAAAAACCCTGCATGTTAACCCGTCACTAAACCATCCATCAGCCACTTCTTCATACATAGAATAACTGTTATTAGAGCTACATCTGATTTCAGGTGTTACTCTGTGGGATAAGAAATCACTGAGTGAAGATCTAGACAGTCGTCCAAAGCCCCAGACAAATTTGGACTACAGAATCTCTGACTCTCTCTCAAGTAAATTCAGTCTCCTGGACGCAAGCGCTTCCCTGAAGGCCAGTTTCATGGGAGGGCTCCTGGAGGTGGGAGGATCTGGCAAGTACCTGCGTGACACCAAATCCTCAAACCAACAGTCCAGATTCACAATGTATTACAGTGAAACCACAAGATATGAACATCTCACTATGAGCCATCTGCGCAAGATCACCTACCCTGAGGTGTTTGAGCAGAAAACTGCAACTCATGTGGTCATTGCTGTGCTGTACGGAGCGCAGGCATTCATGGTGTTTGATCAGACACTATCAGAAGAGGAAAACAAGCAGGATATTGAGAAAAATCTGAATGACATGGTCAGAAAGATCCCCGAATTATCTGCTGAGGCAAATGCAGCTTTACAAATGACCGCTGATGAAAAGCAAATGGCTAAGAAGATCACCTGCACATTTCACGGTGACGTCCGCCTTCAGCAGAACCCCACCACATACATGAAGGCCCTGGATTTGTACAAGCAGCTCCCGGCTCTGCTGAAGGAACCACAGAATGAAGTCCCAATAAAGGTCTGGCTTTATCCACTTCATCTTTTGAATGCAACAGCAGCTCGTGTAGAGAGAGAAATCAGTACAAGTGTGGTTTTTGAAACTGAATCTGTAATCGAGGAGCTGGGAGAGGCAGAGAGGATATACAATGACCTGTTAGGAAATGCACTGGTTAATAGTTTTAGAGACATTAAAGAGAGGCTGCGCTCATTTCAGAAATCATTTAGCATTTACAAGACAATGTTCCTGGAAGCAGTTGGCAGGGTCTTGCCTGCTGTTCGAGGAGGAGGAATGGTGGAGAAGTATCTAGAAAATATCATGAAGGTCCACGGGAGATCCCCATTCACTGCTGACATGATGAATCAGTGGTTAAATGATGCAAAGTCTGAAATTGACCTCTTGAGCTCTCTCACCAAGTCACTGGGAGGGATCCGAATTGAAAACTCAGATGGTCTCAACAAGATCCTTGCTAATCCTGATTTTCTTGGAGTGCTTTGCTTGACCTTCACATCTCTGGAGTATGAAGACCCATATCTTTCAGCCTTGAAGGAGTTCCTGAAAACCGACAGGTTTAAAGATCTAGATGGGGAACAAACCATGGTCTCTGTGGCATCTGTCAAAAAGTGGTTTGCTGATTTTGATCTCATAGGAAAGATTAGATTTAACATCAATCTTTTCAAAGGTTTATTAAAGCCATTTGAGGGACAGAAAGTCCTGTTCATTATTTCTGCCATCTCAGATCCCTCCAATCCAGGCTCCTCTATCTACATGTATGAACTTGGGCAACTGACAGAAAAACAGTTTCAAAATACTTTCAGACTGCTTTCAGGATTGAAGAATTGAACCCGGATACACTGTTAAAAGTAAACAACAATGTGAACAATCACTTTCAATAAAGTGATTTATTAAAATGATTTACAACTATTAAATTTCAATATTAAAGCACTTCATTTTCCCAAGTAAACCTAAGCATTTGTGTGTCATTTAAAAAAATATTGTCTTAATGCTTATCAAAGGTGAACTCAGAGTCAATCTCTGTAGCAAAGATCCCACCTGCTTAATTTGCTCTCTTTTAAGAAATAATGGCTAAAATGGTATGTGTGCATTGTCAGTGCCTCGGTTTTTTTGGGGTGTGTTTTCCGAAAGCATAGTTAGCCAGCTATGCTCGCAAATTCCATTCAATACATCCCACCAGTGCCATGCCATCTGCATAACTAAAAAAATAAAATAAAATAACATTTTATTTCAACCAAGAGTGGAAAAGTGTCTTCATTGTAGCTCACTGCATTTATATGATTCACATGGATGCAGGTAAAAATCAATATAATTTTCTCCACACGGTAAAAAAACCAAATCAACGGAAAAAAAAGGGTTCTCTATTTTTGTTCTGTTATTTTATTAAAGGTTTTTGATCATAATAATTCAAGAAATATCTATAACTGTTCTGTAAAAGTTTTTGCGATTTATTTATTTTAATTCGGGTATTTTACTTTCATTTAATGGCTTTTGTTTGTCGTTTGACAGTTTAAAAATAATACAGAAAAAAAAAATAATAATAATAATATATATATATATATATATATATATCAGGGCTCGACATTAATGCTTGTCCGGGACAAGTGAATGTTTTGGACAGGCAAGTGAAAGAGAAATTTACTTGCCCAATCGGACAAGTAACTTGAAAATGTCAATACCAAAAACAATAATAACTGCCTTTATTTGTGATATAGCCTCGCCTCGTTTGCGATATCGTAATTGTTGTTTTAACGATGTGCGATTTGACATTATCCAGTAATTTGCAAGAATCAAACAAGACACACCTACACAGTGCATGCATACAGAAGTCTAGTAGGTTGTGTTTTATTTTTTATTGTTTATTTGGATCCCCATTAGCTTCCACAGAGTGGTTGCTAGTCTTCCTGGGGTCCACAACTCAATCCAAAGCAGACAATCGTACAAATAGATAAAAAAAACCCACACAAATTCACTTATCACATCACAAACTATACATCTCAGCAGAAGCAGCACTTAAAATATACATCTACATATTTATAAGCATATCTTCACGTTTTCTTCGAAATACATATGTACAGTTACTCTCTTATATTTATAGGAACCATATTCAGGCCCGGCGCCAGAATGGCATAACTGGGGGGGGGCATTTTAATCCCATGGGGGGGTGCCACTACTTTTAATGCACAATGACAAAACGGACACGGTGCCTGCGCGCACACATACAAAAGTTCACTAGTTTTTTAAGTATTTTTGTAAAGATATTTTTTAACGTTTCCTGCATGGATTAAAAAATAAAATTGCGTTTTTGAGGGACAAAAAAAAAGGTAGGCTAAACCCCGTAAAGGCCAAGTCGCATTTTTTACATTCATGAATAGCCTGAATTAGCATGAATTAGTTGGTAAATAAAGCTAAATGTTTACTTAAATTATAAATACAGATAAACATTACTAAAAGCTATTATAGTTCTTCTCACTCCATATATGACATAGCTAACAAATCCTTTAAATTTAACGTTTGGCTATTCAGAAAACTAATGAAAAATAGTAGAAGTACGTCAACCCAAAACGAATTCATTGCTGCTGAATCTGGAACGGTCGTTGAGCTCACATAGCCTACCTCTCTCTTGAATGTTAATTTCTCTACCATAAGCCATCTCCAAAGGCGTTTCAGAGAATTTGGCAGTACATCCAACCGGCCTCACAACCGCAGACCATGTGTAACCACACCAGCCCAGGACCTCCACATCCAGCATCTTCACCTCCAAGATCGTCTGAGACCAGCCACCCGGACAGCTGCTGCAACAATCGGTTTGCATAACAAAGAATTTCTGCACAAACTGTCAGAAACCTTCTCAGGGAAGCTCATCTGCATGCTCAAATACAGACAAGAGAGGAAAAGAACATTTCAAAACCCAAGCAATCATTTCTATGGGTGCATACATTTGAAAGAACTCAAGCAAATCATTTAATACATTGATCATTGATTAATACCTTTACTATACTTACTCATATATATATATATATATATATATATATATATACAACCCCAAATCAGAAAAAGTTGGGACAGTATGGAAAACGCAAATAAAAAAAGAAAGTAGTGATTTCTAAATTTACTTTGACTTGTATTTCATTGCAGACAATATGAACACAAAATATTTCATGTTTTGTCTGGTCAACTTCATGTCATTTGTAAATATACATCCTTTCCTGTCATTCAGACCTGCAACACATTCCAAAAAAAGTTGGGACAGGAGCAATTTAGGGCTAGTAATGAGGTAAATTGGTTAAATAATGATGTGATTTGAAACAGTTGATGTCAACAGGTGATTGTAATTATGATTTGGTACAAAAGCAGCATCCAAGAAAGGTCTAGTCCTTTAGGAGCAAAGATGGGCCGAGGATCGCCAGTTTGCCAACAAATACGTGAGAAAATTATTGAAATGTTTAAAAACAATGTTCCTCAAAGAAAGATAGGAAGAGATTTGGATATTTCACCTTCAACAGTGCATAACATAATTAAAAGATTCAAGGAATCTGGAGGAATTTCAGTGTGTAAAGGACAAGGGCGCAAGCCTAAGCTGAACAACCGTGATCTCTGATCCCTCAGGCGGCACTGCATCAAGAATCGTCATTCATCTATAAGCGATATCACCACATGGGCTCAGGACTACTTTGGCAAACCTTTGTCAAGTACCACAATACGTAGTTACATCCACAAATGCCAGTTAAAACTGTACTGTGCCAAAAGGAAGCCCTATGTTAACAGTGTCCAGAAGCGCCGTCGACTTCTCTGGGCTCGGAGGCATCTGGGATGGACCATCACACAGTGGAAACGTGTACTGTGGTCAGATGAATCAGTATTTCAGGTATTTTTTGGGAGGAATGGACGCCGTGTGCTCCGGACCAAAGAAGAAAAGGATCATCCAGACTGTTACCAGCAACAAGTCCAAAAGCCAGGGTCTGTCATGGTATGGGGTTGTGTCAGTGCCCTTGGCAAAGGTAACTTGCACTTCTGTGATGCACCATTAATGCTGAAAAGTATATAGAGATTTTGGAGCACAATATGCTGCCTTCAAGAAGACATCTTTTCCAGGGACGTCCATGCATATTTCAACAAGACAATGCAAAACCACATTCTGCACACATTACAAAGTCCTGGCTGCGGAGGAAGAGGGTACGGGTACTTGACTGGCCTGCCTGCAGTCCCGACCTGTCTCCAATAGAGAATGTGTGGCGCATTTTGAAGCGCAAAATGCGACAACGAAGACCTCGTACTGTTGCCCACCTTAAGACTTGTTTGCAGGAAGAATGGGACAAAATTACACCTGAAACACGTCATCACTTGGTGTCTTCAGTCCCTAAACGTCTTTTAAGTGTTGTGAAAAGGAATGGCAACATTACAAAGTGGTAAATGCTGTTTTCCATACTGTCCCAACTTTTTCTGATTTGGGGTTGTATATATATATATATTTATATATATTTCCCATTTTTCTATATAAAATTTTATATTCAATTAATTGGATCTCCGACTTCATTCACCATATCTGGTCCTGGGTCTTAACTGTAAATTCCCCTTCATTACCAAAGCGGCTTTATATCTGAGAGAGAAAAAATTAAAGCTAACTCGTGATACAATCCCAAGCTTTTATTTCAATGTGTTTCATAATCTAGCAGAAAATACCCTTTGTCAAATTGTATGCCTTGAATTTGAGGATTTTTTTTTTTCAGAAAACTGTCACATTTGGTCTGTGTTTGATTTGGACTTTTGAGTGGGTTTTTCAGTGTTTCCTGGGGTCCGTTTCAGAAAGGAGGTTAAGTGAAAACTCTGAGTTTGAGTTGACTTACCCTGAGATGGGAAACTCTGAGTTTTTGGTTTCAGAACAGCTGAATTGAGTTAGTTCAATCCACTCTGAGTACGTTGACTCTGAGTTTAACACGTGCACCATGACTATGAGAAGTCGTGATCAATGGGGCTCTGAAATTATGATTTGCCAGTGGCAGGGCAGTGCCCCCCTGTCAACAAGCTTGGCCCCCCTAAATTTATATATATATATAAATAAAGAAAAACATCACCAGCTGCTAAATTCAAATCTGTGTTCGCTGGCTGGCACAGAGCCAGAGACACACACGTTTTTAAAGCACTGCACATTATAACCAATCACATACGATTCTGTTGAGCTTATGAATGCAAGGACCAATAAGAGGCATTCAGATGAGTCATCGCTGAAACACGCTATTTCATCACCGTGCGCTCGCTGACTGAATTCTCTGACTAATTCTCATCAGAAACAACAAAGTGAAGATGTAGGAATGTAAGTAAGATATTAATTTCACAGTGTAAACAGCTTTAGAGATTATTATGGCAGTTTTTGAGAGTGCTTGAACTCACTGGACTGAAGTGAAAATGTTCTTTGATAATGTAAATGTTCTTTGCTGTCTTTTTGTACAATGAAAGTGTTATAGGCTAATTAACTTACAGTGTTTTCATTAAATTCACATTAAATACAAAGTCAGTCGAATTAAAAGTATTTTATGGCATGACATATCTGGTACTTAAGTAAAAAGACAGGCTTTTATGCGTAGTTAATAGATTACAGTATTAGGCTACTTTGCCTATCGCCCATTATAGACCAAATAACAATCTATAAAGGTACAAAATGCATTTCCTTACACATATTTGAGAATTGAGATATTTCATGATATATTTTAGGGATATATCGAATAATAAAAAAATAAAATAAAATAAATAAAACTCCTGCTGAAAAAAAAACAATAGACACCATTACAAAATTAGTAATTGTTTTACTGGTTATAATGGGACTTGTATTGGTTTTACTGGAAACTGTAATGGACCTAATGCTGTAATGGTCTCTACTGGTAATTGGCTGCCTTCTATTGGTGGCTTGTTAAAACTAATAAATCCTAATGGAATATGTCCCAAAACACTACAGAAAACAATTTTTTTAATGGTTAAAAGTTGATGGTTTGTAATGGTATTTGTAGTGGAAACCATTAAAATTTTCTGTGATGGTTTTATTGTTTGTTTTTTCAGTAGGGACATAAGCCTATATCAGTTATACAGTTGTATAACCCTTCACTCGTGCCCCCTCAAAAATAATGAGTGCATGATGCCCCTGACACTACAATAAAAAAATATTTCTCAAATAAATGAATCATGATGAAACATTAATTTTAGTTGAAATTGTTATAGATTACTTCTAGAGATTCAACTGTTCTTGTAGGTTCAAGGCAAACAGATTGAGATCAGGGAGTTGTTAGTTCATCAAACACAACTTCTCTGCAGTATGAATAAAATAGTAGGATCCCCTTCCCTTGTCGCTGACCCTGAGCCATCAACCTCAAAGAAAGTCAAGTCAATGTTCCAGTCATACGCAACTGCGGCAAATTCATCTGCAGCACTTGACGTAAAAGGAGAAGTCGATCAATACCTCGCAATGCCAAGAATGAACCCCGACGTTGATGTCCTTCACTTCTGGAAGGACAATTATGTTATACTGCCCCAACTTTCACACGTTGCAAGATGCATATTTAGCATCCCCAGCGGCTCGGCCAGCATAGAAAGGGTGTTTTCTATTGCTGGCCTGATGTCCAGCACTAATCGCATGTGCTTGACCCCTGCCACTCTGCAAATGCTCAGCATCATCAAAATAGCACAAACTGCTTCATTTATTCCTTCACTATCTTAATAAGCCACATCACACGTTTTCATGTTAAACATTTTAGAATGTCTATTAACAGCCTAATAATCTGCGCAATTATGCACAACTTAAAACAACAACAAATATTCTGAATAGCGAAAAAGAACCTTTTCGCAATGTTCTGGGAATGGTCTGACAAAGTCAACATTCCCGGTAGGAACCAAAAATGTATTGTTGGGTTTTGATTAAATCATGTGCTAAGTGAATAAATGTAAACAAATAAAAGTCAAACCTTAGGGCAGGGGTCTGCAACCTTCAACGTCCAAAGAGCCATTTTGGCCCCTTTCCCACCGAATAAAATTCATGTGGAGCCACAAAATATTTGATGCCCAAATAAAGATAACATGGCATAAAGTTAAAGTTAAAGTTTTATATTCAGTTATGTTACAGGGCATGCAGGGAAGTAGTAATCATTTCAGAAGTGAGAGGGACAGAAATGTCAAATTTAGTAATAATAATAATAATAATAATAATTATAATATTTATTTATGTATGTATAATTGACAAAAAAAAACTCTTACGTTTAATTGGCTAAGAAATAAAATACACTGCTGGACAATAACCAATAATTTGTCTAATATAATATCTTTGATAAATATTGATCAATTTTATGGTTATGATTGTACAATCAGTATATACTGTATATACTACAAACACATTTTCCATTTTTATCACAAAATAAGGCAGAAAATATATTTTATAGCTTCTGTACTGTAATTTATGCTGTCAATTACCACTGTATCATTCATATATGTGGCCCTGGAGCACAAAACCAGTCTTAAGTCGCTGGGGTATATTTGTAGCAATAGCCAAAAATATATCGTATGGGTCAAAATTATAAATTTTTCTTTTATGCCAAACATCATTAGGATATTAAGTAAAGAGCATCTTCCATGAAGATATTTTGTAAATGTATTACTGTAAATATATCAAAACTTCATTTTTGATTATATGCATTGCTAAGAACTTCATTTGGACAACTTTAAAGGAGATTTTCTCAATATTTAGATTTTTTTGCTTCTTCAGATTCAAGATTTTCAATTAGTTGTATCTCGGCCAAATATTGTCTGATCCTAACAAACCATACATCAATGGAAATATTATTTATTCAGCTTTCAGATGATGTATAAATCTCAAATTTCGGAAAATTGACACTTAAGACTGGTTTTGTGGTCCAGGGTCACATATTACCTGGAGAAGACTTGAAAAACACATATCGTCTTCACGTTTCATCCATTAAGTTTTATGCTTGTTATTCAGCTTAGCTACAGTGATAGCGGGATGCCTGTCAAAAGATATTATTACTTCTCATATGAGTCCGTTTTGGACTTTCTGCGCGAGAGCGCCCCCCGGCTTCGAGAATGAATGAAACATACAGCGCATGAGAGTGTTCAGCGCTCCGTGAAGTTCACATCGTTTTGGATACAAATAAAACGTATCCAAAACGACGTGACTATCTTTTCTCTTTTAATTTAAATCTAGATTTATTCACATTGGCCCTTGAAAACCTCTACTTTAACACACTTGACCGAGAAAAAGTGCAGGGGAAGAGTTTAGGTTGTATAAAAAGTCTGGGGACACCTCACCCGCTTACACCCATACAGGGAGCCACCGCAAAGGGATGAAAGAGCCGCATGCGGCTCGGGAGCCGCGGGTTGCCGACCCCTGCCTTAGGGAGCTGACTTCCAAACAGCGAGCTGAAGTTTTCTGTATCGCAGTTGTGTCTTGTTTCCTTGAATTTATTTGCTATATTCTTTTGTCACTGCATTGACTATTTATAAAGAACGGTACATTATTATGCAATCCAATCAGAATGGATGGGAAGATTACGGTGACGTCAGATTGCGGCTCTTTTTTCAAGGATATCACATGATCTTAAATAAACCTGCAGTCCTGCAGAGTCATGGTTCAGATAAACAGGGGTGGGAGGGGCTTTCAAGCAGATTACACAGGGGAGATCCACTGAGCATTAGGGTAATATAATACCCATATGCTCTCAGTCTTCAATATTTATAAATCTATTTATTAAATACTAGAAAGTAATTATAGGAAATCCAAATATATAGTGTAGAATTATAACTGAATATAAATATGTAAACACTGAACAGTTATATCCTACACTGTTTAAAATTTAAAATAAGAAAAGTATTTTTTACAGAAAATGCAGTATAATGTTACAGTAATTTCACATTTTTCTTTAGAAGTGTGAATTTCCATACAAATACATACATTCAAACCAAATTTAAATAATTATCAATTATTTAACTGATTGTGTGAGTTACTGAAAAAAAGCAGGCATTTTCCTTATTAATATAATATAATATACTATACTATATGTGTCCCTGGAGCACAAAAGCAGTCATAAGTAGCACAGGTATATTTGTAGCAATAGCCAACAATACATTGTATGGCTCATAATTATATATTTTTTTTAATGCCAAAAATCATTAGGATATTAAGATCTTGTTCCATGAAGATATTTTGTAAATTTCCTACCGTAAATATATCAAAACTTAATTTTTGATTAGTAATATGCATTGCTAAGAACTTCATTTGAACAACTTTAAAGGTGATTTTCTCAATATTTAGATTTTTTTGCACCCTCAGATTCCAGATTTTCAAATAGTTGTATCTCAGACAAATATTGTCCTATCATAACAAACCATACATCAATGGAAAGATTATTTTTTCAGCTTGAATTTTAAAAAACTGACCCTTATGACTGGTTTTGTGGTATTATTATTAAAAATATAATAGGGAGATGTCAAGAATGCAGTAAAATTTAACAATGATTTCACATTTGTTTTATAAAACTGCTACATTTCCTTAAAGGTGCCATAGAATGCACTGATACAATATTTTAAATTGTTCTCTGATATCTACATAGAAGGTATGTGGCTCAGGTAAGGGCAAAAAATCTCCAGAAATGGTTTTACATGTGCATTTACAACCCTAGGATTTGTCCCTAGAATGAAACGGTCTGTTATTGGCTTATTTGGAAGGGTCATGAATAATAATGAGCTCTGCTCTGATTGGCTGTTTCATAGTGCGGCTCAATGTTGAGCTTTGCTCTGATTGGCTGTTTCACAGCATGGCTCAATGTTGAGCTCTGCTCTGATTGGCTGTTTCACAGCATGGCTCAATGTTGAACTCTGCTCTGATTGGCTGTTTCACAGCATGGCTCAATGTTGAACTCTGCTCTGATTGGCTGTCTCATTTCAGTAGCTCACACAGCAGGAAGGAAACACAGGGAGGAAAATATATATTTCAATACTTTCTCGCGCAGTTATATCATCGGGTAATTATACTCTATATATAATGTGGCCATCAGGGAGCCACTATTAATATGCGGGGCTTTTGAACGATCGGTCGATCGCATTATAGTTTCACTTTCACTTTCGAGATTCTCAATCGCACAAACTCTGTTTATACTATGGAGGCAGTACTTACCACACATTTTACAAGATCAGATGCTTGTCAGTGGTGCTCAGGATCTGTAAATCATTCGCCATCATCCTCATCTCTCCTTACTCTGTTTATGTGGTAAGTTAAATCTTATGTACTGTAATGTAACAGGCTACTGCTAGCAAGGAACTAACCATGTCCCTTTAGAAGAACACGGTGTAATGAAAATCAGTTTTGCTATATTGAAAAAGCAAGCTAGTGGACACTGAGAAACAGCCAGTCTAAAGACTTCTACAAATGTATTTTGACCTTTCTTAACACATTTGTGTACTGTTGTAACCGCTCTACAGCAGCAGCAGTTTTGCTTGTTCATGCAAATCGATCACCTACCGTAAGATTTTAATTTTAAACAAAACGTTTTTTCTCTCTCAGGCCAGGGGGAAAAAGGCCACTGGAATGTGTCATTCTTTGTGTCATTAGATACACAAATTATGTTGCTATGCAAATTACGACTCATTTTTTCAAGACATATTTTTAATAGCGTTTTTAAAACGTTCCACAAACAAGACAATGATAACTTTTTATGTTAACGATTTTAGAAAGTTTATCAAGGACAGATAACGTTAAGAAAACGTTCTACTAATGTTACTGCAAGAACGTTTTTTGATAACTTTGAGAGAACCTTTAGAGAACGTTAGCCAAAGTTACGAGAACATTCCCTGTTAGCTGTAACTACAGTAGCTCAACCATTTTGCAATGAATGGCTAATGTGATGAAATAATGATAGATGGTGTGAGGGCTAAGTCTATTTGTCAGAGAACCATATTTGAGCAACCTAACATTAGCAATTGATTACAGGAAACCGCAGACAATTGTACAATCAATTGCATGAATGTACCAAGCATTTGCAACTTGTTCAAAAGAATGACATTTACATTTATCAGACGCTTTGACTTACAGTGCATTCAGGCTATACATTTTTTATCAGTATGTGTGTTCCCTGGGAATTGAACCCACAAACTTTTGCGCTGCTAACGCAATGCTCTACCACTGAGCCACAGGAACAATGAGAATGAGAAACTGCTTTTATGATGTGCACAAGTGACTTGATGATGTGGAGTTTTGAGAATTTAATTTCTGATCTGATAAATGAGCCAAAGCGACTAAGGAAAAAAAAGAAAAAAATAAATAAATGAAAACCTCTGGCATGTATGGTGTCAGAGAAACTTTTATGTTAAATAAAGTGTGACACTTTATATTTTGATAGTGACTTTTAAGTACACTGCAAGTTAGAACATAATCTGATATGTTAATCATAATCTTTAATAATCTGATTGATGGACTCTCTGATATAATTTAGTTTTTATTTTAAATGTGAAATGTCACAGCTGTAACATGTAAAGAATATTTCACTAACCATACATACAAACAAGCCAACTTTAAGTAGTGAACTTATTATTAGAACATTTGTTTGCAACCTCGAGAACAGAAAAAATTACTCTAGTTCTAAGAATGTTCATAGTTCAATTAACACTGAAATACCAAAAATGTTAACTGATAATGAGGTATTGAGTTATTATTTTTCATTATACTCATCCTTAAATTTTCTTACATTTCTTCAGACATCCCACAGAAGATAAGTTTGTATGCTAACATTTTTAGAACGTTCCACTAACAACGCAATAACGTTTTTAATGCCAACGTTTTTAGAACGTTCCACACTGTTAGACATTTCTGTAATTTCCAGTTATTTACTGTATATCACCCAGTATACTACTGCAAATTCCCTTTACAGTTAATAACTGTAATACCCTTTGCATCATGGGAATTTTTTTTAATTGCTGTATACTACTTTATTTGCTGTAAAGGTCTCTTTGGCGCCATTCTATTGAGGTCGTTTTATTTTTCTCATTTCTTACATTAGGATTGACACAATTTGCCCTACACCATGTCTACAATGCCGCAACAGCTTGGGACTTACTATACTGGATGTTACATCGCTTGTAATGATGGGAAAATCCATTTGTCCTTCATGTCAGAAACAGCACGAGTGCTTGGAGTACATCTGTACGTCAGAAATATACCTTTACTGTCCGCATCCACTGTAGATAGTATATATAATGGGTTCTATACTGTCTTTTATCAAGTCGCACCACTCGCATCCGAGGAAGACACGGAAACAGCGCGGCAGCTCCGGAGAACATCTGCGCTGTGTGTCGATGCTGCACCTTACGAGAGAATGAGACCAGCAAGCAAGGTAAAAATATATGTACCTTTGTCTGTGTGTTTGTATCAGATTTTAACCCATAGTAACATTTACTTGTCAACATGGTGGTTACAGAACTTTACCACGGTAAACTGCGCCGTCGTTTCAAACGACTTTTGTCAGCTTTTTCAATTAATTTACTGAATTAAAATTATTTTTAACGAGCAATGCTCATCTTATATTAACATTAGGTTAACTAATGTGAAATTTTGTTCATGTGTCAGTAGTTAATGTTGGCCAGTATCCTATTGAGAAAATAAAATCGTATGTTAGCTAAGTTAAACAAGTTTTATGGCTAGCTGCCTTTCTAGTTTTAGAATTAGTTTGTTATAGTTTTTAATGGAATTTAAGATTTACTGCATTTTTTTGTATTTGTGTTTTAAAGGCAACTGCAATGAAGCATCAAGAAAGACATGAGCATGCCAGCCACCCTGAGACTGATAATTCATGGTAAGAGAACAGCTATGGTTTTGAGAGGTTTGTGTATTCTATATGAGGTTTGCCTTTTAAAAGTGTGCTACTTCTACTTCTTGTTTTTCAGAGAAGACATTTCTGTCACTTACAAAGTGGACGGTGAGCAAAGGTGGTGGCCACGTTTTGGAGCAGCACCTGGGTTTTGCAGATGGCTATGTATTCTTTGGCTGCTTGTCTTTTTTCCCATTATGTTTCTGTTGCCTAAAGATTCTTTGTGAGGATAAATACAGAGGATACAACATAATGCACTGCAAAACGTCCTAAGACAGGAGAAATGGTGAAGATGCACTGTTCCAGCATTGGAAGTCTGTATTTTTAAGTGTTATACATGCAATGTTTTAAATAAAGAATTTGATATTTTGCAATTATTGTGTCTGTTTTAATTGAATGCCAGTAGTACCTATGTAGAATAAAAATTAAATGAAATCTATATAAAAATGATCAAATCTAATGAAATGAATGAATTACAGTAGTATACTGATGAATTTTATTTTATTTACAGTAATTTTGTAAAACAGTACAGTAAATCAAATACAGTTTGCAACTGTAAATCTTAATTATAGTAAATTTACTGTAAAAACCCTTTGAAATGTCTAACAGTGTAGAAAAGCTAGTGTTTTTTTTTTTATAATAAAACAAGCAGTAAATGAATAGAGTGTCCCTTGAAGTGCGTCGCGGATGCAAACACCGAGGGAAAACAGGATCTTCATATGTGTGTGTATGTCTTGGACATGATTAAGTATTGAAGTCCACTTTGCCACTCGCACTGGTCCTTAGGTCCAGTGTTGCCAGATTGGGCGGGTTGCCGCCCAATTGGGCTTCTTTTGATCGGCTTGGACCAGAGAATAACGCATTGGGCGGGTAGACAAAATTTGGGCTGCTTTTAAAAAATTAAAAGCCGCCCAATCAGCTGCTTTTTTCTTCGCTTTTATCTTTAGTCATGTTATTTTAATATGTTCGAGCTCAAAGTATCACAGTAAAATAATGTGTAGTGCAGTCATCAGCTCATTTTTCCTTAACACAACCCTTATTGGTTCAGTTTAACAGAGACTTGTCAATCAATTTACCATCTTTTATGAGATATGATGACTCGTGAGCAGTGTTGGGGGTAACGCATTACAAGTAACGCGAGTTACGTAATATTACTTTTTTCAAGTAACTAGTAAAGTAACGCATTACTTTTTAATTTACAAGAAAATATCTGAGTTACTTTTTTCCCATTTATTGACTGATAGTTATTGAAAAACTAACTGAAATAAAATAATAATTAACAAAAATTAACAATCGTTTTCATAATCATTACGTTCTCACCCCTTGGCGGAAAAATATTTGAGTTGTGTAACAGTTTAGGGAAATACCTGTAAATGGCGCATCACACACATGGGGTTATCTGACGGAGAGACGCAAAGCAGTTTAAAGCAAAGTCCTGTACGGGTCCTGTTTGATAAACGTGCACCAGCAGTACTTAACAGAACACCCGACCCGTTATCCCACAGCAGCACTAATTTAATTCTGTACCAGACCAGAACCGTTTGACATAAAGACCGCGAGCCGAACCGCACCCGCATTAATCTACAACATCAGGTAGGCAAACTTATTCATTTTCTCGTGTAACACAAGCAATCAAACCAACATTAGGCATTCTAAGTTGGTGCTTTGACGAAAAACAGACATGCAGAGCAACGTGATAATTAACAGAAAAAAAAGATAAGAACGGGCCTTTCTGTAAACAATACAAAACTTGGCCGAGCATCTCGTGATCACTCTGCCAAACTTTAGAACAAATATGCATAGGCTAAATCACATCATACACATGCTTATAATTCTTCATAAATAAAGAAAATAACATATTCAAATATGAGCCTTTATTGCGATTGTCGTTATTATTGAATTTCATTAGTCATTAGTCATAATTCATTAGATGATTTATGCGCGGCTGTTCATGGAAAAGTGAGCAAGACACGACAATACCATGATTATGGTTAAATAAGAAAAAATACATCTAATATAACGAAATTAGGCTACATTTATTTTCATATTAATATCTCAACACACCATTAGATTACATTATCGCAACTTGTGTAGATTTATGTGTTTCAGCATGCGTTAATTTTGTGTCGCTAAACGTTTGCCTCAATAAGTTAAATTATGCCTTATATAAGTCTTATATAATGCCTTATATAATTATTATGCCTTATATAAGTCTTTCTTTGGCCTTCGCTCTGGAAGTGATCTGTTGATTCTGCTAAACTTTAATTAAAACCGAAACTAAACTATATAAAAACTAAATAAAAATGTGTTCACAAAATAAAAACTAAACTAAAACTAAAAAAAATATTAATGAAACTAATAAAAACTAAACTGAATTTTATAGCAAATTTGAAAACGATATTAAAATAAAACGAATTTAAAAATTCAAAACTATAATAACCTTGGTGTGAACATGCTGTTACTGTAGTTCTAGACTAAATGTGAATGTGCTTTAATTCATCCCACTCGCAAAAAACTGATTTAGTATTCATCAAAATGAATTAAAACGGTGAAATGCAAACTCAGAATATGACAAACCTGCAATAATTAAATATGTTAAACAACACACATGCATCTAATCCCATTTTATTAACCAATGTCTTTGCTGCTGACCTTTGATGATCCAGTTCAATCATACTGATAAGAAAAAATGACTTTAGATAAACTAACAATTGTGCTTCATTGTTTTTTATTGCTGAAGAGTGTTGAACTTCTCCTGCGCTCTACTCTTCACACGTGAATTTACTTTTCCTTCAGCCTGAGGTTTATTCATTACACTTTTTGGTGTGAAAGGGCTTTACATTTGCTATAATTACAACTTCTTGTATTAAAAACAATCAAGCCCTGCTCATATTTAAAAAGTAACGCAAAAGTAACTCAAAAGTAACGTAATGCATTACTTTCCTAAAAAAGTAACTAAGTAACGTAATGAGTTACTTTTTTAGGGAGTAACGCAATATTGTAATGCATTACTTTTAAAAGTAACTTTCCCCAACACTGATAATGACACATGATTTATAATAGTTATTGTATGATCATATAAACTCTTGCAGGGTTTGTTTTCTACACGTTTGTGTTGTTCAGCGCTGATTCAATCGAAACAGAAGCATTTTGCTGTAAAATAGACTCGGTTTAGATGTTAAAGAGCTGTTTCTCATCACTACTTGTTAGGGAGCGAGTTCATGTTTACTGTTAAAGAGCTGTTTCTCATCACTACTTGTTAGGGAGCGAGTTCATGTTTACTGTTAAAGAGCTCTGTTTCTCATCACTACTTGTTAGGGAGCGAGTTCATGTTTACTGTTAAAGAGCTGTTTCTCATCACTACTTGTTAGGGAGCGAGTTCATGTTTACTGTTAAAGAGCTCTGTTTCTCATCACTACTTGTTAGGGAGCGAGTTCATGTTTACTGTTAAAGAGCTCTGTTTCTCATCACTACTTGTTAGGGAGCGAGTTCATGTTTACTGTTAAAGAGCTGTTTCTCATCACTACTTGTTAGGGAGTGAGTTCACGTTTACTGTTAAAGAGCTGTTTCTCATCACTACTTGTTAGGGAGCGAGTTCATGTTTACTGTTAAAGAGCTGTTTCTCATCACTACTTGTTAGGGAGCGAGTTCACGTTTACTGTTAAAGAGCTGTTTCTCATCACTACTTGTTAGGGAGCGAGTTCATGTTTACTGTTAAAGAGCTGTTTCTCATCACTACTTGTTAGGGAGCGAGTTCATGTTTACTGTTAAAGAGCTGTTTCTCATCACTACTTGTTAGGGAGCGAGTTCACGTTTACTGTTAAAGAGCTGTTTTCTCATCACTACTTGTTAGGGAGCGAGTTCATGTTTACTGTTAAAGAGCTGTTTCTCATCACTACTTGTTAGGGAGCGAGTTCATGTTTACTGTTAAAGAGCTGTTTCTCATCACTACTTGTTAGGGAGCGAGTTCACGTTTACTGTTAAAGAGCTGTTTCTCATCACTACTTGTTAGGGAGCGAGTTCATGTTTACTGTTAAAGAGCTCTGTTTCTCATCACTACTTGTTAGGGAGCGAGTTCATGTTTACTGTTAAAGAGCTGTTTCTCATCACTACTTGTTAGGGAGCGAGTTCATGTTTACTGTTAAAGAGCTGTTTCTCATCACTACTTGTTAGGGAGCGAGTTCACGTTTACTGTTAAAGAGCTGTTTCTCATCACTACTTGTTAGGGAGCGAGTTCATGTTTACTGTTAAAGAGCTGTTTCTCATCACTACTTGTTAGGGAGCGAGTTCACGTTTACTGTTAAAGAGCTGTTTCTCATCACTACTTGTTAGGGAGCGAGTTCATGTTTACTGTTAAAGAGCTGTTTCTCATCACTACTTGTTAGGGAGCGAGTTCATGTTTACTGTTAAAGAGCTGTTTCTCATCACTACTTGTTAGGGAGCGAGTTCATGTTTACTGTTAAAGAGCTGTTTCTCATCACTACTTGTTAGGGAGCGAGTTCATGTTTACTGTTAAAGAGCTGTTTCTCATCACTACTTGTTAGGGAGCGAGTTCATGTTTACTGTTAAAGAGCTGTTTCTCATCACTACTTGTTAGGGAGCGAGTTCATGTTTACTGTTAAAGAGCTGTTTCTCATCACTACTTGTTAGGGAGCGAGTTCATGTTTACTGTTAAAGAGCTGTTTCTCATCACTACTTGTTAGGGAGCGAGTTCATGTTTACTGTTAAAGAGCTGTTTCTCATCACTACTTGTTAGGGAGCGAGTTCATGTTTACTGTTAAAGAGCTGTTTCTCATCACTACTTGTTAGGGAGCGAGTTCATGTTTACTGTTAAAGAGCTGTTTCTCATCACTACTTGTTAGGGAGCGAGTTCATGTTTACTGTTAAAGAGCTGTTTCTCATCACTACTTGTTAGGGAGCGAGTTCACGTTTACTGTTAAAGAGCTGTTTCTCATCACTACTTGTTAGGGAGCGAGTTCACGTTTACTGTTAAAGAGCTGTTTCTCATCACTACTTGTTAGGGAGCGAGTTCATGTTTACTGTTAAAGAGCTGTTTCTCATCACTACTTGTTAGGGAGCGAGTTCACGTTTACTGTTAAAGAGCTGTTTCTCATCACTACTTGTTAGGGAGCGAGTTCACGTTTACTGTTAAAGAGCCGTTTCTCATCACTACTTGTTAGGGAGCGAGTTCACGTTTACTGTTAAAGAGCCGTTTCTCATCACTACTTGTTAGGGAGCGAGTTCACGTTTACTGTTAAAGAGCTGTTTCTCATCACTACTTGTTAGGGAGCGAGTTCACGTTTACTGTTAAAGAGCTCTGTTTCTCATCACTACTTGTTAGGGAGCGAGTTCACGTTTACTGTTAAAGAGCTGTTTCTCCATCACTACTTGTTAGGGAGCGAGTTCACGTTTACTGTTAAAGAGCTGTTTCTCATCACTACTTGTTAGGGAGCGAGTTCACGTTTACTGTTAAAGAGCTGTTTCTCATCACTACTTGTTAGGGAGCGAGTTCACGTTTACTGTTAAAGAGCTGTTTCTCATCACTACTTGTTAGGGAGCGAGTTCACGTTTACTGTTAAAGAGCTGTTTCTCCATCACTACTTGTTAGGGAGCGAGTTCATGTTTACTGTTAAAGAGCTGTTTCTCATCACTACTTGTTAGGGAGCGAGTTCACGTTTACTGTTAAAGAGCTGTTTCTCATCACTACTTGTTAGGGAGCGAGTTCACGTTTACTGTTAAAGAGCTGTTTCTCATCACTACTTGTTAGGGAGCGAGTTCACGTTTACTGTTAAAGAGCTGTTTCTCATCACTACTTGTTAGGGAGCGAGTTCATGTTTACTGTTAAAGAGCTGTTTCTCATCACTACTTGTTAGGGAGCGAGTTCATGTTTACTGTTAAAGAGCTGTTTCTCATCACTACTTGTTAGGGAGCGAGTTCATGTTTACTGTTAAAGAGCTGTTTCTCATCACTACTTGTTAGGGAGCGAGTTCATGTTTACTGTTAAAGAGCTGTTTCTCATCACTACTTGTTAGGGAGCGAGTTCATGTTTACTGTTAAAGAGCTGTTTCTCATCACTACTTGTTAGGGAGCGAGTTCATGTTTACTGTTAAAGAGCTGTTTCTCATCACTACTTGTTAGGGAGCGAGTTCATGTTTACTGTTAAAGAGCTGTTTCTCATCACTACTTGTTAGGGAGCGAGTTCATGTTTACTGTTAAAGAGCTGTTTCTCATCACTACTTGTTAGGGAGCGAGTTCATGTTTACTGTTAAAGAGCTGTTTCTCATCACTACTTGTTAGGGAGCGAGTTCATGTTTACTGTTAAAGAGCTGTTTCTCCATCACTACTTGTTAGGGAGCGAGTTCATGTTTACTGTTAAAGAGCTGTTTCTCATCACTACTTGTTAGGGAGCGAGTTCATGTTTACTGTTAAAGAGCTGTTTCTCCATCACTACTTGTTAGGGAGCGTTTCTCATCACTAGTTCACGTTTACTGTTAAAGAGCTGTTTCTCATCACTACTTGTTAGGGAGCGAGTTCACGTTTACTGTTAAAGAGCTGTTTCTCATCACTACTTGTTAGGGAGCGAGTTCACGTTTACTGTTAAAGAGCTGTTTCTCATCACTACTTGTTAGGGAGCGAGTTCATGTTTACTGTTAAAGAGCTGTTTCTCATCACTACTTGTTAGGGAGCGAGTTCACGTTTACTGTTAAAGAGCTGTTTCTCATCACTACTTGTTAGGGAGCGAGTTCACGTTTACTGTTAAAGAGCTGTTTCTCATCACTACTTGTTAGGGAGCGAGTTCATGTTTACTGTTAAAGAGCTGTTTCTCATCACTACTTGTTAGGGAGCGAGTTCATGTTTACTGTTAAAGAGCCGTTTCTCATCACTACTTGTTAGGGAGCGAGTTCATGTTTACTGTTAAAGAGCTGTTTCTCATCACTACTTGTTAGGGAGCGAGTTCATGTTTACTGTTAAAGAGCTGTTTCTCATCACTACTTGTTAGGGAGCGAGTTCACATTCACTGTTAAAGAGCTGTTTCTCCATCACTACTTGTTAGGGAGCGAGTTCATGTTTACTATCAAGTGATTCTCGACACAACTTTACTGTTACTCGTCCACAGATGCGCTTAACTTACACAAAGTAATGTTTTTAACGTTAGGTAAAGTATTACGGCGTTATATTCAATAACAGTTTGTTAATTTCACAGTTTTCTATAAAATAACCTGGTTGTAATCATTTAAACACTTGAGATGATTAAAAACACAAACCTCTCTTCAGCTGAGAGTCACAGACGCACGGAGCGCAGCCTTGTGACGTCATGACGTCAAACCAAAATAAAAGTCTTGTCCACACGATTATAGAAATTCACAGAAACACATTACAAATTATAAGATACATGATTACAGTTTTTCTCAGTCGCTTTGGTGCATTTCACGAATCATCCTTAATATTTGCAAAGTAGTATGTGCATTTCTCAAAACAATTGTACAAACAGCTCCACACAATGGATTACCTGCAAAAGCCTGAAACTTACTCGAAATCTTTAGTTAATCTCTCAAAGGTAAGTATTTATGTCAATGAACATACAATATCAGTGCCATCAGAATGAAAACTATAGTAGATAGTCATATTTCAAATGTACAAAAATACACATTACTGTATGTGGGATATTGTTTGAAAGAGACCGGATAGTATTCACAGTTACACATTTACTAGTGATCTGACAAAATAATAACATTACAACGTCGTTGTGATATAGAAAAGAAAAATAAACATGGACACAAAGGCAAAAACACAAAATTAGAAAGGCAAACACAGGCAGAGCTTTTCTTTAGCATGCAGCACTGTATGAGCTATTACAGAGAACTGGTTTATCATTGATCTATATTCTCTTTCGTCGGCGTTTTCGCGTCGGTCAGCTGCTCACAGATTACCCCTTCGTCGACAGCTTGTAAACCATTTATTAAATATATAGCAAGTAAAATTTACCTCAGAATAAAAGCAGCCACAGCTGTGAACCTGCTGATTTTGAGTAATTTATTGTAATAAATGTATGCAAATAAAATAAATGATGATAAATAGATATACACACACACACCAATTCATTATATATATATATATATATAAACAATACATAATATAAAACAAAACACGATAGAAGTATCATCACCTATTTATCTAGTAAATTTTACCTCAGAATAAAAAAAAAATAAGTAGTGTAACTATTTCAATTACTTTACTAAAATAATGCAACTGATTACTTCTCTAAATTTCCAATGTTTTCAACTGTTAATCATTTTCAAATAAACCAGACGGTTATTTTCACAGTACTCAACACTGATTAGTCCTTCATAACTTGAATTAAGATTATAGTCATTGAATTTAAAAGCACAGCTACCACAAAATAAGGTTAAATACAGATTTAAAACCATAACAAGAAACAGTTTAGTAACTATTATACTGTTTTTTTAAATCAAATCTTTGCATAGTTATGACAGGAATCACTGGCATCTAACAATGCCTTGGAAAAAAGTTAATCTTAGAAAAAGCATATGCATAAATCCAAATAGTAAATAAAAGTTATGGACTAAGCATGTGTCCTAAACCCCTGAAACATTGGTGTCTCAAATTTTACAGCAGTTGCTGCAATTTATGAAAGGAATCAATTAAATTTGTCTGTGTGTGAAAAAAATCTGATGTAACCCCTTTGTAATTATTAACATTTTCATAAGTAATTTAATTACACATTTTTTATCAGTAGCTGTAACTGATTACAATTACATTTATTTTGTAATTAAATAACAATTTAGTTACATGTAACTCCACAACACTGTACATATATATACATAATACATTATAGACAAGATGCACACACAGCAGAATCATACTGAGTGCTGTCACTGGCCTTCGACATCCCCAACTCCTCTGTGCATGACATTGTGCCCAGAATGAGCGGGGCAGTCTTCAGGATTTTGAGAAGGCTGACTGCTTTCCCCACCGCAGATGACCTGGAGACTGTGGGAGCAGGTTTCAATGTTCTAAGCTGGGTCTCCAACTTTCCATGTGGTAGCTGGAAAAATATATGGCTGTCACATCTGAAGTGAACCAGCAAATGAACTGAGCCCTGCCTTTGTGCCAGATGTTGCTCCACAACCTCGTCTGTCTTCAGAACAGGGACATTGTTGATCCAGAAGTTGTGAGGATCATGACGATGACCAACCTGAATCCCGAAACACAAAGCCAGCGCAGGAGAGAATGTGTGGGACAATCTAGCCACAGGTGTGTCCGCACCAGACAACTGTGTGCCTGGTCTTCAAGAGCATGATTACCTGTAAGACAATTGAACAGGTTAATAACCTCTTAACCTGCGCCCCTATTTTTGAGCATTTTGTGAAAAACGACATAACCAAATAAAAATGTCTGTAGCTCTTGAACCCTAAGGTCTATATTTAAAAATCTGGTATTGTTAGAAACTAGACACTTGAACCTTTGTTACTCTGGAGTCATAATAACTCAAAACTAGTATAGCAACAGAGTAAAACAAGGTAAAATATACATGAAAGTGACTCGCGATATCTTTGAATGAAATTCACCAAGGAAAAAATGGATGAGACTTTGATGCCAAAGGCCTGAAAACACCATAAAGATAAAGCTGAATATCTGACCATGTTTTGACTCAAATTTGAGGATGATACTCCCAAAAATGTAGTTTCTGTAAGCATTTATTTTAAAAAAGTCTAGGCGTCCTTTCAAAAAAGCCATTTGGAGTCTCCAAATGGACACCTGGTAACAAAATGTGCAAATGAGTCAAAACTACATAATACATATATGTATATCAATTCAAGAACTGCTCTGCCCACCAAAACACACAATAAAAAACTATTTCTGAACAGCATTTGTAGTGCTGACTCATTTGGTCATTTGGTTACCAGGTCTCCAAATGGCATTTTTGAAAAAAACGCCTAATTTTTCCTGAAATAAAACATTTTTGGGGGGTAAATACTTACAGAAACTACATCTTTATGGTATTTAATTTCAAGAAAAGCTTTGGAAAAGTCATTTGGATCTTTTATTTCAAGAAAAGTCTAGGAATCCTTTCAAAAAGGCTATTTAGAGACTCCATATGACACTGTATACTACATATATGTATATCAATTCAGAACTGCTCTACCAATGAAACCACATAAAAACACAAAACTATTTCAGAATTTGAACGGTCTTTATTTTGAACAATTCTAATAATGAAAACAGTGATCCAAAACAGATTTGATCATTTTTTGAACTAATGAAAACACAAAACATGCAAAATACACTGTTTTTACAACATTTGTAATTTTTTTTTTTAATTATCTGCTAAATATTATGAATATTACTATTTCACTAATATAGTAATATATTACTAAATAATGTTAATGAAAAACTAAAGCAACTATTTACAGTATTTACAGTGTAGGAAGACACTCAAGGCAGTCACTAAAAAGGTTTGTTCTCTGACCAACTGGACACACCAAACCCACTGAAAGACAGGAAAGGGAGAGAGAAAGAGTGTAAGCAAAACAAATCAAACTTGCAACACTGTTTACATGTTGTAGACACACACACACACAAACAAACAAACAAACAAACGAACACACACACACACAAACAAACAAACAAACGAACACACACACACAAACGAACACACACACAAACGAACAAACAAACAAACAAACAAACGAACACACACACACAAACAAACGAACACACACACAAACAAACGAACACACACACACAAACAAACGAACACACACACACACAAACAAACGAACACACACACACACAAACAAACGAACACACACACACACAAACAAACGAACACACACACACACAAACAAACGAACACACACACACACACACACACACACAAACGAACACACACAAACGAACACACACACACACACACACAAACGAACACACACACACACACACACAAACGAACACACACACACACACACACACACACACACACACAAACAAACAAACAAACAAACGAACGAACACACACACACACACACACAAACGAACACACACACACACACACACACACACAAACGAACACACACACACACACACAAACGAACACACACACACACACACACACAAACGAACACACACAAACGAACACACACACACACACACACACGAACACACAAACGAACACACACACACACACACACACACACACACACACACACACACACAAACGAACACACACACACACACACACAAACGAAACACACACACACACACACAAACGAACACACAAACGAACACACACACACACACACACACACACACACGACACACACACACACACACACACACACACACACACACACACACGAACACGAAACACACACACACACACACACACACACACACACACGAACACACACACACACACACACACACACACACGAACACGAACACACACACACACACACACACACACACACGAACACGAACACACACACACACACACACACACACACACACACACACACACACACACACACACACACACACAACACACACACACACACGAACACACACACACACACATAACTCATGTAGCCCCCTCATATTATCCCTCTCCGTTGTCGTTTTTAGAATCTAAAACAGCTAACGTAACATGAAACAAAAGCTGCAAATACATGATAAACATACATAAACATTCAAGAGAACGGTGTTGAAACTTACGTGCTAATGCAATCCCTGCTTGTCATGCATCTGAACGGGTCTTTGTTGCTCTCTTCTCCGCTGATTCTCACCACATCCTCCAAAACACGATCAAACGACACAAAAACTCTTCTCAAGTCGATGATCCATGATGGAGAGACTCAGATAAACTGATAAACACTCTGTGCAGCGCGTAAAAGCCGAGGGCGCACACACATCGCTCCGGGGTATTCTGTAAACATGCTTCGCAAATTATGCAAACGATCAAACACTGTACACGTCCTTGTGATTGGCTAACACTTCCATCCATCAAAACTTTGCTGGCTAGGCATTGGCTGGCTTCAAAGAGCCAAAATCTGACGTGCGCAGATTGACACCTCGGTAAACCAGTCAGAGACTCCCTGACTGTTCTGGGTTATAACAAACCCTGTGATTGGTGGAGAGAGACGAGGGAGGGCTGATTTTGCTCGGAAGAGACCATTCTTTGGGAAATACACGGCGTTTCAAGGCTGGTATACGATATTTCTTCGAAAATGGACGCTATCGATAACTGTAACTCGAATCGCTCATGTAAACAAAGGAGGATATTTCGTTTTTTTCCCCTATTTTTTCGTTGTTTTGGATTAAAAAGTGGGATGCATTTTGAAGAGTGGACCCTTCCCTTGAAATGTATGCTAGTGTTTCTTGGAATAGTCCGAGCTGACTATACTATAGGCGATCAAAGTAAGTACTGCCGTTCACTTTGTACATGTTTAAATGGCCGGTCCTTCAGCGTTTATATATATTTATTTATTTTTTTGAGTGCATGATCTTTTTTTTTTTATTTTATTTTTTTTATTATTATTAAACATAACATTCACAGGGGAATCATTCAAAGCAAAAAAAGTACAAGTTTCAAGTTTCAAGTTTTATTTGTCACATACACGACTATACAGAGACTGTATAACCAGCAGTGAAATGAGAGTCGGGTCCGCTCCATGGACAGTGCAAATATTGAAAAAACAACACAAGGGAAGTAAACATAAGATAAGATGAATGAAAAATAAGATATAAAGAATAAAATATAAAATGTAAAAGAATGTGCATGACAGTAAGCTGTAGAATTAAATATTAATATGAGCATGACTGTACAGAGAGGAATGTGCAACAGGTTATACATGGTTGACATGAAGCAGCCAATCACAAAAAATAAAATAAATATAAAAATAAGATACGATTTACAAGATACAGAACGTGTTGTGTGCAAGTGTGCAAGTGTGCAAATGAGCAAATGACACTGACAGTTATGAGGTAGTTATGAGGTAGAGATTAATAATGAGTGTGTGATTAGTGATTTGAAGTAAGTCAGATGATGTTTTTAAGAGGCTGACTTTGAGTTCAGGAGCCTGATGGCCGTGGGGAAGAAACTCCTCCTGAGTCTCTCTGTTTTTGCCATCAGGCAGCGGAAGCGCTTACCAGATGGCAGCCTAGTGAAAAGACAGTTTCCAGGGTGGTTTGAATCTTTGATGATTTTGTCAGCTCTGCCTCTGCATCGTTTGATGTAGATGTCCTGCAGAGAGGGGAGAGCCGACCCAGAGATACGCTCAGCTAAGCGCACAACTCTCTGCAAGGCTTTGCAGTCTTGACTGGAGCTGTTTCCATACCACACTGAGATGCACTGAGACAAAACACTTTCTATGGTCCCTGCATAGAAAGTTTTCAGGATTGTTGGTGAGACCCTGAATTTTCTCAGCTGTCGCAGATGGTACAGTCTTTGCCTGGCTTTCTTGACCTGTGTTTGGATGTGTGTAGTCCAAGTCAGGTCCTCGGAGATGTTTACGCCGAGGTACTTGAAGCTGCTTACTCTCTCCACAGGGGTCCCACTGATCATAAGAGGAGTGTAGGGCAGCCGGTGTCTCTTTCTGAAGTCCACAATCAGCTCTTTGGTTTTGCTCACGTTCAGAGAGAGACAGTTGTCCTGGCACCATGATGTTAGTCTCTCCACCTCATCCAAGTATGCGGTCTCATCATTGTTGGAAATGAGGCCCAGAACCACAGTATCATCAGCAAATTTGATAATAGATGTGGATCTATGAGGGGACACACAGTCATGTGTGTAGAGAGAGTATAGCAGGGGACTCAGAACGCAGCCCTGCGGGGCTCCTACGTTCAGGGTGATGGAGTTTGAGGTGAACTGGCCTACCTTCACCACTTGAGGTCTGCCGGTGAGGAAGTCTTGGATCCAGTCGCAGAGTGAGGTGTTTAGGCCGAGGCCTGTGAGTTTATTAGTCAGCTTGATGGGGACTATGGTGTTGAAAGCTGAGCTATAGTCTATGAATAGCAGTCTTGCATAGTTCCCATTGCTGCTGTCAATGTGTGTGAGGGAGGAGTGGAGAATGTGAGAGATGGCATCATCAGTTGATCTATTGGAGCGATAGGCAAACTGAAGAGGGTCCAAAGTAACAGGGATGGAGGAGCTAATGTGGCTCTTAACAAGTCTCTCAAAAACCTTCATGACTATAGATGTGAGGGCCACTGGACGATAGTCATTCAGGCAAGAGGGTTTACTGTTCTTAGGCACAGGGATGATGATGGATTTTTTAAAGGAGGTGGGAACTACAGAGGTAGCAAGGGACTCATTGAAGATAGAAGTGAACAAACCAGCAAGCTGATCAGCGCATGATCTCAGAACCCGGCCTGTGATCCCGTCAGGTCCAGCCGCTTTCCTGATGTTCACTCTCTTTAGTGCCCTCCGAACCTCGTCCTCCGTCACGGTGATCACATGATTCTCGCTTCTCTGCCTGCTGCTTCCTGACGCGCTGCTCGGCAGAGCCGCGATGCCTCCGTTGCAATCAAAGCGGCCGTAGAAGGTGTTTAATTCTTCGGCCAGCGACGGATCTGCTCTCACCTGCGCGGAGGATTTGCTTCCAAAGGCACAGATGGTCCTTAGTCCCTGCCACATGCGTCGCGAGTCATTGAGCTGGAAATGAGACTCAATTCTCTCTTTGTAGCGATGTTTGGCGGCACTTACAGCTCGTCTGAGAGCATAACATGAAGCTTTATATTCGCGCATATTCCCAGACAAAAGAGCCTCGTTGTATGCGGCAGTGCGTTTGTTAACCGCTTCACGGATTGATCTGTCCATCCACGGTTTCTGATTGGGGAAAGTCCTTACAGTTATTGTTTCTGTAGCTTGTTCGGTAAGTGTGTTTACAAAGCTCACTGCTACCTCCGTGAACTCGCTGACGTCAGATGAGCTCGCCCTGAACATGTCCCAGTCGACGTCATCAAGAGCCGACTGCAGCATAGCTTCAGAGTGGGAGGACCAACGCGTCACTTCCCTCTTCACCGGGGGTTCCTGTGCGAGCCTTTGTTTGTATTCCGGTGTGAGGAAGATGGCGGCGTGGTCAGACTTACCAAAAGCAGGTAGAGAGCGGGCCTTGTAGGCGTTCTTAAACTGAGAGTAGCAGTGATCCAGTGTATTCGGTCCTCTGGTTGGACAGGATACATGCTGGTGAAAGTTCGGCATGACCTGCCTGAGGTTGGCTTTGTTAAAATCCCCTGCGATGATAAAGGCAGCGTCAGGATGTTGGTTAATGTAGCCGCTGATCACATCGTGAAGTTTAGACAAAGCCAAGCTCGTGTCTGCCTGTGGAGGGATGTAAACGGCAGTAGCGATGACCGTGGAGAACTCGCGGGGTAAATAGAATGGGCGGCAAATAATGGATAGATGTTCCAGATGAGGCGAGCAGGATCGCGACAGAGAGGAGATATTCCTGGGGTCACACCATTTCTTGTTAGTCATGAAACACACACCACCACCCTTGGATTTACCAGCCTCCGCTGTTCTGTCCATCCGTAAAACAGAGAAGTTGTCAGACGGCGTTACAGCAGTGTCCGGAACCGAGGGCGTGAGCCATGTTTCAGTCAAACAGATGATGTTACAGTCCCTTATGTCCCGTTGGAAACTAATCCTGGCTCTAAGATCGTCCATCTTATTATCCAAGGATTGGACATTAGCGAGCAAAAGGCTCGGTAAAGGAGGACTGTGAGCCCTTTTCCTCAATCTGTTCCGAATCCCAGCGCTTTTTCCACGGTGTTTTTTGTTCCGTCTCCTGTGTCCTTTGTTCTCCGCGTTCCGAAGAATCTCAAGAGGCCACGATGGATTCGGTGATAAAGTGTCCTGAACCAGGTTAGTGAGGCGGTTTCCGATGTCCAAGAGTGCACTTTTGTCATAGGTGATCAGTGCCGACGTTATGTGTGTAAAAATAGAAATCAAAAGTAAGTAAAAAAGTAAATAAAGGCATAGTCTTAGCGGAGCGGCCCGGACGGCAGCCGAACATAGCAGCGCCATCTTGGAAAGGAGATGGCGCTGCTATGGTACATAACCAGAATATACAAAACAGTAAATACCTAAACAATAATAACAAAAAAATAAATATAACTACAAAAACAAATAAATAATAGTTGCCATTAACATCTTTTGAAATAATTAAAGAAATAAATCATAAATTAATTAAAATAAACTATAATTAAAATGAAAATAAAATTATACATAAAATATCAACTTAAAAAAATACTCAGGAGGTAACCCTTACAACGAAGTCATTATTTTTTCCATCAATACGGTTGTTTTAGCAGCTTTCTTGTTAAGTGATGAGCATAGAGATTCATAAAATAATTTCAAATCAATACAAAAAATCCTAAAATTGGGCATACAATCAGTAACTTTACATTTGTGAAGATGAAATAGGCCACAGAGAGTTAACAGTTTTAACATATCATCCAGCTCCTTTGATCCTGATTCCCAAATCAAAAACAGTACATTAATTATTTCAAAACTAAAGAGTTTGTTGTAAGCTGAGAAAACAAGCCAAGACATTTCTTTCCATAAATCCTTTGCATAATCACATTCAAAAAATAAGTGTGATATTGTTTCCAAGTTAGAATTACAGAATGTGCATTGTGAAGAGAAGTCCAACTTAAATTTTGAGAGTAAAGAATTACAAGGATAGTACATATGAAGAATTTTATAGTGAAGTTCTTTCATCTTGTTAGGTAACAGAAATGTGTTAATACCGGCCCAAATTTTAATTGTAGAAAGAAAAGGGTAATTTAGTTTCCACTTATAAAATGCTTTAGGATGACAACTAAACTTCTTAATAAGGGTTTTTCTAATCCAGAAATTGTTACATTTAATATTACAAAGCTCCAGACCTCCAATCATTTTTTTTGGCATTTCACATTTTAAAGATATGTAACAATTTGCCCTAACCAAATGTAACAATTTGGGTGAAATGGAATTAATAACCCATTCATACACTCTAGGTGAGGTATCCACTTCAAAGAGTTCTGAAAATTCGGAATAGGAATAGAAGTTACCATCCTTTTTTAACAAGTCTAAAACAAAAATTACACCTTTGTCAAACCAGTTTTTAATAAAGACAGATTTTTTTCCACGGAGCACATTCTGATTATTCCATAGAATACATCTATGAGGGGAAAAATTGTGACAGAAGGCAAGCTTACAAGCGTCCAGAGCTTGCTTGTGAAAATTAGCGAGCTTAACTGGGAGTTTATTGCAACTAAAATCGCAAGTTAATAAAAAATTTAAACCTCCACATTTCTCAAAGATCAATTTAGGAATATAAAACCATAACAAATTAGAGTCAGCATTCAGGCAACGTTTAATCCAGCCAATTTTAAAAACTTGATTGAGAGTACTAAAGTCCAAAGCATTCACACCTCCCTCCAAAGTATTTCTAATCAGTGTCTTCCTTTTAACATATTCAGTTTTGTTTTTCCACAAAAATTTAAATAACATGGTGTCAATAGATGAACAGGTTTTTTGGTCAACATATAAAGATAAAGCTGGGTAAACAATCCTAGAAATACCTTCCGCTTTAGATATCAAAACACGACCATAAATAGATAAGTTTCTTTGTAACCAACAATTGAAAATATTCTTAGATTTTTGTATCCTTTGCGAAAAATTATCAACAATTCTATCAGTCGGAGATTTACTAATTAGAATACCTAAATATCTTACAGAATTTTTGACCTCAATACCTTCTATCTGATCTATGTCCAGACTGTGAACAGGCATAATTTCACTCTTATTTCGATTGACTGAGAGACCAGAAGCATTAGAAAATACATTCAAAGCATCCAAAATAACAGGAACCTGCTTCTCATCTTTTAAAAACAGACAGGTGTCATCTGCCAGTTGACTAATTAGAAAAGTATGTTCCGCTACTAGAATACCCTGAACATCTAAGCAGTGAGTAATAAAAATATTAAGAAACTCAGCGACCAATAAAAATAAAAAAGGTGATATGGGACACCCTTGTCTGATACCCCTACTAATCACAAACCGAGGAGAAACACCATTAACCAAAGACACATTGCTATTAATATTTTTGTAAAAAGTCTGTACTATTTTAATGAAAGAATGACCAAAACCAAACCTACGCAAAGATTCAAACATAAACTCGTGTTCGACCATATCAAAGGCCTTATAAAAGTCTAAAAATAAAATAACTGCTTTGTCGTTTATCAATTCCTTATAGTCTAAAATATCTAACACTAACCGTATATTATTTGCTATGTGCCTGCCTTTCATAAAGCCAGACTGGGAAACAGAAACAATTTCTTCTAAACATGGTTTCAGCCTGTTTGCATAAAGGGAAGCTAACAATTTATAATCTGAATTAAGTAAAGTAATCGGGCGCCAATTATCTAAATACAGGGAATCTTTGTTAGGTTTTGGAATTAAAGTAATTAGCCCCTGCTTCATGGACTCAGTCAATTCACCTTTCTGTACACAGTCTTTGAACACTTCTAAAACAAACTCTTTTATGTCTTGCCAAAAGGTCCTGTAGAATTCAAAAGGCAGTCCATCTGGACCTGGACTTTTATTAAGGGGGGATTTATGAATAATAACATCCAACTCTTCCAACGACAAATCCATCTCACAAGAAGACATATTATCATCACTTATAATGGGTGTGAATGCCTGAACCCTCTCAAAAAAGCTATCAGAAATTTGTGGGTTAAATGTAGAAGTATAAAGTTGTGAATAAAAACTGGAAACAAATTTAGAAACCCTGGTTTCATCTGTAACTAAACTACCTGCAATATATAGAGAAGATATTTTTTTTACTTTTCCTCTTCTCTTTTCTTTTTTTTTTTTTTTTTTTTTTTTTCCTCTTCTCTTTTCTAAATTAAAAAAATATGTTGAATTTTTCTCCCCGAATTCTAGCCATTTCACCCTCGATCTAATAAACGCACCCTTAGCCTTTTCTTTATAAATGTTATCTAATTCTTCTTTTAGGTTGTGTAGTTTTACTTTATCATCTTCTTCTGTTTGTTGTTTTCCTAGAATTTGATTCATTTCATTTAATATAGAGGTATACCTTAAAGATTTTGCCTTTGCCAACTGTTTACTAAATCGAATAGAGAATTTTCTACACTCATATTTGAACAACTCCCAATTAGAAGATATTGAAACTGATGGTTTTCCTTTAAATTCTTCAATAATTTTCTTAATACCTGAACAATAAGAGGAAAGTCCTAATAAAGAACAATTTAGTTTCCAGTATCCAGGATTTCTATGAGAACCAGCACCAGAATCAGATAAAATAAGATCGATAAAAGCATGATCTGTGAGAGGAGCAGGACAGATATCACTGGATTTAATAAAAGGAGACATAAAATCAGATATAAGCCAATAATCTATACGCGATTTTCTTAAGAGATCTGCACTAAACCAAGAATATGAACAAGCATCAGCATGCATAAACCTGTAGGCATCCAATAGAGAAAGGAAGTTACAAAAATCATTAATAATGGTATTACATCTGCGTGATTCTGGTTTTGAAGGAAATCTATCCATACATAAGTCGGGAGCTTCGTTAAAATCTCCTCCAACTATTACTGCAGCAGAAGGATATTTACTTTTTAAATCAAAGATTTTAGAAGAAAGATCATGAAAAAAACTGCTGTTTTGCGTATGATTGTTAAAACCATAAACATTGGCCAAGATAAACAAGAAATCTCCCAAAAGAATAACAACAATAATACATCTGCCCTCAGAAGAAGAAAAGGACTGAAGAATAGAGCCACTAAAATTACGATCAAACAAAATCAGAACTCCAGCGGAGTGGTTAGTACCATGACAGAATAAAATATTACCTCCCCATTGATTGCGCCAAAAAGTTTCATCTTTGAAAGAAGAATGTGTTTCTTGAAGAAAATAAATCTCTCTTTTCTGTGACATACAAAATAAAAATAAAGCCTTGCGTTTAGATAAATCACGAATCCCCCGTACATTAAGAGAAAAACAAGAAAGTTTAACTGACATACGAACAATAAGAGAACAAGAGAAAAACTTTTAACTGCTACAGTAATAACAAAGAATATATAAAATGTAATACAATAAAGTGCAAAACTTGAAACTTATTCAAACCCCTCTTTAACAGCGTAAACAAATTGTAAACGGCCTCCGCTTAACGTTACCTTAACATATTACAACAATACTGCGTATTTACCAACTTCTTGTCAGTTTCCGTACTTTGCCAGTTAACATTTCCGCAGTGAAAATGGCAATAACCATAACTGGCATAACAGCACTTAACCTCTAATGTCCATTAGAAGTTAGATATCGTCCGCACAAATCTTCTTTCCATCAACAATAGCAAATGGACCCTTGAAACCAGCACGACGACCCTCTTTTCGGGCTTTCTCCACCAACGGCCACAGTTTATTCCGGGCTTCCTTCGTTCTCTGCGTCAGGTCCTCTGTTATCCTAATTTTTTTCTGTTTGAGCACTTCTGATTTTTTTGCGTCAGCCAAGACACGATCACGGTGAGACCGCGAGAGGAACTGTACAATTATCGTGCGAGGACGCACATTACCCAATTTAGGGCCAAGCCTGTGCGCAACATCAATCGAAGTTTGCAGAACATCCGCTAAGCTTGGGGACACCTGAAGAAAAATGTCCATTATGACCATTTTGACATTCTCCCCATCGACCTCCGGAACACCTGCGATCCTTAAATTCCATCGTCTCTTATAGGCGTCCAGCTCATCCACTTTATCCCATAGGCGTTTGTTTTCTGCAGCCAAAGTAGACATCTGAGAATCCAGTTTATCAGATTTAGCAGCTGTATCCTCTGACGCTTTAGCAACAACGTCGACCCTTGCAGCAAGATCAGAGATAAGGATGGAATTGGACGCGACAGATTTCTCGATCTCCAAAAGTTTCTCCATAAAGTCATCCTGCTTCTTACCCAGTCTCTCTATTGCTTCAAGCAGGACCGCATTTGAAGGATCTGCGGTTGGGCGCCGCATTTTCGGCAAAGGGCTTGCTCCGGGAGACTCGGGAAAACACGTGTCCAGTGAGTCCACAACATTAGCAGATTTGGCATAAGTATGCATACGTTTAACACTCTCAGATCTCGAGCTGTCATCCACCTCCATTATGACGCCACACAGCAATTCTAGGATCCAAACACGTGCTGTAGCCTCTCCAGTGAGTAGTCGTTGCTGAAAAGAGGAAAAAGCTCTCAAAAATATACAAACTCACTAATCGCAGTATGTTAAATATATGGAGAGCATAAAATGTATAAACTCAACGCATGAAAACAAATTACGCTTTCAGGGGGAAAGAGAAATCAAGTTTTGCACAAAATACAAGTAAGAGCAAAGAAAAACGCGACCTACACCGACGCCATCTTGAAGCGCCCCCTCCTTCAGCGTTTATGTTAACCCTTTCCTCTCTGGTGTATTGATTTCAAAAACAAGCTCAGAACATCAATCTTGAGTGTTTTAGCTTTCAAATGCTATATAGTTTATGATAGTTGATTGAATATTGTTCTAAAACAAAGGTAATTAAAAGCGCAGACACGCCCAGACACGCCCTTCCGGCCCGCCCGCGGTGCGGGTTAACAGGTTAAGACAGCAAATCAGTTCATGTTCTTCTCATATGGCTATTGTTTAAGCTAGTGTAAGTTAGTTAGTGTAAGTAGGAAATATATATATATATATATAAAATTTATAAACATGAATAAATATACATGTAAATATTTAAATGTACACACATGTGTGTGTATTTATATATTGTCACGGGGTGAGGAAGAAATATATATATATAAACATGAATACACATGTTAATATTTAAATGTACACGTGTGTATTTATATATACATATAAATATTCACAGTACACACATTATATAAACTAAATTTTAGATTTCCACTTTTTATCCCCCACTATTTTTTGTTATGCAAATTTAAAGTCCTCATCTTATACACATACAGAGGAAGAGAAATATTTTGATATTTTTTTGAAGTTATATTTATAAAATATTGCTTTAAAATAGGTTTCTCAATGCCACATAATAAGCACTTTGTAACTGACAAAATATAGCTACTGTAAACACCTGGCAAATAAATGTTGTAATAAAACTTGCTTTAAAAAAAAGCATAAATCAATGAAGATCCTAACATAAATAAATGTAAAGAGAGTGTGTAGTTAAGGTTAATACTCATTTTGTATACTTACTCTATCCCTTTGATTGCAGCATTATTCTTTCCAGTGAAGAGGGCTTCATTAGCCTCTCTCTCTCCTGGATGAGAACACGGTTCATCAGTCCCTGTAACATCAACATTACTGATCATTCCTGATCAATCTAGCAATGCTACAATGACAAGCTGAGGCACTTATTAACAGTATTTTGCCATGTATCCAACACATTTCTCTCAAAATATCAGCACTGGTAAAAGAAAAATAAATTGCTTTAATTCCTTTAAGTTTTGTAACTTTATCTCATTAAATTACTAAACGAACCGTCTGTTCAAGGAAAGCAGCGTTAACAAGCTGATGTACTGCATTGGTTAAACATCTTTTAACAGCAATTCACAAAATCGTATTATCTGTTTACATTGTTTGAACCTTCAACAAGTAAGCCGTTCACTTTGTATGATTTTAAACAAGTACAATTTAACCACAATTAACGTTTTTCCTTGAGGTACTTACACTTGAAAACAGCCGCGTCGCCGCCTTCCGCCATTTTCGAATATGACGCCTCCTCTCCCGCGGCATCATGGGATAGTAAAGTGTTCATCGTATGCCTACTACAGAATTCGGGCGGAAGTAGTAGGTCATCCGGGTATTCTCGCCTACTGTTTTTCGAATACTATGAATTCGGACATACTACTCGCCTCGCATACTGTTTTTCACATACTATATAGTAGGGAAGTATGCGATTTCGGACGCACCCTTATAGAAATGTGTAGAAAATGTGCTCGACAGTTTATGACAACTAGATCAATTTAGCATTTAATGACTTATACGATGACCTAATGACTAGATGTTTTGAGGGGAAAGACTATAGCACAGAGAACTATATAATACATTTTGAGCAACATGACAATAGCAACTGATAATGTAATGCAGACAAATGTAAATCAAATCAAATCAAATCACTTTTATTGTCACATCATCACAGCACATGTGCCTTGATGAGTGAAATTCTACAGTGTAGAATTCTACAGTGTGAAATTCTACAATGTAACAGTACACACAGTGTATTGTTAGACATACTTACAGTTATCAATACACATTATTCACAATATGTACACATTCTACATCATGTACACATATATACATACACAGTAATGTGCAACGGTGCAGTAGATTGTACATAAGCTGGATACGCAAATATCATGTATGTGCATTGGATGGCATCCAGTAGTAGCAGATAGATTGTTGTATTAGTGCAGTGTGTACATGTAGTCCAGTTTGAACTGTGGAGTTAAAGTGCAGTGCGTGGCATATCGTAAAGTGGGAGTGTGTTGTAAGGTGTATTAGTTCTGACTGTTCATTAGCCTGATAGCCTGAGGGAAAAAGCTACCCCCTCAGTCGGCTAGTGCAGGATCGGATGCTGCGGAGACGTCTTCCTGAGGGTAGCAGAGAGAACAGTCTGTGGGACGGGTGGCTGGAGTCATTGGTGATCCTCCGGGCTTTCCTTATACACCACCTGGTGTAGATGTCCTGGAGGGAGGGAAGCTCACCTCCAACAATGTGGCAGGCAGTTCGCACGACCCTTTGCAGAGCTTTGCGGTTGCCAGCGATGCTGTTTCCAAACCAGGCGGTGATGCAGCCGGTCAGGATGCTCTCCACAGTGCAGGTGTAGAAGGATCTGAGGATGCTGGGGCTCGTTCCAAACTTCCTCAGCCGTCTCAGGAAGAAGAGGCGCTGATGTGCCTTCTTCAGCACTGCGTCTGTGTGAGCAGACCATGTGAGATTCTCAGTGATGTGAACGCCGAGGAACTTAAAGCTGTTTACCCGCTCCACAGGTGTCTTGTTGATGGAGATGGGTGTGTGTTCTCTGCTCTGTCTCCTGAAATCCACCACCAGCTCCTTGGTCTTGTCGATGTTGAGTGAGAGGTGGTTCTCCTGACACCATTTAGTCAGGGTACTCACCTCCGCTCTGTAGGCCGTCTCATCGTTGTCAGTGATCAGGCCTATCACCGTTGTGTCGTCAGCGAATTTGACGATGACGTTGGAGCTGTGTGTGGCTGCACAGTCATGTGTGTACAGGGAGTACAGGAGTGGGCTGAGAACACAGGCCTGCGGAGCACCAGTGTTGAGGGTCAGCGGAGATGAAGTGTTGTTGCCCATTCTGACCACCTGACTTCTGCCTGTCAGAGAGTCCAGGATCCAGCTGCACAGAGATCTGTTTAGTCCTAGAGCCTGGAGCTTCGCAACCAGTGTGGCAGGCACTATGGTATTGAATGCGGAGCTGTAGTCCACCACAAACAGCATATTCACATAGGCGTTCTTGTTTTCCAGGTGAGAGAGTGCAGTATGCAGGGTGAAGGCAATAGCATCGTCTGTGGAACGGTTGCTGCGATATGCAAATTGCAGCGGATCCAGTGAGGCAGGCAGCACAGAGCAGATGTGGTCTCTGATGAGTTTCTCAAAACACTTGCTGAAGATGGGTGTCAGAGCAACGGGCCTCCAGTCATTCAAGCATGTGAATTTATTTTTCTTTGGAATGGGCACAATGGTGGATTTTTTGAAGCATAAGGGAACCACAGACAGAGAGAGGGAGAGGTTGAAAATGTCTGTGAAAACCCCGGCTAGCTGGAATGCACATGCTCAGAGCACACGGCCTGGGATGCCATCAGGACCCACAGCCTTGTGGATATTCACCCGTTTGAAGGATCGGGTTACATCAGCGACAGAAATGGAGATTGCACTCACCTCCTCTGCAGCAGCCGCGGGAGCGCTCTCTGTGTGGGCGGTGTTGTGAGCCTCGAAACGAGCATAAAAAAGATTAAGCTTGTCCGGTAGAGAGGCGGCAATGTTCACTGTAGCTGGTTTATTCAACGGATAGTGAGAGCAGCTGAGAAGATCGTTGGTGTCTCTCTCCCCTCCCTCCAGGACATCTACAGCACCCACAGCACCCATCAGGTGATCACCCGCAAGCTTCTTCAGCTGCCTCAGGGAGGAGAGCATTGCAGGTCCAACAGATGAAGGACAGCCACCCACCTGTCGACACTCCCTCCCGTCCTTGCCCCCCCCCCCTCACAGCAACACTGAACTCTGACACTACGACCCCCCCCAGCTCCCCACACCCCCAGGACCTTCCACCCCCCTCACCCCTTACAAACTGTGACCCGCACCAGTCAATGTCCTTATTTGTATATCTGTATAGTTTGTATGTACATATGGTTAAACTGTATTTATCTGTATTTGAACGTCTACTGTCAGTGTTTAATGTTAACTGTATGCACCAAGGGTCTGAGAGTAACGCAATTTCAATTCTCTGTATGTATGTACTGTACATGTGGAAGCAGTGGCGTGCACAGGGGGGGATGGGGGGGGGGGGGCTCAAGCCCCTGCCCTTTTTGTCTAAAAGTGTAAAGTGCCCCTCTCTTCTCATAGTAAATTATAATTATTTTTATTATTATTATAAATGTCATTATTATAAATACCAATACGCTTCTATACCATTTGTCACTAACAATAATAATAAACACAAAATAAAATATTTTGATTTTGGCGGACATATTAGCGGAGGTGGAGCGGTAGGTGGAGTTTCCTTTACAGCGCTATGCAGCATCTTAGCCGCGGTCTTCAAAACACGAGCAGCAGACAGGTAACGCGGAAAATGGACATTTATCCTACCATAATGCTGTTGTAAACTTAGCGAATGCGGCAGCATGCGAGTTATGCTTAATTATAATATAAGCATCACTCGATTGCTGCCACATTTCTGACACTGACGTTTCATTTGTTTTATCTGAGGCCATTAAACGGCGCTAGAATGGTTTAGCATGTTCTCATGTCATTAGCTCTAACTCTAACGTGCAAGACATTTGTATATTTGATTTAGTGATAGCTAGCAGCATTTTCATCCATGTAATACAAACATAAAATTTACAATATCAACAAAACTAAACATGAAATCAACATGATTAACTTCTTGATTCACTGTTTTGTTTAAAAGATAATGTTTAGTAATATTATCATCATCTCCTTATTTTTGTTTGATGTGTGCATTCTATTTATATCAACAACTTCAATAGAATGCCAAGGAAAGAAAGGATCAAAAGAAAAAAACCCAAGGAACTCTCTGATGCAGCCAAAGGTAGCATCCCTCTCACAAGTTGGCTGAGGAGAGAGAATAAAGATGAAGGTAGTGTTTAATTTTATGTTTAAGCTAATAAGCTATTATACGTATATTACAGTCCATAAAATACTTAATGAGAAGTTTTTGTTAAAGGAATAACTCACCCAAATTGATAATTCTGTAATCATTTACTCATCTATATGTAGTTTCAAATCTGTATGACTTTCTTCTGTGGAATATTTACAAGATTTGTTTTGTCCATACATTGAAAGTGAGTGGGAAACAAAATCGAGTCCGCATTTCCATTAAATATATGGGCAAAATTATTATGTAATTAAATTCTATGTTCCACAGAATAAATAATGCTCATTGCAGGGCAAACTATCCCTTTAATATAAAAATAATGTAATGAAATTTGTTTTTCATAGAGAGTTGCAGTTCAGATAAGGAGAGTATTGAAGAGATTCAAGGGAAAGCAGTTGAGACAAGTGAGAAAGATGAAGGAGAGGTTAGAGCCAACGAGGAAGAAAGTGAGATAAATGAGGAATTGCAAGGAGACATTAGGCCCAGTGAGGAAGAGAAAGAGATGAAAAGGGAGGTACAAGGAGAGATGATTCAAGAAAAGGATAGAGAGATAACAGAGGAAGGAGCTGCAGAGGCAGATATTGAATACCAGGTTCAGGGTACAAATGAACAAGACAATTACCCATCCTTGATGGCCTTACAGTTTCCAACAGACCCAGCTCATGTTGAACAGCTTAAAATAAAGCTTAATAGCAACTATATACAGTTCTGCTGCTCTCTTGGGCCATGTCAACCAGTAGCTGGCTTTCCAAAAAATCCACAAGGACGGTCTTTTCAGAGCCAGTGGTATGCTGGTAACAACTGGCTGGAGTATTCGGTGGAAAAAGATGCCATGTACTGCTTTAGTTGTCGTCTCTTCTTGACAGAAGACAAGTTTAAAGCTAGGACTGCGTGGAGAACAACTGGAGGAAGGCTGTTGAAAAGATCCATGAGCATGCAACCACTGAAGCCCATATGATCAGTATGGTGAGGTGGGCCAACTATAGAAAGGGGCCTTTAGTTGAAGCATTTAAAGCTCAGGCTGCAGAATGTGAGTTACAAATTGAAAAAGAAAGACAGAAGAACAGAGAAATCCTGTTTCGCTTAATAGACATAACAGTATATTTGGCAAGACAAGGACTGGCATTTAGGGGACATGATGAAAGCAGCACCAGTTCTAACAGAGGAAACTTCCTTGAGCTTGTGCACCTATTAGCGGAATATGACAGTGTCCTCAGAATGCATCTTGAGTGTATACAGATCACTCAGTCCCAAAAGAAGAAGCCACAGGTGACACTTTTATCCAACAGGACTCAGAATGACCTAATACGATCTCTTGGAACACAAGTGAGGAATGTCATTCTGAAAGAGATTAAAGAGGCCAAGATATTTTCAATTCTTCTGGATGAAACTACCGATGTGTCACACTCAGAGCAAGTTTCCTTTGTGGTATGGTTTGTCCATGACATGCAAATAAAGGAGCGTTTCATCCAAGTGTGTCAGGTTAAATCAACAACTGGCCAAGACTTGGAGGAAGTAGTAATGGCCCTTCTTTCAGAAAATGGGTTGAATGTTGAAAATATCCGGGCTACGATGGTGCAGCCAACATGAGTGCTAGTTACAAGGGACTGCAGGCTAGAATTCAGAGGCAAAATAAAAAAGCACTCTTTGTGCACTGCCACGCACACTGTTTAAACTTGGTGTTAGTGGAGACTGCGAAATCAAGTTCTCATTTTGTGCGTTTTTTTAATTTGGCAGAGAGGCTCTACACTTTCCTGTCTTCTTCTAGCAAGCGTCATGCTGCATTCATAGAAATGCAAAAGTTGTTGTATGCTGGAGAGAAAACCTGGGAATTAAAACAGCTGAGTGACACACGCTGGGCCTGTCGAGAAAATGCCTTAAAAGCACTGCAGAAAGTCTTTTCTGCAGTTATGCAGCTGTTGAAAAAAATCGCAGACAGCAGTCCACCTGATCCAGCTGCAGGTGATGCTCTAATGTTGTTTCGCAGCATAAATTTTGAGTTTATGCTTTGTTTGGAGGTGGCCACCCCAGTGTTTCAGGAGACTGCTGTTGCATCAGCTGCTCTTCAGCGTAAAGATGTGGATCTAGCAGTGTCATACACACTGGTGGAAGGAGTGCTAAAAAGGCTTCAAGAACTGAGGACAGAAAGTGAATTCAAGGTTGTCTTTGAAAAAGCAAAGGAGCGGGCTGAGGCTGCTGGAATTGAGTTTCCTGACAAAGTACCTGGTGAGTCAAGACCCAGAAAAATACCTGCAAGGTATAAGTACAGTTCCAAGTCAACAGGAGAAGACCATCACCCTGAGAATTTGGAGGAGTTCTACCGAACATTTACTACACATTTTTGGATACCATTACTCAAGAGATGCTCAGACGATTCAAAGGAAAGGATAATAGTTCAACTGGCATTATCCTCAAAGGCTTACACAGTTTCATTTTCAATCCGATCAAGTGTTTACATGTCCTCTCGTTCAGATTACAAAAGGAATAAACCACCCCTTACGATCCGATCGAAATTTTAATCCGATCTGGCCAATTCAATCCGATTGACGTGTTTACATGTGACTTTTTTATTCCGATTGTGCTTCTAGTCCTATTACGATTCGATTAGTGTCCATGTAAACACAGCTACTGATAGCCTCGATGTCCGTTTCCCATCCATGATCAGATTCAGTCTGACTGCAGCAGTGAGGGAGGTGATGGACAGCAGAGACAGTGAAGGTGGACACGGTGGTCAGCTGCTTCATCAGAATAAAGCTGCAGAACTGGCTCAGCTGTGTTGAGATGGCAGTAGGATGTGGGTTCACTGCATGTAAATACTTGATTATTAGAACAATATGTTTGAATAAAGCTTTGTTTCATGTGTTGTTGACTTGTTTATTTATTGTCATGGTTACTTTTATTTACATTTTACTCATTTGTTCATGTTTCCTGTTGTCGTCGTCAGTAAATAAAATATAATTGTTTCATTAACATACAGGTGCATCTCAATAAATTAGAATGTCGTGGAAAAGTTCATTTATTTCAGTAATTCAACTCAAATTGTGAAACTCGTGTATTAATGCATCCACTTGATTGGCTCTATCTCTCTCTCCTCTCCACCTGTAGCTGGTGTGTGGTAAGTACATTGGTGGTGGTTGAGGAGAGACCCCCCACATCATTGTAAAGCGCTTTGGGTGTATAGCAATACACAATTAAAGCGCTATATAAATGATTCATTCATTCATTCATTCATTAAATAAATTCCCTAAACCAATCTAATAATTTTTTCTTTTATTTAAGAATTCAATGTCGATGAAAAGGGCCGTTGTTCTTCAGGGCCTTCCACATTACCTCAGCGAGGATCCGTCAGATTTCTTCAAGTCAGCAGAGGTAGACTTGCATGTTAATATTATACCTTTGCTTAAAATAATGTTCTGTATATGTTTAATCAGGACCCTGTCTGTGAAATCTATTATAGTTTCATAATCTAATTGAGATAAATGCCAAAGTTAAATTTTAGCTGTTAATTTCACTGTGATTTCAGTCTTTTGACATGGCCTTGGTCAGTATTAAAGATATCAAGGTTATATTTTCATAGAATCCTCTTACATTATGTAGGATGATTTAATGTAGAAAACGGTCAAATACAAACAAGACTTAAGCATTTTGCAAGCAGGGTCTCAGAATTAAGATACTTTCACTACAAACATTTCTGCTAAAAATTGGGTTATACACTTTCAATAAAATAACTGACATATTTTGATAATACACTTACTGTAGGAAACCGACATTGAAGACCATGTGATGGCAGGAATGGATGTGGGCATTCTCATAATGCCTGATGTAGATGATGCCTTTGACTACTACGTGGTGCTGGAGGAACAGATTGTCCTGAGAGATGCCATAGACCTCCCTCGTGCTGTGGCTCTACTAGTCGGGCTGATGTTTGCGCTTAATATTGATTATCCCAAAAAACTACGCTACACATTTGAGGCCATTCAAAAGATTTTCATTGACCTTGGAGGTGATCAGTGTTCTGTGAAGGTGCATGGACTGAAAAATAGACTCCTTCACAAAACTGTGTAGTGTCCTAACTGAAAGGTATATGATGTTGTTCATGATTTAGCTTGGTGAATATCTGGTTGTTTTAAAACGAAGAATGTTCAATTAATTTTTTCTTGACGTGGTACTTTATGCAGTGCCAATTTATGTAACTCAGTATAAAAATACCTTGTTTGATTTTAGACACTTGTTTTCTGTTTATACAGTATTATTGTTAATGTACATTACTGTATGCTTTATACAGTATCGTTCATGCAGAATATTACTCTGTATTTTATGCTGTTTTGTTTAAGCAGTACATCACTGTATGCTTAAATTATCAGTTAATGAACTGGTTTTAGTGGAAAAATACAACCCCAAATCAGAAAGTTGGGACAGTATGGAAAATGCAAATAAAAAAAGAAAGTAGTGATTTCTAAATTTACTTTGACTTGTATTTCATTGCAGACAATATGAACACAAAATATTTCATGTTTTGTCTGGTCAACTTCATGTCATTTGTAAATATACATCCTTTCCTGTCATTCAGACCTGCAACACATTCCAAAAAAAGTTGGGACAGGAGCAATTTAGGGCTAGTAATGAGGTAAATTGGTTAAATAATGATGTGATTTGAAACAGTTGATGTCAACAGGTGATTGTAATTATGATTTGGTACAAAAGCAGCATCCAAGATAGGTCTAGTCCTTTAGGAGCAAAGATGGGCCGAGGATCGCCAGTTTGCCAACAAATACGTGAGAAAATTATTGAAATGTTTAAAAACAATGTTCCTCAAAGAAAGATAGGAAGAGATTTGGATATTTCACCTCCAACAGTGCATAACATAATTAAAAGATTCAAGGAATCTGGAGGAATTTCAGTGCGTAAAGGACAAGGGCGCAAGCCTAAGCTGAACAACCGTGATCTCTGATCCCTCAGGCGGCACTGCATCAAGAATCATCATTCATCTATAAGCGCTATCACCACATGGGCTCAGGACTACTTTGGCAAACCTTTGTCAAGTACCACAATACGTAGTTACATCCACAAATGCCAGTTAAAACTGTACTGTGCCAAAAGGAAGCCCTATGTTAACAGTGTCCAGAAGCGCCGTCGACTTCTCTGGGCTCGGAGGCATCTGGGATGGACCTTCATACAGTGGAAACGTGTACTGTGGTCAGATGAATCAGTATTTCAGGTATTTTTTGGGAGGAATGGACGCCGTGTGCTCCGGACCAAAGAAGAAAAGGATCATCCAGACTGTTACCAGCAACAAGTCCAAAAGCCAGGGTCTGTCATGGTATGGGGTTGTGTCAGTGCCCTTGGCAAAGGTAACTTGCACTTCTGTGATGGCACCATTAATGCTGAAAAGTACATAGAGATTTTGGAGCACAATATGCTGCCTTCAAGAAGACATCTTTTCCAGGGACGTCCATGCATATTTCAACAAGACAATGCAAAACCACATTCTGCACACATTACGAAGTCCTGGCTGCGGAGGAAGAGGGTTCGGGTACTTGACTGGCCTGCCTGCAGTCCCGACCTGTCTCCAATAGAGAATGTGTGGCACATTTTGAAGCGCAAAATGTGACAACGAAGACCCCGTACTGTTGCCCACCTTAAGACTTGTTTGCAGGAAAAATGGGACAAAATTACACCTGAAACACTAAATCACTTGGTGTCTTCAGTCCCTAAACGTCTTTTAAGTGTTGTGAAAAGGAATGGCAACATTACAAAGTGGTAAATGCTTTACTGTCCCAACTGTTTTTGGAATGTGTTGCAGGTCTGAATGACAGGAAAGGATGTATATTTACAAATGACATGAAGTTGACCAGAGAAAACATGAAATATTTTGTGTTCATATTGTCTGCAATGAAATACAAGTCATAGTAAATTTAGAAATCACTACTTTCTTTTTTTATTTGCGTTTTCCATACTGTCCCAACTTTTTCTGATTTGGGGTTGTAAAATCCAGATGATTTATCCTCAGTTAAGACAACTTGTCATTTTAAATTTGTTAAACTGATATTGTTCATTGCACATTAGTCTATTCAGCTTTATTCTTAGTTAAGGCAACTTCACAATTTAAGTTAACAAAATTTAAATGATGTTTATTGCACTTGTTTTTATAAGTCCTGTCAACTTTATCATCAGTTAAGACAACTTCACAATTTAAATTCACAAAACTTAACATTTTAAGGCAGCACGAAAACTTACTTTTTTAAGTTGAAACAACTAAAAAATGTTTTACAGTGACGGGGCATCCACATTCTTCAATGTCACCCTCAGTGAGGAAGAGCAGATGCTACCTTTAGGAGCTAACGTTTTTTTTTTTAAACATAAAAGCCTAAAATGCCAATATATTACTATATTTTGCTTCTTTTTTTATGCAGAAAGCATGTAATGTCTTTGGTTTTGTTACTTTTAGTTATTTATGTGTTATTTATTTTTGTTTATTATTAAAAAACAAGAAAACATAATTTCCTGTGTTAAAATGAAAACGTGAAATATTTTATAGCATACTTCAATAAATAAAGAAGATTCAATATACAAAAATATTTTATTTTGATTATTTTTTTTAATAAATTAGTACTATAGTTCATATTTTCTGATTTTCATAGTATGTGTATGAATTCCGGTAATTTTACCATTAAGTGACATATCAACCATTTGGTAGAGGCCTATATTTTAAAAATTATGGGATGTGTTGAAAAAGAATACATAAGCAGATAAGAAATAAGAAATGCAAACAAAAAAAAATCAATTGCCTTTTTTTTGGTGAGGCAGCTAAAGGGTTAAAAAATAATCACAATGATTTTATTGAACCGAAAAACACTGATTTACCTTTAACTGTTATGCCTAATACTTAAGAGATTTACATAGTTGCGTAAAGCTACATACAGAAATGTTTATGAATGAATGAATGAAACATTTATATAGCGCTTTATTGTGTATTGCTATACACCCAAAGCACTTTACAATCATATAGGGGGTCTCTCCTCAACCACCACCAGTGTGCAGAATCCACTTGGATGATTTATAAGAAATATACCTGCTCGAGGGGCATCAGATATAATAACTGTCTCACTGTTATTCTTATTCAGGACTCAAATTGGCACCTGCTAGCTGCTACACTGTTTCTCCAGCCTCTGGGCTCCCTATCATTTCACTGTATTTTAAAGCAAAATGTTGTTGTGTGGTCAAGGGTTACTTGGCTTGACATTTTTTAAAAAAGGGGTACTTAAGCTAAAAAAAGTTTGAGAACCACTGACCTAGATTATTTGATTAGTTCTTTCATTGTCTGGTGTTAGTCTAAATTAGTTGTACAATGTGGATACTTGTGATTCTCCTGTGTTACCTGCATTTTCCCTGTGGATTATATTTGTCACAAATCACGTCTGTGGTCTTCCGTCCGCTTGGCACCAGAGGTCGCCCTCCCATTATGCATTAACAATATTATAGTGTTTTACTTGGACTCCTAGTCATAGAGCAATTCCTTGCAACCACAGTACGTGACAATTTAAGTGTAATCTTAGTTTTCTTATTCATGCTTGGGATTTATTTAATTACTTGGACATGTTCTTTCAGAAAGTATTAAAATGTATTGTGTTGAAAGCTCATTTTAAAATAAAGTGTATGCTGTGTACAGATGGCTATTATTGTGACACACCGATCTATATATAATGATGCATATATAATATTCTCTATTATAGATCAGTGGTTGCACACAATGCATGACAGTGAGTTAATAAGATGCTACGCATTAGATGGTGCAGGGATAACGATCTTATTAGAGACATGCTAACATCTTCGACACCGCGCAGAAATGCCATAGCACCAGAAATGGACGTAATCACTACATTAACTACATTAACATATTTGGCAACTGGAAAAATGCAACTATGCAGCAGCGATGATTTGGGTCTGTTACAGCACTTTCAGAACCTTATTGTGTCGCTGTTCATTTCCTATAAAATACGTTAAGTATGACAGCATGGTAAATAAAAAATAAAGAATATAATGTGTGTGTGTGTGCAAGAGAAAGATAGAGAGAGAGAGAAAATGGTAAAACAGGAAAAATTACACCTGTAATTTCAAAGTGAAGGCTTGTAATAAACCCTACTCTTAAAAGCACTCTTTTATTTCCTTCTTGGACAACCAACCAATCACAGTCTTCAAAAGACTGTATCTTACCTAGCAACAGGGTTAGCCCCGCCTCCTCACTAAGATAAACGTTTCTGTCTTTTCTTCACTCAGAGTTGCTCTCAGATTGGTCCTGAATCACTTTTAAGCTAAGAATCCTAGTTAGACATTATTAAGCTAAATTAGGAGCTCTCTGAGAGGATTCTTAGGATCTTTAGGAATACAGGCCCAGATGTTGGTTCAGCACTCTCAGAGAAAAACAGTTTGAGACTCATCTGTGCTGCAGGTATCTGGTCACTAACAATAAACATATAAATGCATAAATCAGTGAGCTGTGTGCTTCACATGCTTTCAGGCTGGTTATCTGGTGGATGCTGAATGGCTGGTGCTACACACTTCACAAGAGTGTTGATGATTTGCTGTTAAAGTAGATAATTTTATTGTGTGATGTGATCAGTGGCACATCTTTCGTAGCACATTAAGACAGATGATTACTTTGTGAAGATTTTCTAAGAAATGTATGGCTGTAGCATGCCTCTCGTGGTTTCTCTAAATCAACTGAAAGCAATGAAAGTATTTTTTTACTTTATTTGCTGGGATATCTAGCATGTTTTAATATTGCTGATCGTAATAAATATATGGATTTCTATGTGAAAAGTTATGATGTAGTGTTGTTTTCTGATGTATTTTGTTTCTTACATCTATTTGTTGAAGTATAATAATTATAGTCTTTGTGTTGATGAGACTGGTTTTAATTAGCATGGGCTGACAAACTGCATATTTGTTTTATTTAACACTCTTTGTTTCTCTCTAGAGTTGTGCCTGTCCAGTTCAACTGATCACTGTTTTCCCTTTCTCCATTTATTTTTGTTTTGTGAAATAAACAGATTATGGTTTTGTGAATATTATATTTTTGTTGTGTTGCCCATGACTCATCATCTGTATTTTTCTGTTGATTCTTTTGGTGTTCTAGCTAGGCCTTTACTTATAGCCTTGCTCATTGTGATTTGAGTAGAGGTGGATATTCACTCCCATTTGTGTGTTTGAGTTGACTTAGTGTGGTGTACAAGAAGACTGCAATTTCTTTTGGGTTTATTGTATTATTTTGGAAGTGTTATATTACCCTCTAAATTTAAACTTCTATCTTTTACGACCTGATGGCGCCGCACATGGCTGCTTCGGTTTGTTGCTCATTGGTACTTTTTCTGTTTTTGTTTGTTTGTCCTGTCTTAAGCAACGATTTTCCGATCAGCTTCAGTAGAAACGAACTCTTGGACATAAGAAATAGCACACCAGATAACCTTTTGCTGACTTTGAACATTCAGACGTTTTAATCGACATTTTAGTCGGAGGAGCTGCGTTCCTATACAAGCGCTCCAGGCGACGCAAGCGAGGGAAGCGCGCTGGTGCGCTGGTGAAATCCAGACAGCACGGCTTAAGGACTCCGCTGCCGAGTATTCACCTGGCGAATCTCCGCTCCCTTGCAAATAAATCAGATGAACTACAACTCCTCACCTGCACAAACAAGGACTTTTTAAACTCTGCTGCGCTTTGTTTCATGGAAACCTGGCTGAACGGAGCTATCCCGGACAGCGCGCTTCATCTATCCGGATTCCAGCTGTTCAGAGCAGACAGAGTCACCGAATCGTCGGGGAAAACGAGAGGCAGTGGATTATGTTTTTATATCAATGAAGGCTGGTGTACAGACGTGACAGTTTTAAAGAAGATGTGCTGCCCAAACTTGGAAGCTCTCTTTATCAACTGTAAGCCTTTTTATTCACCGCGGGAGTTTTGCTCGTTTATCCTGGTGAGTGTTAACATTCCTCCTGACGCGCGTGTGAGCGTAGCGCTAGAACTGTTTCCAAATCACACACACACAGAGCAGCATTACCCGGACTCTTTCATTGTAATTCTCGGTGATTTTAACAAAGCTAATCTCACACGCGAACTGCCTAAATACAGGCAGCACATCACATGCCCCACCAGAGACAGCAATATACTGGACCATTGTTACACTGTTTTAAAGAATGCATACCACTCTGTCCCCCGTGCAGCGCTGGGACTCTCTGATCACTGTTTGGTTCATCTTCTACCAGCCTATAGGTAGAAACTTAAATCTTCTAAGCCTGTCTTAAGAACTGTAAAGAGATGGACTGTTGAAGCAGAGCAGGATCTACAAGCCTGCTTCGAACTTACTGATTGGAGTGTTTTTGAGGCTGCAGCTACTGATTTGGATGAACTCACTGACACCGTGACATCCTACATTAGTTTCTGTGAGGACATGTGTGTACCCACCAGGACTTATTTAACATTTAACAACGACAAACCTTGGTTCAGTACAAAACTCAAACAGCTTCGCCAGGCCAAAGAGGACACCTACAGGAGTGGGGAAAAAGCCTTGTACAAACAGGCCAAATACACACTGAATAGGGAGATAAGAGTGGCAAAAAAAACTACACTGGAAAGCTAAAAAAACAGCTTTCAAGTAACGACTCTACATCAGTGTGGAAAGGCCTGAAAGCCGTTACCAGCTACAAGACCCCTCCCCCCAGCACTGAGGGCAATCAACAACTGGCTGAAGACCTGAACAATTTTTACTGTAGGTTTCAAAAACAAAAGCCTGGTCTGACACCCCACACCCCACACTCACTCTGACCGTCTCACAACACAGCCATTAACACCCTCCCCCTCCCTCCCCCCTACTCTTTCTCAGCCTGTAATCAAGATCTGTGAAGAAGATGTAAGCAAAGTCTTCAGGAGACAGAAGATAAGGAAAGCCAAAGGCCCAGATGGTGTCTCTCCAGCCTGCCTCAAAGCCTGTGCTGTCCAGCTATCATCCATCTTCACATTGATAATAATAATAATAATAATAATACATTTTATTTATAAAGCACTTTACATTTTAAAGAAAATCTCAAAGTGCTACAAAAGTGTCATAATAAAATAAAACAGTTAATTAAGCAATTAAGAAACTCAATTAAAAACACAATTTAAGAAAAAATAAAAAACCATCAGTCATTTGTGAAGCCCTCAGATGTTCAAGAAGGGACATTGAAGGACTTTTTAAAAAGGTACGTTTTTAAACTCTTTTTAAAACCATCAGTCGTTTGTGGAGCCCTCAGATGTTCAGGGAGGGCATTCCACAGGCGAGGGGCGGCGGCACAAAAGGCTCTGTCCCCAATTGTGCGAGTCTTGGTCCTTGGAGGAAGGAGCCGGTGAGTGTTTGTGGAACGGAGAGAACGTGCTGCGATCTGTGGGGTAAGGAGTTCTTTAAGGTAGGAGGGAGCATTTCCATGGATACACTGATGTGTGAGGAGAAAGACTTTATATTCGATCCGAGCAGAAATTGGAAGCCAATGTAGAGATTGAAGAATTGGAGTGATGTGTTCGTATTTACGCACCCTCATCAGAATCCTGGCAGCACTGTTCTGTATATACTGGAGCCTCTGGATGCTCTTGTCGGGAATCCCAATGAGAAGAGCATTACAGTAGTCCAGTCTGGAGGAGACAAAGGCGTGGACGAGTTTTTCTGCATCATGTATGGTGAGTGAGGGGCGGAGTCTGGCTATATTCCTGAGGTGATGAAAAGATGTTTTGCAAAGATGTTTGATATGGGCCTCAAAGTTTAGAAGAGGGTCAAACCTGACGCCGAGATTTGTAACTAATGTTGATAGAGGAATGTGCTGCCCTGAAAATGTAATACAGTTTATGGTGGATGTTCTAGTCTGATGAGGGGAACCAATGAGAATAGCTTCTGTTTTTGAACTGTTCAACTGGAGAAAGTTTTGATTCATCCACTCCCTAATCTCCTCCAGACAGGCAGTGAGTGTGGTTAGAGTTGTTGAAGATGATGACGGACGAATATCAGTTTTCATATATAATTGTGTATCATCAGCGTAACAATGAAAAGAAATTCCCAAGCGGCTGATGACTTTACCAAGGGGGAGCATGTAGAGAATAAATAAAATAGGTCCAAGAACTGACCCTTGTGGTACCCCACAATCAACAGCATGTGAACGGGACTTTGAGCTTCCCATCGCCACATATTCAGATCTGTCTGTGAGGTATGACTCAAACCAGCGCAGAACGGTGTTATTAAGTCCAAAAGAATGGTGTAGCCGGTTGAGAAGTATACCGTGGTCAACGGTGTCGAACGCTGCAGAAAGGTCCAGAAGGACAAGGAGGGATGGTGAACCAGCATCAGCTGTAATCAGCAGGTCATTTGTAACTCTCACTAAGGCTGTTTCCGTGCTATGAGCAGAGCGGAAACCAGACTGAAACTTTTCAAAAATGTTGTTGCATTTGAGATGGTCCTGAAGGTGTCTGGCAACAACTTTCTCCAGAACCTTGGAAAGAAATGGCAGGTTGGATATGGGCCTATAATTAGCAAGGGTTTGAGGATCAAAGGTAGTTTTCTTGAGTAGTGGTCTGATTATTGCAATTTTTAAAGCAGATGGTACATGACCAGATTGAAGAGATTGGTTTATTATCATGGTGATAAGGGAACTGATGGCAGAAATATTTGCTTTCACCAAAGCTGTAGGAAAGGGGTCGAGGGCACAAGAGGAGGATCCCATCCTCCTGATAGTATCCTCAACCTCAAGTTGAGTGATTTCTGGAAAACAGCAGAGCAGTCTCGAAACACCAGACTGCAGATCAGCAGTTGGGACAGACGAGGAGGAGGGGACAGAGAAGGAGGAGCGAATTTTGGCAATTTTTGTTCTAAAAAAGGTCATAAAATTATTGCATTGTTCTTCCGTGGCTCCTGTGAGTGGAGCAACTTGAGGTTTAAGCAGATGATTTATGGTGGAGAACAACTTTTTAGAATTGCCAGAACTATTTTGAATAATATTTGAATAGTACTGTGACCGTGCTTCTTTGATGGACTTTGAATAAGCTTTTTGGTGGTCCCGATAAGCCAGTTTATAAACAGTAAGTCCAGAGGCTTTGTACTGCCGCTCAAGGGCACGACCAGCAGCCTTCATTTTCCGCAGGTCACTTGTGAACCAAGGAGCTGAACGGGAAAACATAACTGTTCTGACTTTGATGGGTGCATGGAAATCCAAAATACTGCTCAATGTCTTATTGTAAAATTCCACAGATTCAGTGGACGATGAGAAATCTGCAGAATTAAGATGTTGAAGGCTTACAGACAGGTCTTCTGTGTTTATGTTCTTCAGGTTTCTGAAACGTATTTCACGTTTGTGCTTGATATAGGAAGACAATAAAGGCAGCTCCATAGAGATGACCTTATGGTCAGATACACCCAGATCATACACAAATGGTGCACTTAGGGGAGCAGACTCAGTGATGACCAGATCAAGAGTGTTCCCCTTGGTGTGTGTGGGAACATCCACATATTGTCTGAGGTTTAAGCAGTCCAGTAACTGCAAGAATTCTGTAGCAAAATGACAAGAGGGATTATTAACATGAATGTTAAAATCTCCAAGTATTACTATATTGGAAGAGGTTGCACAAAAATTTGAAAGCAAATTGTACAACTCTGAAATGAAACATGAATTTGATTTGGGTGGCCGGTAAATTAGTAGTACTGTCAATGGGAGAGAAGGCTTACAATTAAAATTAAATGCCAGACATTCAAAGGTAGACAGCTCAGGGAGGGCCAGAGGGGACAAATCCAACTGACTGCGGTAAATAACAGCCAAGCCACCTCCACGGCCAGTGCTACGAGCTTTTTGAAGATAACAATAGCCAGAAGGACAGGTCTCATTTAAAACAGAAAAAACATCTGGTTGATGCCAGGTTTCTGTGAGGCACATTATGTCCAAACCTTTGTCCTGAATATGATCATGTATAAAACAGGATTTGTTTGTGAGGGATTGTGTATTAAACAATTCAATTTTAATATTGGACAAAGCAATGAGTCTTTGTACTGGTCGAAGTAGGCTAAAATCCACTCCACGTTTTCTGTCTATTTCCATGTGTGGCGCTGTTGCAGTATCTCCAGTGCTATTAGTCCACAGAGTGTCAGTGTTCTGATGACGTGGAAGAGATGCGACAGGGCGCACAGCTGCCCAGATGGAAGGGATGGTGTCACCAGACCGGGAGTGAACAAACTTTCGCCGAAAGCTTCTGTGGATGTAACGGGGCCGACGTAAGAGTCCAAGTTCTTTAATGACTGATATACATAATGGAGTGTTATAGTTGTTATATTCCATCAGTCGAGTGGCCGAGTAGGTCATTATGCCGGTCACACGGGCTCCGCATCTGTTGTTAGCCGTGAGCCACAGAGGCAATATGCAGAGCAAGAGGAGAACTCGGCACCAAGAAATCATCCGTGACGCAGCTGGAGAAATCGAGACAAAAAGATGTGGATCGCGGTGAACACCACGAGGAGCTGTGAGCGCTGATGATGCAGGCAGAGCTAAGAGAAGCCGTGGCTGGTTAGCTACACAGCTAGCCGTAGACACTTGCTACCAACCGCTAACAGCCAGGTGAAGTCATCAGAGTCGGTAAGATCCATACGAACCAGTTATTATTCTGACGGATTTTACTGATTACAGTCATTCAGATAGCTTTATAACTACCATAACAATTGAACTCGAGTGGAAAAGCGGCGAACAGACAACGCCAGCGTCCTCTCTCACTCAGTCTCCCAGGAGTAAAAGACCTACGTCGATCTTCAATAGATCACTGGAGCTGTGTGAAGTCCCCTCCTGCTTCAAGTCCCCTCCTGCTTCAAACGCTCCACCATCATCCCTGTACCCAAGAAACCAAAAATCACAGGACTTAATGACTACAGACCCTTTATCCACGGATCCAGCGTGGCCAGTGGAGATTCTTCGGAACGCCGAGGTTAACAAAGGCCATCTGAATAATCCCAGGAGGCGCAAGAAACACCGCGGGCGACGCGCGGGAGTTCGTGACAGACTGAGGAAAAAGGCTCACAGCCCTCCTCTTCCGAGTATTCTGCTCGCAAATGTCCAATCTTTGGAAAATAAGATGGACAATCTTAGAGCCAGGACAAGTTTCCAATGGGACATTAGGGACTGTAACATCCTTTGTTTGTCTGAAACATGGCTCACTCCCTCTGTCCCGGATACCGCTGTAACACCGTCTGATAACTTTTCTGTTTTACGGATGGACAGAACAGCCAAGGCCGGAAAAATCAAGGGTGGTGGAGTGTGTTTCATGATTAACAAGAAATGGTGCGACCCCAGGAATATCTCATTCTGTCGCGTTCCTGCTCGCCTCATCTGGAACATCTCTCCATTATCTGCCGCCCATTCTATTTACCCCACGAGTTCTCCGCGGTCATCGCTACTGCCGTTTACATTCCAACTCAGGCAGACACGAGCTTGGCTTTGTCCAAACTCCACGAGGAGCTTAGCGGCTACATCAACAAACACCCTGACGCTGCCTCTATCATCGCAGGGGACTTTAACAAAGCCAACCTCAGGAAGGTCATGCCGACCTTCCATCAGCATGTATCCTGTCCAACTAGAGGACCGAATACACTGGACCATTGCTACACTCAGTTTAAGAATGCCTATAAAGCTCGTTCCCTGCCGGCTTTTGGTAAATCGGACCACGCGGCCATTTTCCTCACACCGGAATATAAACAAAGGATCGTTGTAACTAACTCTCAGAAGAGAGTAAATAAGGTAATTACTCCTGAGCTTTATTTTATTAGTCCCCCCTGTTAATGTAATGAGTCCTTTATTTCCGCCTCCATAGTGGAACGTTAATTTCGCATCTAGAAAGGTGGGACTTGTTAGTGAGACGCACACATGGAAGAAAAGGGAGAAAAATCTCATGTCGCTCTAAAACACTCCGAAATCATTCCAAAGAAAAGGAGGGGATAATTAAGCACCTAGCTGGAACGGGAACAAGGTATTGTGTTTGGTTTGTTTAATGTTTATGTGCATTGATATGTAGGTTAATTTATTCGACTTGAAGAAGTGTTTAAATGTGTATCACTTATGTCATGTGAAGTTACGTTAACATAAGCCTTTCAGCATTGTTAATACTGACTGAGGCAACATCATAAAAAGGTTTTTATAAATGGCTATTTGTAATATTGTTATATATATACAATATATTGTTTAATGTGGCCTTCGGCTAATGTTTGGGTTCGTAAGAGCTAATTTTATGTTATTTATCTGTCCTGTAGCTCTTACGGTGTTTCAAGAAGAAAAGGTGTAAGAAAATAAAGGCTTTTTGAAATATCAGTACGCTTCACCATTGTCTGGCTGGGGTTTTGCTAAAGTAAGAGCTTGACCCGCATCGATACTGACGACGTGTTGTCTACAACGGGCCACGTTCCGCTACCTCGTGTCAGCATGGACTCATCAAGAGGCATCCTCACGCCTCACGCCTGACCTACTTTGGACAGCGGTCTCACGGATTCGGTGCAATGGTCAAGTACAGCCACACTCACGGACATTGATGTGGGACTGTGAGTATTAACCCACTATTATACAGTCTATAGTTCAGCAATAAGGCGAACATCGGATGAACGGCTTCTCGGACTGAACATTTAATACTTACCAGCTCAGCAACAAGAACAACAAAAAACTGTGGTTACATTTGCACTCATGCCTGCGTGCATCCACATGGACTCTTTCTAATTAAGGACCCATAGACATTTTTTTTTTTTTTTTTTTTTTTTTTTTTTGAAGATTTTATATCTACATTTCTCGCACTTTGGATTTAAGAGCTTTGATAACTTTGGTTATTGTGGTATTTACACTGACAACTACAGTTATTTGAGTGTCTATATATAAATGCATATGTGCTATCTACTTTAAACTGATGTTCTGATATTTTTTGTTTATACAGTTCATAATGAGGGCTTTATCGTATCTGCTAAGGGGTTTTCTTCTGCCATTAGAGTTTAAAAATTTTAGGTGATAATGTCAGAGTCAGGTAATGAGATAGAGGTGGAGGAGCAGATAGCTGGTTATCAGCATGAAGATTTACAAGGTGAAGCCCACAAAATGGTAGACTCGTCAGAGAGACCGTGTCTGAAGGAAACAAATGAAGCTAAACAACAAAGTTTAACTGATCTCCAAGGCAAGCTAAATAAGGATGATAATGCTCTTGAAGGTCCAAGACGCTCTGAACGCACACGCCATCCTACCGAGAAGATGCGCGCACATCAATATGAAGAGGCCAAGAAAAAAGAGAAAAGGCTGTATGCCATGTACGAGCAGTGGAAGCTCCACACACGGAAGGCAAGAGATCAGCTAAAGACTTATATGTCAGAGAGTCAGCTCTGGCCTCTCATTGAAGAGCTTAAGAGAGACAAAGAAGACGTAATGAACATTTATTATAAAATTCGAAATCTTACCACACCCTCCACCGACATAAGAAGAAGAGTTGATACATGTGAATCGGTGACCACAGAAATCATCAACATTGCCTACAGCAGAGCTATAGATGATGAAAGCGGGTTTAATGAGCAGCAGGAAAGACACCGCCTTCATGAACTGCTCCGCCATGACTACGCAAAGTCTGTCTATGGATCTGCAGCTTCTTTGATAAGTCACAGCCAGTCCGACCATTACTCCATAACTTCAGCCATGACAGCAAAACGCGTGGATGCAGCAGCTGAACTAGCAGTAAAAGAAGCAAATTATCAGATGCTGCTAGAGGAAGAAAGGCAAAAGGAATCCATAAGAGAGTTAGAGGAACAACAACACAAGGCTCTAGAGGCACAAAGGCATGAGTTGGAGCAATTGCAGGCAGAGAAAGAGATACGGGCAGCTCAAGCCAAGTTGAAGATCTACGAAAAAGAGACTGATCACAAGGATGCTAACTATGTTAAAAGGGAAAGGAACATGGAAGCAAAGAATGTGCCTGTAACTACAGCGCCCCTCTCTCAAGTTGCATCGCCCCGTTATACAGACATTCCCTCTCTCGCTCAGATCCTTCAAGACAACATAGCCTTAAAGAGGCTTTCTGTTCCTGAGCCATTTGTCTTCAATGGAGATCCCATACAATTCATTGAATGGAAGGCAGCATTCACCTCACTCATTGACCAAAGAGTAATCACACCAGCTGAAAAACTATACTATCTGAAAAAATACGTTGGTGGCCCAGCACGGCAGGTTTTAGATGGCAACTTCTACCGAAATGACAATGAAGCATACCAAGACGCATGGGACAAACTAGAACGTCGCTTTGGCCAGCCATTTGTCATTCAGAAAGCATTCAGAGAGAGGCTCACCAACTGGCCGAGAATTTCATCAAAGGATGCTGAAGGACCGAGACGCTTCTCAGATTTTCTGAATGCTTGTCAAGATGCCATTCCTCATGTCAAAGGTCTCGACATATTAAATGACTGGGAGGAAAATCGGAAGCTCGTTCACAAATTACCAGACTGGGCAGCCTTACGCTGGAATCGACAAGTCACGCAAAGCCTAAATGAAAATCAAGAATTCCCAAGTTTCAAGGAGTTTGCTAGATTCACGTCAAATGAAGCCGAGATTGCTTGCAATCCCATTACGTCCTTTCATGCCCTTCGTTCATCAGATTCTATCACTGAGAAGAGAAATCTCAGAGACGTGAAGAAAAACAAGGCTAGTGTTCTTACCACTCAAACAGTCACTGACAAAGAAAATCACAAGTCAGAACAGAGGAAGGTTAAGACTTCATGTATTTTTTGTCAAGATAATAGACACCAGCTTCTTCTTTGGCTCTCAACGGAGGCGGTCGCATTTTTTCTCGCTCCCCGTCCTCTCCCTTTTTTCCCTCCCTGCCTGCTCTCTTGTCTCGTATCGTGTAATACTTGAGAGACTCTCTCTGCATTGCTCCTCAAAACCTCAAAACTGAAAAAATCATGGATTTGATCAACTGGTCTCTCAACGCAATTGACACCATCTTCTCGACGAGAAGCTCAGGTTCGGGGGAACCTAACTGCCCTGACGGAACGTACCCCGCTGGCTACACGATGGACGCGTGGGACAGATGGCGTGTTGTGTGTTTAGCGGCTCTTTCCGTGGAGGACATCGAAGATATCTATCTATTCGGAACCATGATAACAGGTCTTCTGCTGATTGGATTAGGCTTTGCCCTGGGTTATCGAAGAATTAAGGAAACGGGAACAGCTGTTCAAAGCCTCACAAGGCTGCCCGTCATGATTGAAGCAGTGGGAAGAGCGGTCAGCATTGAGACTGAGACTATTAACCGCAATATGGATTCTATCACGGAAAAGCTCACGGCTTTGCAAAGAAAAATTGATGGAGACCAGAACGGACAATAAGAGTAGCCGTGGAATTGGAATGCGGTTACTCGCCCTAAGACTAAACAAGCATAATCTTATCTTTTCCGGCTCCCCTCTACCAGCACTGGCCTTGGCCAAGGCCGCTGTTAGGAAATCAACCCTGAGAAGCACCGCAGGGAGACGCTCTCTGCGTTCCTCCCCCATTCCTCAGACACCTGCTGATTACACATACACACACATACACACATACTGATTACAAACTATTACACATACAGACACATCCCCAAAACCCCCGATCCAACGCCTCCGTCGCTTTGATCCGCCAGCCTGACAAGCGGGTCTGTGACTAGCGCTGCTGGGTTAGCGCTGGACCGGATGGCTGCTGTTGGAGCTGGATTACCTCCCCTGTTGCATAGTCGTGTGTCTATGGTGTATTATGTGCTTTTGTGCTGAGGTGTTTTTTTTCTGTTCTCACACTGTACTCCCCCAAGGAGTATAGTCTGGGGGTTATTTTTTCCATCTCTCTCTCCTCTTGTTTATGCTGTAAATTTCTTAAACAAACCCCTGCATTTCACTGCTGATTGTACTTGGTATGATTGTGTATGTGACAAATAAATCTACCTTGACCTTGACCTTGACCAGCTTCATGCATGCTTCAAGTTCACTGAGATGGCGTTGGTTGAGCGACGCAACTACATAAAGGAGAAGAAACTCTGCTATGGATGCCTGAAACCCGGCCACAGTGTGAGAGACTGCCGTCATCGTCATTTTTGTGACCACTGTAAGGGAAAGCATCCTACAGCCCTGAATGATGACAACTATAAAAAGGAAAGGTCTACATCAAATCCAGAGACAAATCGAGGCACTGCTGCAACGTCACTCAGTGTAGCAGGTGAAGGCTCATCCAACACATCAATGGTGATACCAGTCTGTGTTTCATCTAAAAATGATCTAACTACTGAGAAACTTGTCTATGCACTACTCGACACTCAAAGCGATACCACGTTTATTGACCAAGAAGTGAGTGATGGTCTTGATGCTGACAAGTATCCAGTGAAACTGAAGTTGACGACGATGAGTGGTAAGGATACAGTGCTCACAAGCGAAGGTGTTTCTGGACTTCGTGTTAGAGGATATAGTTCTGCAGTTCAAGTTGATCTTCCGGTCGCCTATACAAAGGACTGCATACCTGTTAACCGCTCTCACATTCCCACTTGTGAGACAGCAAAACAATGGAGTCATCTTGCAGAAATAGTGGATGAAATCCAACCACTGAAGGACTGCATAGTAGGTCTTTTGATCGGCTACAACTGCTCAAGAGCTATGGCACCAAGGCAAGTCCTTTTAGGAGAAGACGAGGATCCCTACGCTGTAAGGACGGATTTAGGATGGAGTATTGTAGGGCACTCACTACAAACCCATGATGCGTTGAGCACACATCATCTGTGTCACCGAATTACAGTTAAGGAGCTACCTCCGATAACTCCTACCGACGTCATTCGCATTTTAGAGTCTGACTTTAAAGATATCAGTGACGACAGCAAAATTGTGTCACAAGACGACATCACGTTCCTCAACATACTGGATGATGGAATAAAGAAAAATATGCATGGCCATTATGAAATGCCTCTGCCCTTCAAAACCAGACCCAGCTTGCCTGACAACAAAGGCTCAGCTATGACACGCCTCCTTCACCTTAAAAGGAAATTGCAGTGAGATGAAAGTTATAAGAAGCATTATGTTGAGTTCATGGAGGAAGTCATCGGAAACGGAGATGCTGAGCAGGTCAAGGATGGTGGGAGTGAAGGGGAGAGATGGTACATTCCCCATCATGGCGTGCATCATGCGAAGAAGCCAGATAAACTTTGTGTAGTGTTCGATTGCTCAGCCAGATACAAAGGAACAAGCTTGAATGATCACCTCCTCTCTGGGCCTGACATGTTGAACAACTTAAGTGGAGTTCTCATCCGTTTCCGACAGCACCCCGTTGCAGTGATGTGCGACATTCAGAAGATGTTCCATCAGTTTCATGTGGTCGAAGCTGATCGCAACTTCCTGCGCTTTCTTTGGTGGAAGCAAGGAGATTTGAACTCACAGCCCAGCGAGTTTCGCATGAAAGTGCATCTGTTCGGTGCAGCTTCCTCTCCGGGATGTGCAAACTATGGGATGAAACATCTAGCTAAGGAGAATCGCGACATCTACACTCAAGGCTCGAGATTTGTTATGAGGGACTTTTATGTAGACGATGGGCTCGCAAGTGTTGAAAACACTGAAGATGCTATTCAGCTTGCCAGGGAAGCTCGTGAACTCTGCGCCATGGGTGGTCTCCGACTACATAAGTTTGTGTCTAATGACAGAAAGGTATTAGAGAGTATACCACTCTCTGAACGAGCAACCAACGTGAAGGATATGGATCTCGCATTTGATGATTTGCATCCCGAGAGCTCTCTCGAGTGGCAATGGGATGTGGAATCTGACCGCTTCAGGCTTAACGTCAGCCTCAAGGAACAGCCAGCAACACGACGCAGCATTTTATCTACAGTGGCTTCTCTGTACGATCCTCTTGGGTTTGTGGCGCCAGTCGTCCTAAAAGCGAAGATCATTCTTCAGGAGATGTGCAGACGGGGCACTGGCTGGGACGATCCTCTCACTGACGAGCTTCGCCCAAAATGGGAACAATGGAGAAGTGATCTAGCCCACTTAGATAATTTCACCATGTCCCGTACATACTCACCTGCTGGATTTGGAAGGGTCTCAAAGACAGAGCTGCATCACTTCTCTGATGCCAGTATGAAGGGTTACGGCCAGTGTTCATACCTGCGACTCCAAAACGAAGAGGGCGGTATTCATTGTGCTTTAGTTGTAGGAAAATCACGTGTCTCTCCAACCAAGGTCACTACCATCCCTAGATTAGAATTGACAGCAGCAGTTGTTTCCGTGAAGATAAGCAACATGCTTAAGGAGGAATTGGGATGTATTAACGCAGAGGAGTTCTTCTGGACCGACTCTAAAGTGGTCTTAGGTTATGTAAGAAACGAAGCACGATGATTCCACACATTTGTGGCTAACCGGGTTCAGAAAATTCAGCTCAGCTCAGCCCCACAACAGTGGCGATATGTCCCAACAAATGAGAATCCTGCTGACCATGCTTCTCGGGGCTTAACTGCCAGTGAGTTTTTGTCATCTACCTGGCTCACTGGGCCCAAGTTCTTATGGAACAAGGAAATAAAGCTGGCTACAGATGAAGCACCAGAGTTAACAGTCGGAGATCCAGAGGTCAGGAGTGTTCTAGCGCTCAGTACCAAAACCACTGAACGCGTGAGCCTCATTGATCGCTTGTCTAAGTTCTCATCTTGGTCGCTAGCTACACGAGCGGTTGCACGCGTTCTCAGGCGCATAAGCAAGAACAGATCAAACAGTCTCACCACTGTAACAGAACGAGAAGAGGCAGAACATTGCCTAATCAAAGATCTGCAAAAAAACGTGTATAAAGAAGAGTTGAAACTGCTGAGCAAAGGGATCCCTCTACCACATCATAATCCGTTACACGCACTTGACGCTTTTCTACACGACGACGGTGTCCTCAGGGTGGGAGGGAGGCTGTGCAACTCCTCTCTTCCCAACTTCATCAAGCACCCTGCAATCATTCCCAAAGATCATCACATCACAAGGATGATTATTGCCTATCACCACGAGAAGACGAAACATCAAGGTAAAGGTCTTACCATTAATGAAATAAGGCGCAGCGGCTACTGGATAACAGGAATCAACCGGGCAGTTGCATCCTACATTCGTCAATGTGTCACCTGTAGACGGCAACGCAAACCTATGGAAGAGCAAAGGATGGCCGATCTACCTCCTGAACGGTTGGAGCCATCACCTCCCTTCACTTTCTGCGGCATGGACTGCTTCGGGCCATTCCTTACAAAACAAGGAAGAAAAGAGAACAAGAGGTACGGTCTTATCTTCTCTTGTCTTAGCTCCCGTGCTGTTCATATTGAGATTTTTGAAGACATGTCGACAGATGCCTTCATCAATGGTCTTCGATGTTTCATCGCTATACGTGGTGCTGTTCGTCAGATCAAGTCTGATCAAGGAAGCAACTTCGTAGGAGCCAAAAATGAGTTCAGAGAAGCTCTAAAGGAAGTCGATGCAGACCGTCTGGCTGTATTTCTTGCAGAGAAGCAGTGCGACTTCAGCATGAACGCACCCCATTCTAGCCATGCAGGAGGGGTGTGGGAAAGACAAATAAGGACAGTGAGAAGCGTTCTGAGGTCCACTCTTGCTCTTTCCTCTGGTAGACTAAATGATGCTTCGCTACGGGCCTTTTTCTATGAGGCTATGGCTATAGTCAACAGTCGTCCTCTGACTGTTGACAACCTCAGTGACCCCCATAGCCTCGAACCACTCACCCCTAATCATCTTCTGACGATGAAATCTGTCCAGGCCTTGCCTCCCCCTGGTGAATTCGTCAGAGAAGATGTGTATGGCAAGAAGAGGTGGAGACATGTTCAATACCTTGCAGAACAGTTTTGGAGTCGATGGCGAAAGGAATACCTTGCCAACATTGCTCTCAGACAGCGCTGGCATGCTCCAAGAAGAAATTTACAAGTTGGAGATGTTGTAATCATAAGAGGAGAGGATGTGCACAGGAACGAGTGGAGATTGGGTAGAGTTTCAGAAACCACTACTGATAAAGATGGACTTGTACGGAGAGTTAAAATCCAGCTTGGTGACAGTAAGCTTGGCAAGAAAGGGGAGCGTCTTCACAAGGTGTCCGAAGTTGAGCGCCCAGTCCAGAAGCTTGTTCTGCTGCTGGAGACAAACTAAATCTGCTCCTTCCCTCCATAGCGCATAATATTACATAGTTATAGTTAAGTTTCCAACTTTGGCTTAAGTTGTCTTTGTTTTTATACGGGCTCAGGGAAGGCAATTTCAGTTAAAATCATTCGTGCCTAATGCAGTCTGTGTACCGTTCCATTATTCACTCATGATTGGTGGGAGTGAAATATCAGTACGCTTCACCATTGTCTGGCTGGGGTTTTGCTAAAGTAAGAGCTTGACCCGCATCGATACTGACGACGTGTTGTCTACAACGGGCCACGTTCCGCTACCTCGTGTCAGCATGGACTCATCAAGAGGCATCCTCACGCCTCGCGCCTGACCTACTTTGGACAGCGGTCTCACGGATTCGGTGCAATGGTCAAGTACAGCCACACTCACGGACATTGATGTGGGACTGTGAGTATTAACCCACTATTATACAGTCTATAGTTCAGCAATAAGGCGAACATCGGATGAACGGCTTCTCGGACTGAACATTTAATACTTACCAGCTCAGCAACAAGAACAACAAAAAACTGTGGTTACATTTGCACTCATGCCTGCGTGCATCCACATGGACTCTTTCTAATTAAGGACCCATAGACATTTTTTTATTTTTTATTTTTTTTGAAGATTTTATATCTACATTTCTCGCACTTTGGATTTAAGATCTTTGATAACTTTGGTTATTGTGGTATTTACACTGACAACTACAGTTATTTGAGTGTCTATATATAAATGCATATGTGCTATCTACTTTAAACTGATGTTCTGATATTTTTTGTTTATACAGTTCATAATGAGGGCTTTATCGTATCTGCTAAGGGGTTTTCTTCTGCCATTAGAGTTTAAAAATTTTAGGTGATAATGTCAGAGTCAGGTAATGAGATAGAGGTGGAGGAGCAGATAGCTGGTTATCAGCATGAAGATTTACAAGGTGAAGCCCACAAAATGGTAGACTCGTCAGAGAGACCGTGTCTGAAGGAAACAAATGAAGCTAAACAACAAAGTTTAACTGATCTCCAAGGCAAGCTAAATAAGGATGATAATGCCCTTGAAGGTCCAAGACGCTCTGAACGCACACGCCATCCTACCGAGAAGATGCGCGCACATCAATATGAAGAGGCCAAGAAAAAAGAGAAAAGGCTGTATGCCATGTACGAGCAGTGAAAGCTCCACACACGGAAGGCAAGAGATCAGCTAAAGACTTATATGTCAGAGAGTCAGCTCTGGCCTCTCATTGAAGAGCTTAAGAGAGACAAAGAAGACGTAATGAACATTTATTATAAAATTCGAAATCTTACCACACCCTCCACCGACATAAGAAGAAGAGTTGATACATGTGAATCGGTGACCACAGAAATCATCGACATTGCCTACAGCAGAGCTATAGATGATGAAAGCGGGTTTAATGAGCAGCAGGAAAGACACCGCCTTCATGAGCTGCTCGGCCATGACTACGCAAAGTCTGTCTATGGATCTGCAGCTTCTTTGATAAGTCACAGCCAGTCCGACCATTACTCCATAACTTCAGCCATGACAGCAAAACGCGTGGATGCAGCAGCTGAACTAGCAGTAAAAGAAGCAAATTATCAGATGCTGCTAGAGGAAGAAAGGCAAAAGGAATCCATAAGAGAGTTAGAGGAACAACAACACAAGGCTCTAGAGGCACAAAGGCATGAGTTGGAGCAATTGCAGGCAGAGAAAGAGATGCGGGCAGCTCAAGCCAAGTTGAAGATCTACGAAAAAGAGACTGATCACAAGGATGCTAACTATGTTAAAAGGGAAAGGAACATGGAAGCAAATAATGTGCCTGTAACTACAGCACCCCTCTCTCAAGTTGCATCGCCCCGTTATACAGACATTCCCTCTCTCGCTCAGATCCTTCAAGACAACATAGCCTTAAAGAGGCTTCCTGTTCCTGAGCCATTTGTCTTCAATGGCGATCCCATACAATTCATTGAATGGAAGGCAGCATTCACCTCACTCATTGACCAAAGAGTAATCACACCAGCTGAAAAACTATACTATCTGAAAAAATACGTTGGTGGCCCAGCACGGCAGGTTTTAGATGGCAACTTCTACCGAAATGACAATGAAGCATACCAAGACGCATGGGACAAACTAGAACGTCGCTTTGGCCAGCCATTTGTCATTCAGAAAGCATTCAGAGAGAGGCTCACCAACTGGCCGAGAATTTCATCAAAGGATGCTGAAGGACCGAGACGCTTCTCAGATTTTCTGAATGCTTGTCAAGATGCCATTCCTCATGTCAAAGGTCTCGACATATTAAATGACTGGGAGGAAAATCGGAAGCTCGTTCACAAATTACCAGACTGGGCAGCCTTACGCTGGAATCGACAAGTCACGCAAAGCCTAAATGAAAATCAAGAATTCCCAAGTTTCAAGGAGTTTGCTAGATTCACGTCAAATGAAGCCGAGATTGCTTGCAATCCCATTACGTCCTTTCATGCCCTTCGTTCATCAGATTCTATCACTGAGAAGAGAAATCTCAGAGACGTGAAGAAAAACAAGGCTAGTGTTAATTTTATGTTATTTATCTGTCCTGTAGCTCTTACGGTGTTTCAAGAAGAAAAGGCCTAAGAAAATAAAGGCTTTTTGAAATATCAGTACGCTTCACCATTGTCTGGCTGGGGTTTTGCTACAATCGTCCAGGAATCCCCGGGGAAGAGGGAAGTGACACGCTGGTCCACACAGGCATCTCTTAATGACGTTGACTGGGACATGTTCCTGGGCGAGTTCAGCTGACGTCAGCGAGTTCATGGATGTAGCATTAAGCTTTGTTTACATGCTAACCGACCAAGCCACTGAAACGGTAACAATAAGGACATTCTCTAATCAGAAACTGTCAGTGGTGTAGTCCTAAAGAAAAAAAGTGGTTTACTATTACCCAGTCGCCGCCCAACCCCCCGTCCCACCACCACCACCATATATATATATTATTGTTGTTAGTTAATTAGTAATTTATATAGTAATTTAGTAATATCAATACAGTGCACTCTAAAATTGGTCGATAGATTATTTTTCAAGTAGTCTACAGCATAACTTCCAGGTTGTTCCAGCCCATCTGTCGACCGCATTATTACAGTTCTATATAATTTCAACATGTTTCTTTGGAATTATATTCATTGTGAAAAGTGCTTCACAGATACATCTGAATTTAATGTTTTATTTTATGCATTTATACACTGATTGTATTATTTAGGAAGGGAATTATACTTCCTGCAAGGGGATTTTGCGTGCAGAGCTGGACTGGGGTTAAAATTTGGCCCTGGACATATCCAGCCCACAAGTTCCCCCATGAATGTTTTTCTGGGTTATAGGGCCTTCAATTGGAGTAAATACATTAATAAATAAAACAGGACAGAAACAAATAATGATGGATATTACTGAATTCAAAGCAAATGCATTTTTGTCAGATATAAATACACTTGACAATAAAGCAATGATTTTGAGCTAGAATGCAGAAAATGTAGGCCTAGTTCTAATAAATTCTGTCATCCTTTCCTTACCCTCATGTGTTTCCAAACCTGTATGACTTACTTTCTTCTGTGGAATACAAAATAAGACATTTTGTAGAATGTTACCAAACCATTTTGCTTATACTTTATATACATAAGTGTCTTGAATTTCTCAAATTATCTTCATTTTTTTATGTTCCACAGTAGAAAGAAATTCATACAGGTTTGGAATGACATGATGTTGAGTAATCAACATCATTTTTATTTTTGGGTGAACTATCCCTTTAAGAACTTTAATATTTGTAAATAATACACACCTAATTTATATAAGACACTGACATTTATCTTTAATCGTGCTCTTACTGAATCAACATTTTACTTAAATTACAATTAATTAGAACTAAACATCTACAGAGAGAAGTGCTTATAATTAGTATCAGTAAGATGGTGGCCACAAGAAGTAAAACCATGGTAAATTACTATGGTGCTGAATTGACAAGTCTATGTATTGGTGTTTTCCAGTTTACCTCTTCATGCAGTTTACATTGTCGTGGCTGTTTTCAGACAGCATCACTACAGAACCTTTAATGTTCTCATATATCACACGACTATAACAATAATTCTGTGTCACATCTGAATGGATGAAGAGACTCGCGCTGTTTATCACTTTACATTGCGCGCGGCTGCCGGATGCATTGCATAGCGCCGATTCACATTTTTGGAGTATTTGCTTTTTGCAGTTCGCTGTAAAAGTTTAAAAACAGTGCCTAATGTGGGGGAGGTCTTCCTCGCTTCGGCGATCGGCTCACTACTCGACCGATCCACCGGGAATGTCCCGGTGCTCCCGATGGCCAGTAGGCTCTCCCTGCTCGGAGGTGAGAAACAAAAGCGGCACTGACTGAGTGGAGGGAGTTCTCTCAATGCAGCAGTCGATGATGGGCGGGAAAAGGTAGAATGACTGAAGTGATAATGCACCAATTACAACAAAGAATCACAAGTTTCACACAACTGTATTGGACACCATTATAGGGGAAGCTACAGTAGATCACGGACTTGCGAAGCAACAAAACAAGTGGGTATACCGAGGGTATATGCAAATATTGATCCTTAGAAGTTGTAATACGCAAACAGCCCGAGAAAAAAAGTAAGCATACGGCGTATACTTGCGTATGGCCGCGACTACACCACTGGAAACTGTGGGTGGACAGAACAATCCGTGCTGCTGTTAACCAACGCACTGCCGCATACAACGCCGGTCTTTTGTCAGGAAACATGAGCGAGTACAAAGCATCATGTTATGCTCTCCAACGGGCAGTTAGAGCTGCTAAACTCCGATACAGAGAGAGAATTGAGTCACATTTTCAGCTCAATGACTCTCGACGCATGTGGCAGGGACTGAAGACCATCTGTTCCTCTGGAAATAACCCCTCCGCCGAGGTGAGAGCAGATCCATTGCTGGCCGAAGAGCTAAACACCTTCTACGGCCGCTTCGAATGCAACGGCGGCGCGACTCTGCCGATCAGCGCGTCAGGAAGCAGCAGACAGAGCAGCGATGTTGATCATGTTATCACCATGTCGGAGGATGAGGTTCGGAGAGAATTAAGGAGAGTAAACATCAGGAAAGCCACCGGACCTTATGGGATTACTGGACGCGTTCTAAGGTCATGCGCCGATCAGCTTGCTGGTTTGTTTACTTCCATCTTTAATGAGTCCCTTTCTACCTCTGTGATTCCCACCTCATTTAAGAAATCTGTCATCATCCCTGTGCCTAAGAACAGTAAACCCTCTTGCCTGAATGACTATTGTCCAGTTGCCCTCACATCAACAGTCATGAAGGTTTTTGAGAGACTTTTAAAGAAACACATATGCTCCTCCATCCCTGCTACCTTGGACCCTCTTCAGTTTGAAATAGGTCTACTGATGATGCCATCTCTCAGGTACTGCACTCCTCCCTCACACATATTGACAGCAAAAATGGCAACTATGTCAGTCTGCTATTCATTGACTATAGCTCAGCTTTCAATACTATAGTCCCCACCAAGCTAGCTGTCAAACTCTCAGACCTCGGCCTAAACACTTCACTCTGTGACTGGATTCAAGACTTCCTCACCGGCAGACCACAAGTGGTGAAAATGGGCCAGTTCACCTCCAACTCCATCACCCTGAACGTAGGAGCCCCGCAGGGCTGCGTTCTGAGTCCCCTGCTCTACTCTCTCTACACACACGACTGTGTGTCCTCTCACAGCTCCACTTCTATTGTTAAATTTGCTGATGATACTGTGGTTCTGGGCCTCATTTCCAACAATGATGAGACCACATACTTGGGTGAGGTAGAGAGACTTACATCATGGTGCCAGGACAACTGTCTCTCTCTGAACGTGAGCAAAACTAAAGAGCTGATTGTAGACTTCAGGAAGAGACAGCAGCGGCCCTACACTCCTCTTATGATCAGCGGGACCCCTGTGGAGAGGGGTGAGCAGCTTCAAGTACCTCGGTGTAAACATCTCCGAGGACCTGATTTGGACTGCACACATTCAAACACAGGTCAAGAAAGCCAGGCAAAGACTGTACCATCTGCGACAGCTGAGGAAATTCAGGGTCTCACCAGCAATCCTGAAAACTTTCTATTCAGGGGCCATAGAAAGTGTATTGACTCAGTGCATCTCAGTGTGTTACAGTAACGCCACAAATCAGGACTGCAAAGCTCTGCAGAGAGTCGTGCGCTTAGCTGAGCGCATCTCAGGGTCTGCCCTCCCCTCTCTGCAGGACATCTACCTCAAACGCTGCAAAAGCAGAGCTGCAAAAATAATCAAGGACTCAAATCACCCTGGTAACCGTCTTTTCATCTCACTGCCATCTGGCAAGTGCTTCAGGAGCATGATGGCAAAAACTGAGAGACTGAGGAGGAGCTTCTAGCCATCAGGCTCCTAAACTCAGTCTCATAACATCTACAGGACTCAATTTAATAAACTGTAAAAAACACCCATTATTCTCCATCATCCGCATTGCTGCTATGTGTACATATCCGGTACAACCTGTTTGCACATTCCTCTTGCACATCCCTTTTTTATATTAATATTTATTAAATCCACAGTAGACTGTATTGCACATTTTATTTTATTTCATTGCACATTTACTCCTTATTTTTTATTTTTTTATTTTTTACTTATTTTTTATCTTATTCCTACCTATATTTATATATACTCTCCTGTGTTATGTTTCATCTTTTATTTTATTTTTTTGCACTATCCATTGAGCGGACCCGTCCTGACCTACATTTCACTACTGATTATACCCTGTATGATTGTGTATGTGACAAATAAACAAGAACCTTGAACCTTGAACCTTGTGGTGATGAAGTCATTTGAGAGGCTCGTGTTGGCTCACCTGAAGGACATTACTGGACCCTTGCTGGACCCCCTGCAGTTTGCTTACCGAGCAAACAGGTCTGTGGAAGATGCAGTCAACATGGGATTGCACTACATCCTCCAACATCTGGACAAACCAGGGACTTATGCAAGGATCCTGTTTGTGGACTTCAGTTCCGCTTTCAACACCATTATCCCGAACACCCTTCAGAATAAACTGACACAGCTCTCCATCCCCACCATCTGTCAGTGGATCACCAGCTTCCTGACAGACAGGCAGCAGCTAGTGAGGCTGGGAAAATTCTCATCCAACACCTGCACCATCAGCACTGGAGCTCCTCAGGGTTGTGTTCTCTCCCCACTGCTCTTCTCCCTCTACACCAACGACTGCACCTCTAAAGACCCCTCTGTCAAACTCCTGAAGTTTGCAGACGATACCACACTCATCGGCCTCATCCAGGACGGTGACGAGTCTGCTTACAGACAGGAGGTTAAGGAGCTGGCTGTCTGGTGCAGTCTAAACAACCTGGAGCTCAACATGCTCAAAACTGTGGAGATGATCGTGGACTTCAGGAGAAACCCCCCTGCTCTCCCCCACTCACTATCATGAACAACACTGTGAATGCAGTGGAGTCATTCAGGTTCCTGGGAACCACCATCTCTCAGGACCTGAAGTGGGACACTCACATTGACTCCATCGTGAAAAAGGCCCAGCAGGGAATGTATTTTCTTCGTCAACTGAAAAAGTTCAACCTGCCACAGGCGGGCACATGACACAGTTTTACTCTGCTGTTATTGAGTCGGTTCTGTGCTCTTCTATAACTGTATGGTTTGGGTCAGCCAGCAAATCAGATATAAGAAGACTGCAGCGGACTGTTAGGACAGCAGAAAGGATCATTGGTGTGCACCTGCCCAGCCTTCAGGATTTGTACTACTCCAGAGTGAAGAAACGGGCAGGTAACATCATCACAGACCCCTCTCACCCTGGACACGACCTGTTTGCGCTTCTCCCTTCAGGCAGACGCTACAGATCTCTGTGCACTAGAACATCTAGGCATAAAAACATTTTTTTCCCCTATGCCATCTCCAGCCTAAACCACTAACACAGGAATTATTACCTGTGTTCTGTAATTCATCCCCCATCTCTAATTATTTACTCTCTCTCTAGTACCATGTAAATATGTATGCATAATTTTCTATACAGCTGTATATATAGAGTAAATAAGGCACAAATCTGTACATAAATCTTCTGTTCCAGATTCAGACACATTATTATTATTGTTAAGGGTTATTTAAATGTTCTGTTCTCATGTCAGATATGTATGTATATATGTATGTATGCGTGTATGTACCAAGAGCTTCTTAAAAACCACAACAAATTCCTTGTGTGTTTGCACACACTTGGCGAATAAAGCTGATTCTGATTCTGATTTTATGACAATCTTCCTGGGTTAAAATTTCACAGTTTAGCTCACATAGATGCTGTTGTGCTCAGTGTGTAAAGAGTTCTGAAGAAGTGTCCCAAAGTATTGTCAAATGTGTCTTAGCGATTGTAAAAAAAAACAAAAAATAACCTGTATTTTGTTGGCAAAGTTTCAAAATGTAAATATATAACAATTACTTTAGATATATGGCTGGCTGTGATTTTCAAAAATAGTTTGTGAGTTCAATATATTTTACAAAATACACATTTATATAAAAATGTTTATAAATTATTTTCACAAACTAAAACGTCTATAACGTTCACTTCAACAATAATCTGCCAAGGGTTTGTGGTATATTTTGCACTTTGAACAATTTACTTGACTACTGTACAGAGTACTGAATGAGTCTGAATGATACATGCCTCTTCACAGCCCACATGACATGACTCAAATGTAATTAAGTCATTTTTATTTAAAAGAAAACTGTTCAAACATTTAAACAACAATAAAAAATAAATACAAAATACACACAAAAGTAGTCAAGTAAATTGGTCAAAGTGCAAAATGTACCACAAAGCTAAGTCTAAAACACAGTAGTGGGTCAGTTTTCATCACAATGGTAAAGTGTAAATTTCTTTCTTTGCTGCAAATATGCCAAACTACGAGCTGAGCTCTACCTGTTCGCCATCATTATCATTAAACAACTAGTTCTTTTCATTCACAAAATGAGATGTACCAGTTTGGTCGTTTTGTTCATAAACGACATGTATCAGTTCGTTCAACTCGTTATCGAACAAGATCTCTCTCGTTCAGACTCAAAAGCAACTCTGTCAGTAAACGGCGTATTCGTTCACTACGTTCAACAAATCACATGCTCCGTCACATCTCATACTCAAAGGCTATTTTCTCGAGGTTTAGTTATTGTGTGACAGGTTGAAACAGTCCACAGAACTAATAGCTCCGTGCTGCTCTGGAGGGAGGGATTTCAGTGAACATGAAATATGAGTCAATGGATTACTTGAACGAGAACGATTCGTTCACCTCAAAGATTTGTTCAAAAAGAACAATTCGTTCACATATGTAACATCACTACACACCAGGTCTCAGCTCGTGTACGCAAGTTTTTGAGTTGGCCTGAACTTGCATGCAGCATAGAGAATTGCAGAGAATTGAACAAAACAGCATTTCGTTCATTTAGATTATTTCCTGGCCGACAAACAAAGCTTTATTTATTTTCTTTATATGCGGAAATAGCAGCTTAAACAACAGACCATGAGGATTCACACACTGTCACGCACGTCTGTGAATGCAGAAAAACTAATTAAGTAGGCTATATAAAAGGAACAAAATAAACAGGACTACACAAAATATATTTCTCTTAAAATAATTAACAGATTATCAAAAGAAAAAAACCTTCACAACAAGTATATGCTATGCTCATTTTTGTGACAATTTTCAATGCATTTTATTTGTTTTCTTTATATCTTTATTTTATTAAATCCAACTGATTGCGCTGGCACCTCGAGCGCACACACAACTTATCAGTTCTAGTGTTGCTAACTCAATATTTTCAGTCATTCGTATGATGGGATTGGCGGCATATGAATGTTTCGTGAATCACACGTGAACTCTGTCGTAAATTGATTTGTGCGCTTGGATTTGCGCATGTTTCTACGTTAGATTGATAAATGAGGCCCACTGTGCCTACACACAACTACAAATAAAAAACAAATGAACCTTTCTCTTGTCCTCTGTTTTCAGCTTGTCAAGAACATTGAGGGAGAAGCCAGGCTTCAAATTGTTGGTGACCCTGCTTTCCCCCTCCTAGACAGGCTCATGATATCAACTCTTATTGAGTTTGGCTTATTTGAACCCAGTACAGAGTCATTCAGTGTGTACCTTAGCTTGCTCTGGGTGGGTATTGAAATTGTTTTTTTGGTATCCTTAAGTCAAGATGGAGGGTACTTCTTAAGAGGAGTGACTTTCACTCCACATGCGGACCAGCTGTGATCACTACATGCTGTGCTCTGCACAATTTTGGTCAAAAAAGCTGATTTCTGTAACAGCAACTTGGTGGTGGACATCTGTGAAGCCACAGTAAATTTCTCTCAGTCAAGTCAGCAAATGCACTGCCAGAAAATTGCTAATGGCAACACTGCGAGGGAGGCTCTAACAAGATACATCACTAATCACTTTCCCCTTCATACAGGGCACCTTCATCAACATCTGTATGAAACACATGTCTCATAACACTTAGGCATGTTTAGTGATATTCTCAATATTTCAGATTCTTCAATCTGAATCTTTCATAGCAAATGAAAAGAACAAAGTGACAGTGCAGAATAGAGCATGTTAAACAACATTCAAAATACTTCTGAATTTAAATCCGAAGAGTTTTGTTACAAAACAAAAAGAACAAAAAATTACAGTGCAGTGTAGTGCAATACAAAATAATATTTGTGTAAACGATCTTTTAGCAAAACTGTGCCTACGGTGTCTCTACTGAGAGCAGCAGCCTTTCTGTGTGTGCTTGTGTGTGAATGTGCATGTGTGCTTGCATGTACAGTATGTGTGTGTGTGTGTGTGTGTGTGTGTGTGTGTGTGTGTGTGTGCTCACCTAAACAAGTGTCACATCAGTCTTTTCACAAGATAGAAAGGCCTGACGCTTTGCTTAAAATAATGATTTTATTAATAAATACACAGAATCTAAGTAATTTGGATGTTAAAATATGTGATCAGAGTGGTTTACTGTTCGAATATGGGCTGGTTGTGGAGTCAGTCACAGCATATTTTGGCTATGAGTGAAACACAAGGGCGGCAGTCTGAAGTTAGCAGTTCCCCACTGAACACGAGAACCAGCATCATTACAGTGGAAACAGGATAACAGAGACTGATCAATTGCATGTAAATTACTTACAAATGTTTAAATTTTACTTCTAATATTTGTTAAAGAATTGACAGTTCACCACTAAACCGCTGCGTACTACATCTGTGTTGGTGGGCAAAGGGTATGCGGCAGCAGGTCAGGCTGGTGCGTGTCTGCACACAATGTCTGTGTTACAGGCGTACCAAGCCAAACTGCTGAAAGAGTTGGATGAGGGCGAGGAGTTCAAGGCAGATTATATTTCTGAACTCAGGAGGACCGCTGATTTAGCTCTCCGTGCCACCAAGGAGACCGCCCGTGCCATTGGGCGCTCCATGGCAGCTATGGTGGCAGAGGACAGGCATCTTTGGCTGACCCTCTCAGACATGAGAGATAAAGATCGGGTCTGCCTTGACCCTTCTGGCCTGTTCGGCGACGCCGTCAATGCAGTCATCGACAGGTACCAGGAGGCCCATAAGCAAGCGGCAGCGTTCCAGCAGTTCCTCCCTCGCCGCTATAGAACTCTGGAGGCCGCTGGGCAGGAGCGGCCTCCAGAGAGGCCGAGATCAGCGGCGCTCTGCGCTGGGACCGCCAAGCCTAAAACGGACCTGCGGGCCGTTATCCAGGCTAGAAAGTCTTTGGAGAAGAGGTCCTGACGCGTGTGGCCCAGGACCTCTGAGGGCGACCCCTACTGGGGTGGAGCGGTGTACACCGCACCTATTACACCAGAGATCAGTCTCGAGAGACTGATTCCCTTAGTAGATTATTTGGCAGCGTGGAAACTACTGCCAAATGTATCTCGTTGGGTCCTGCAAACGGTAGAGAGAGGCTATCGTATTCAATTCGGCGCTCCGCCGCCGCCATTCAGCGGGGTCGTTCCGACACTGGTCGGCCCCGAGCAGGCTCTGGTGATGGAACAAGAAGTCAATACTCTGCTGAGGAGGAGGATCACGTGACCCCTCGACGGTGATGCAGGCTTAGTTTTTCGCTCCGCTCACTTTGCCAAATATTTTGCGATCCTGTCAGTGGAATTTGAACCACTCTGCATTGGACCCATCATGAGTGATAAGGCAGACAAAGGAGATCGGAAAAGAGAGATTGAGCAATCGCCAATGAAGAAAAAATTCAGAGATTCAGCCATCTCCAGTGAAGACCTGGACAATGCTATTGCTAACCGCATTGAACTAGCATTTAAAGAACACCAAAGCACTTTGAATTCGTTTGTGAATTCGGCTGTGAGAGATGCGATGGATTCTGTGCTGATTCCAGCATTGCGCGAACTGCGTGAGGACATACAAGCGACCAATAAGTCTGTTAAAGAGCTAAGAGAGGAGTTTGAGGCCATAGCTACCGAGACGAAGCAGACACGTGACCGCGTTGATTCTGTTCAGGCAGCGGCGCGTGCAGATAAGAGAACAGTCACGGACTTAAAGGATCAGCTGGAGCGACTCACCGAGAAGATGACAGATATGGAGGACAGGTCTAGGAGGAACAACGTTAGACTGGTGGGGCTCCCAGAAGGGATTGAAGGTCCAGATGCAGCTGTTTTCCTCAGAGCTAATCTTTCCAAGTGGATTCCTTCCTTCAGGGGCCGTGACATTGAGATTGATCGGCGCATCGCGTGTATGACGGAGGGAGGGGCTCCGATCGGCCGCGCACTCTCATCTTCCGTGTACTGAGATGGCATGACAGATCAGATATCCTGAAAGGTGCTCGGCAGGCTTATCCCGTGAAGTGCGCACAGAACAATGTCACACTGCTATTTTTTCCTGACTTTAGTCCGGCTACAGGAGAAAGGCATTTGGTCCGGTTTTGAAGATGACAGCGCTTGGTCTCCAGCCCTTCCTCATCTATCCGGCAGTAATTAAGCTACGGCACAAAGGGGAACAGAGAAGCTTCGATTCCCCTCAGAAAGCGGAGGATTTTATCAGCTCCATGTCTCAGCAGAAGTCGTATGCCGCGGCTCTGCGTGAGGGGGACGGGGGAGCAGCGACCGCTGTTTCTCCAGTTCGACGGGAGGGGCGTGACGGCCGGGATGGACTTGGCCCTAGCTGCCCAGAAGGGGATGATAGCAGAATGAACATGGATGCTTGCTAAACCTATTGTTTGCGTTTTCTTCTCTCCTACTGGGATATTGTCCTTATTTATCCGGTACAACGATCTCTTTGTTGGTTAGACTGACACTCCATTTTTCTTTTTTGGGGGGGACTAGTGGAGAGTAGGTTTAATTAATAAAAAGGGGAAAAGAAAAAAAAAATTTTTTTTTGGCTGTGTGAGCATGTCTTGCGTTGGACGTTGGAGTGGATCGGTCACGACCTATCACTATTTTTTGTTGCTCAGTCAGACGTATGTTCTCGGTAATGTGCGTTCTGAGTTGTTCTTTGTTTATGGTTGTCGGTTGTTCACATTTTTATATTGTTTTTGTTTTTTACAGCAGACATTTATACTTTTATCTGTCTTACCTTATTTCTAAAGGGATTTTTCATATAGGAGGTTTGGTATCTAAAAGTGCTTCTGTTTTTTGCTTTTTTTTTCATTTATTGAGTACAATCTTGGGATTATGAATATTCAATGCATACTCTAAATATTTTATCACTGAATGTGAATGGTTTAAATTCTGCTGTTAAAAGAACCCGTGTGTTAGAATATTTACACCGTAAATCTATTTCCTGTGCCTTAATACAAGAGACACATTTAAAACAATCTGACGTGGCACGTTTCCAGAATAAGTATTACAACGTAATAGCTTTTTCCTGCGCTCAAAATAAAACTAAGGGGGTGCTTATCCTTGTTAACAGGAAGTTAAATTTAACGATTGAACACCTTGGTAGTGATGAGAAGGGTAGATTTGTTTTTATCCGATGCAAAATATATAATAATAGGTTAGCATTGGTCTCTATTTATGGTCCGAATGAGACAGACAGTGCATTCCTTACACAGATTTCCAAAACTTTACTTGAGGAGATTGATTGCCCTCTAGTGGTGGGTGGTGATTTTAATGCTGTCATAAATCCTGCTTTAGATAAATCTCAATCTGATACAACAGCCAATCCATCCTCTAAATTATTGAATAAATTTATCACTGAGCTCAACTTAATCGATTTATGGAGAATTCAGAATACTAAAGCTAAGGACTTCACTTTTTTTCTAATAGACACAAGACTTTCTCTAGGATAGACTACATATTTTTCAGCCCATCTTTAATTTCATCTAATTCCTCTATATCTATATTACCAATTTTATTATCTGATCATTCTGCTATGTTGTGCAGTGTTCCTCTTTCCGATGTTAAAGCCAAGTCCCCTAGATGGCGCTTTAACATATCATTATTAAGTAATCAGACTTTCATTACCTCTCTAAAAGAATATATTAAGGAATTTCTTGAAATTAATATGCCCTCTGATGTGGATCCTCAAATACTGTGGGAAACGACTAAGTGTGCTATACGAGGTTTCTGTATATCTTTCTCTTCTACTCTTGCCAAAGCGAAAACTCACCAGTTTACACAATTAGAAAACAAAATCCAATCATTACAAAACCTACAAAAACAACATTTTACTGAGCAACAGGCTACACAGCTGTCCTCTTTAAAAGAAGAATATGATTTACTTTCACACTCAAAGGCAGAATTTATTTTACATAGGACTAGACAAAAATATTATTTTGAATCAGAGAGACCTAGTCATTTATTGGCCCTTAGGTTGAAAGAATGCGAGTCTAAGGCATATATTAGCGCAATAAAATCATCAGATGATCAGGTCACCACGAACCCTGTGGCAATTAATGACATATTTAAAGGTTTTTACACAAATCTGTATAAAGCCGAAACAGATTTTGATGAACCAATTTGTAAGCAGTATTTAGATAAATTGGAACTGCCTCGGATCTCACAGATGGATAAAGAATCTTTGGAGGCCCCATTAAGTTTGGAGGAACTTCACGTCTCTCTAAAAAGCCTTCAAAAGGGCAAATCGCCGGGTCTAGATGGTCTCCCCCCTGAATTATATTTAGAAATTTGGGATTTGGTAGGGATACTTATGCTTAACTCATTTAATTTTGCAATTGAACATGGGGTATTTCATAGAGATCAAAAAACATCACTGATTTCATTACTTCTTAAAAAAGGGAAAGATTCATTAGATTGTTCCAGCTACAGACCGATTTCGATTATCCCATGCGATGTAAAAATCTATGCTAAAGTTTTTGCTTCTCGTATGGACAAGGTAATTCACAGTCTGATCAAGGAGGACCAAACTGGTTTCATCAAGGGGCGCAATGCATCTGACAATATGCGTCGACTCCTTCATATTCTTGACTTTGCGGACTCCCACCCAACCCCTTGTGCGGTCTTTTCACTTGATGCAGAAAAAGCCTTTGACAGGCTAGAGTGGAATTATATGTGGGCAGTTCTGCAATGTTTCGGCTTCGGTGAACACTTCGTTTCTATGATTAAGACATTATACCACTCACCTGCAGCATCAGTCATAACTGGTAATATTATTTCCCCCTCATTCCCTTTACAGTGGGGAACGATGCAGGGGTGTCCACTTTCCCCCTTATTGTTTTGTCTATCTCTTGAACCCTTAGCACAAGCCATCAGGAAATCTGAAGTATCGATTAAGATTCATGATCATAATCATAGTATTTCATTATACGCTGATGATATTATTCTATATTTAGACCACTTTGATGTTTCAGTCTCTAGTGTAATTAAGGAATTTGATCATTTTAGTAGCCTATCAGGATATAAAATAAATTGGAGCAAATCTGCTTTAATGCCAATTAACAATGTTAAGATTAATTTTTCTATTCCTTCATTTATCCCTATTAAGGAATCTTTCATCTATTTGGGCATTACCATATATAAAAACATTCATAAGATTGCCAGAGACAATTTTAATAACATTTTAGTTAAGGTCAAAAATTACATTCAAAGATGGAAGAATCTTAAAGTCTCTCTCCAAGGAAGAATATCCACTGTTAAGATGAATTTGTTACCTCGATTTAATTTTGTTTTCTCTATGCTACCACTTTCTCCCCCTCCAGGTTACTTTAAGGGAGATCAACTCCATAATTTCTAAGTTTATCTGGAATGATAAATGTCCCAGAATTAAACTTACCACAGTACAACATCCTAATAGTGCAGGAGGACTGGCTGTACCAAATTTTGAATTATATTATTGGTCGTTCCAGCTTAAGGCTCTTCATAATTGGGTTGATCCTCAATCTACAGTTTCATGGAGGGTGATTGAAGCTGACAAGGTTAAAACAAATAGACTTCAAGATATTTTATTTACTGGCACAGGAAAAAAAGGGGATAATTATAAATTTGGTCCGGTTGTGGCTAACTCTATTAAAATCTGGAAAACGGTTGAACGTCGGATAGGTGGACCCTTCAAATTCTGTAACAGTACACCTTTATGGCACAATTTTAACTTTGTATGTGGAAATCGTCCATTTGTCCAACCCTCTTGGTCCTCTTTAGGTGTAAACACGTGCGGTTATATATATGATAACCAGGGCCTCTGTTCATTTCAGGCATTGAGAGCCAAATTTTGTCTACCAGCATCTGCATATTTTGTTTTTCTTCAATTACGTTCTGCTCTCAAAGCGTATGGCGTTCCTTGGTCTTCTTCCATTTCCTCTCATCCTCTCATCCTATGCGGGACTGGATTGCACCATCTGCTGGTCGGCCATCTGTTTCCTTAATATATAATAAAATTATTGATTGTATTACAAAACCTCTTTCTATTAAAACTATTTGGAATAGGGAATTATCTGACCTTAATTTATCTGTCGACTGGGAGACAGTGTGGTCTAATCTCAGCCTAACATCTAAAAATCCGGCTCATCGTCTTATTCACTTCAAAGTCATTCATAGAGCATACATAACTCCTTACAAAAGATTTAAAATGAAACTGCAGTCAAATTTGAACTGCCATATATGTAACACTACATCATCGGGCACTTTTCTGCATATGTTTTGGGAATTTCCTGTCGTCATCAGTCTATGGACACATGTAAACCTGGTTTTGTCATCATTACTGCGAATTGATTGGTCTGTTAACCCAAGTTTGTGTCTTCTTAATGATGATTCTGGTCTTCTGTATTAGTTCAATGCAAAAGAGAATGTTGTTTGCTGGTTTTACAGCTGTGAAGAAGACAATAATCCAGAACTGGTTTACACCACACATGTGTAGAAAAAATGTATTGGATCCGTAGCCTCCTGCAAATTGTCTCATGTGAATGTACAATGGCGCGAGTCGGTGGGGCCAGGCCTTCGACCATTGAGGCTTGGCAGTGTTTTTTGTTGAGTATGCGTGATTGTATGGAGGAGTGACTTTTGTGTTCTTGTTGTCCTTCCCTCTCTCCCTCCCTTTTGATTGAAACTTGAGATGTTGAGTATGTGTCTGCTGTTTTGTTTTGTTTTATTTTGGATATTATGTTGTGTTGTGTGTGAAAAAAAATAAAATAAATTGTTGATAACAAAAAAAAAATCATAGCACAATATTTATAAATATATATATTTTGTCACATACACGATTATATAGAGATTATATAACCAGCAGTGAAATGTATTCTCTGCATTCAACCCATCCCAAGTGAACACGCACCCGGAGCAGTGGGCAGCCATGTTACAGCGCCCGGGGAGCAGTTGGGGGTTCGGTGCCTTGCTCAAGGACACCTCAGTCGTGGTATTGAAGGAGGAGAGAGCGCTGGTTATTTACTCCCCCACCAACAATCCCTGCCAGACCCGAGATTTGAAGAATTGGCGGGGACGGTTTAATACAGTTTGAAAAAGGGATATCCCTTGTCTTTGTCCTTTTTGTTTTAGCATTAATCAAAACTTTATTACACCGTAACCTATAGGACCTCTTGCAAAATTTATCCCCCCTTTAACCTGTAACGAGCCCGGTTGAAAATAGTCGGGACAGTTATAGATTGGCGCCCGAACAAGGACTTTTGCAAAACGTGTTTCAAGGTTTTCAGTTTTATGTCTGTTTGTTACTTGTTGTTTCAGTCATGTCTGTCAAATCACACGGTGTGGAGGATGAGTACGAACCCAATCCTGTTTTCACTGCTGGCCCGTTTGTTACGAGAAGAGATCCATGGCCTGTGCAAGAGCTCATCCATACTCTCAGTGAATTATATATCAGTTCTGACGACTGTAATGATTCCAATGTTCCTTTTGACGACCCACTCCCCCCACCTCCTCCTCTTGATGATGACACAGTTTCTGATAATCACCCTTTAACACAAGTAATGGATTCATTGACCAACCGCATCTCTGCTTTGGAAGGTGAAGTTCAAGCCTGCACCCAAAAAGTGAGTCAATGTTGTTCACACTCTGAATTTATGGACCAGTGTCGATTGTTGGAGGAAAAGTTGACCTACAAGATAGAAAGGGAGTGTGAGAGAGTTAAAAAATTCTTGAGTTGAGTATAGGTGATTTAGGGAAGTCAGTGGTGGATTGTTTGAAGAGGAGAGATGCACAGATTGACAATAAGCTTAAGTCATATGCTCATGTCATGTCTACTCCAGTTTCTCTTCCTTTGCTCACCCCTGCCTTATCAAAAAAATCCAATCGACCATGTACTGGGCAACCTCATCTGTGTAAACCCAACCTTCCTGACACGGCAACGACTGCTCCCTATCGTCCTCCGGTAAGGGTTGAATTCCCACAATTTGGTTCAGACGAAGACAATGATCCTATTACTTTTGTTGAACGTTGTGAGGAGTATTTTGCACTTAGACCACTTACCGATTCAGAAATATTAGCCTCTCTCACTTCAGTATTACAGGGGACCGCTAAAGACTGGTGGCTAGCAGAGAGAAGACACATTTTCACTTGGGGCCAGTTCAAACAAGATTTCCTGCATGCTTTCTTGACAGATGATTACGAAGCTGAAGCTGCCAAGCGTTTGCTGGAAAGAAAGCAAGGTCCAAAAGAATCAATTCGAGATTGTGCATACCATTATCGTGCTTTGTGTTTAAGATGGGAGGAGGAGATATCTGAGAAAGAGATCGTACAGTCAATTTTGAGAAACTGCAATCCTCGACTCGCAAGTTTGCTAAGGGGTACTGTAAAAGAGGTGAGCGAGCTAGTGAGAGTTGGTACGCAAATTGAGAGAGATTTTGAAGAAGCCAAGAGGTATTGGAGTCAGAATAATGCTGAAATGCAGAAGCGCAGAAACCAAACCGACAGAGACACCCATCCCAAGGCCAGTACATCACATACTCGTATTCTACAGTCTGCTTCTAATACCAATCTGTCCAACTTGAAGATACTCACCCTGCCAATGTTGATCCGTGGGAGATATTTTCAAGCCATGATTGATACAGGTAGTTCGCTGACTCTACTACAGGAATCCTGTTGGAGACAGTTGAGACACAAAGAACAGCTGAGTTCCAGTCGTGATCAGTCATTCAAGCAAGCCAACGGCCAAGTATTATCTGCTTTGGGGATGTGGAACTGTGAATGTGAAGTGCAAGGCAGGAGGTATGACTTGACTTTGTATGTTATGAAGGATGAAGATCTCACTGTACCCGTCATCCTTGGAATGGATTTTCTGATGTCTACTGGAATTAGTTTGGATTTTAGTAAAGCTCAGTACTCATTGCCTGCCTCAAACCACTGCCAAGAGGAAACATTCTCATTCATGCCTTTCAATTTTCACAATGCATTGCTGTCTTTCTACCTTGCATTACCCTTACCAGAAGAGTCGTGTGAAACACAGACCTTTGTGCATCAACTGATTACCACTGCAGACACGTCTCCAGAATATCAGTTCCGACTTAAACATCTGCTGAGAGAATGGCCCACTGTTTGCACCAATGAAATAGGACACACTGATGTAGTCAAACACCGCATCATTACAACCAGTGAAGTACCCATCCGCAAGAAACCATACCGAGTATCAGTTGAGAAACAACAATTCATCGAACAAGAAATCAAGTTAATGCTGGACAAGAAGATCATCAGACCCTCATTTTCTCCATGGGCAGCACCTGTGGTCCTGGTACCGAAGAATGGAGGTGGTCAGCGATTCTGTATTGATTTAAGAGGTTTAAACTCAAAGACGTACTTGGACGGTTACCCCATGCCTCAAATACATGAGAGTCTCTGCACGGAGCTGCTATTTTCAGTACCCTCAACCTCAAAAGCGGGTATTGGCAAGTTGAAATGGAGCCAGAGAGTATCCCCAAAACTGCTTTCACTACATCATCAGGACTATATGAATTTCTCCGTCTACCATTCGGCCTTAAAAACTCTGCAGCCACGTTCCAGCGATTGATGGAGTCAGTGCTGAAAGACGTAAGGGGTAAGAGTTGTTTTGTATACATTGACGATGTGGTAGTTTACTCTAAGTCTGAGGAAGAACATCTAGTCCACCTAAGAGCAGTCTTCCAGTGTCTAAGCCGAGCAGGTCTCACCCTGAACCTCCAGAAGTGTAACTTGATGCAGAAGTCTCTGACGTTTTTAGGACATGTAATCTCAGCAGAAGGAATCAAAACTGACCCTGCTAAAGTTGAAGTTGTTGCTAACTTCCCTGTCCCCAAGTCTCTGAAAGAAGTGCAATGTTTCTTAGGTCTAGCAGGATGGTACCACAGATTCATCCCTCAGTTTTCAGATAAAGTCGCCCCATTGCATGCCTTGAAAAGAAAGGGAGCTACCTGGACTTGGACTAAGGAATGTCAGAGTGCTTTTGAAGTGATCAAACATGAATTGATCAGTGCCCCAGTTTTAATGGCCCCAGATCTATCGAAGTCTTTTAGAGTCCAAACTGACGCTAGTGATATTGGTTTGGGTGCAGTTTTGACCCAAGATATAGATGATGTGGAACATGTCATTGCCTACACCTCACGTCTGTTACAAGGAGCTGAGAAATCGTATTCAGTCTCGGAGAATGAATGTTATGCGGTGATATGGGCAGTCGAAAAATGGAGACCATACTTGGAAGGACGACTGTTTGAGGTGATCACTGATCATGCAGCTCTAACCTGGGTATTCAACCACCCAAAACCATCTTCACGCCTAATCCGATGGTCCATCCGCTTGCAGGAGTTTGATTTCACGTCAAATATCGTAAGGGTCAATGCAACATTGTGTCAGATACTCTCTCACGCAGTTTCCAAGATACTTCACCACTCACTATGATGTCACAGGTAAAATCCCAGGACTCATCAGCCACTTTCTCCTCATTTCCTGTTGAATGGTCCGACATTGCAAAAGCCCAACAGGAAGATGCCGAAATTCAAGAACTCGTCACAAAAGCCAAAGCATCCATTAACCCAGATCCCACTCGCATTCATTACTTAATGGAACATGGATTCCTGTTCCGCAGTATGCCACAAGGACCGAAAGGGCCCAAACTTCAATTAGTCATTCCTACCTGCTTAAGACAAAATTTTCTGAACTACGCACACAACAACCCTCTAAGTGGACACCTTGGCAGACTCAAAACTCTGTTAAGACTTGTAGACATTTGCTACTGGCCTACTCTACGCTCAGACGTGTGGAAGTATTGTAAGGAATGTCAGGTATGTCAAAAGCACAAACCATCTATTTCAAAATTAGCCGGCCATATGCAGTCTACACCTGTAGTGGAACCTGGCCATATGCTGGGAGTTGACCTCATGGGACCATTTCCCAAAAGTTCAAAACAGAATGAACATCTACTGGTAATTGTGGACTACTGCTCAAAGTGGGTGGAGTTGTTTCCTTTGTGTGTTGCAAAAGCTCCACAGATTGCACGCATCCTGGTGGAGGAAATCTTCACCAGATGGGGCACCCCGATGTATCTGGTATCTGACAGAGGGTCCCAGTTTACCTCGCAACTACTCTGCCTGGTCTGCAAACAATGGAGTGTCATTCAAAAACTGGCCACTACTGCACACCCACAAACAAACCTCACAGAACAAGTCAACCGTACTCTCAAAACCATGATCGCCTAATATGTTCAAGACCGTCACCGCCATTGGGATAGATGGTTGGCAGAGTTTCGTTTTGCCATTAACTCAGCTTGGCAGGAGAGTACAGGATTTACTCCAGCCGAAGTTATGATTGGGCTAAAGTTGAAAGGTCCCTTAGAGAGAGCAATTGCAAAAACACCTGACCCAGACAGTTCTGGATAGGTACAAAGAGTTGATCCAGACAGTGCAAAGGAATGTGGAACGAGCCCAAGAAAAATAACGTCACTATTACAACTTAAGACGACGACAAGCTCTCTTCCAGGTCGGAGATTTGGTTTGGGTTCGTACTCATCCTCTGTCACGGGCCAACGAAGGGTTTATGGCCAAACTTGCTGCAAAATGGAAAGGTCCTGCCAAAGTAATCAAATGCCTTGGTCCAGTAAATTACTCTGTATCTTTTGTTGATGACCCTGATCATGTAGATTCTTATCATGTTCAAAATTTAAAGCCTTTTTATGGCCATGTTGAAACTCTTTCCAATTAAGGGGGGGAATATGTAACAGTTACCTCCTGTTACAAGGTTTATTTTGGGTGCTATGCTCATCCTGACCTCTAGGTGGCACCTATAGCCTCACCCTTTTCTGTATAAGACAGGAAGCAGTAGAGTAAGAAGTAGATTCTGTTTGAATCCCTCATGGCTTCTTGGTTGTACAAAAAATCCTGGTTGGAGAAACCTTTAGTTTGCTGCTCAACCGTAAGTTTACTGTTCTATTTTTACACCTGGATGTCTATATTTAATTTGTGGGTACTTTTAAGTTTAACCTTTAGTGGGGTTTACTGTTTTGTGTATTATGTTTGTTTGGTTACTATATGGATTCTGATAAGTTGTTATTTTTTCTAGAGGATTTTTTTTGTCCCAATTCATGCTAATGTAGCATGTTAACGTCTTTGAGGAATGGATTAACAACTTTGGTGTTCCTTTGAGTGCATCATTGCACCTGTCCAAGGATTGTACCCAAAGCTTCCCGGCCTACCTCTGCAAGGATTTCTACATTGCATCTATCATCTCATCAACAGATAAGACCGTTAAACTGCTCATGAACTGCACCACTTTGAAAAACTAGGACAAAATGTCATCAGCATATTCCGTATGCGAAACCTTGCTCATTTATTCTGGACATTGTGTTTTTGTTTGGTTTTGTGACTGTTTGCTGGGGTAATTTGTGTATTTGGGAAGCATGTTAATATGGTGTTTGTGAATAATTGGCGGGGATGGTTTAATACAGTTTGAAAAATGGATATCCCTTGTCTTTGTCCTTTTTGTTTTAGCATTAATCAAAATTTCATTACACCGTAACCTATAGGACCTCTTGCAAAATTGATCTCCCCTTTAACCTGTAACGAGTAACTATTGAAAATAGTCGGGACAGTTATAACGCGTGCGGTTGCTGTGCTGTATTAAAGCTTTAATCAGGATAAAACCGTATATTAAAACCTAACAGAAGCAGTAGCACTTACAAATAGCAGCGTATTAAAAAGTATGAGACAACAACAACCAAACATACCATTAAGAGCCCTGCTTGCGCAGGTTCTGCACGATCCTCTTCACTAATATCCTCTGGGTCTCAATCGGGATCAAATTGATAAGCATTATAGACAACGCCACTGTTTACAATTCAACTGGAGCACATGCCACTGAGGAGAGGGGCGGGACGTTCAGACGTGCAGTAGAGGCGGTTTAGCCAATCACAACACACTGAGCTAGCTAACTGAGCCAGCTAACCAATCTCAGCCCATCGCGTATTTCTGAAGGAGGAGCTTCATAAAACCAGGAAATAAATTGAGGCATTTGTCAGAGAAGGGACAGAGAGGTGTGGAATAAAGGTAAATTATGTGAAAAATAAATGCGTTTTTTAAAAAAACAAGCATGGACACATGTTAGACTGCACCCCATAAACACAATCAAGCCTAGAAAAAAACCAGTCAACCACCCCTTTAATTATGAGAAACTAAAACTGTGATTTCCAGGCCTACAAAAGTCCTCTCTGCCCTTCTCAAACCCAGCTCAGTCACAATGAACAGCTTTCACACAGAGGCAGATTACAGCTGTTCTTACTGTATGATCAAACATATATTTAAGATGAAATATACATCTAATCATAACTATGTATTAATTATATAGCCTGATTATCAGTTATTTAAATATAAATGATATAAATCTAACCTAAAACAGATTTGTTAGACACACTCTCACCAGATTTAATCTTAACTATATAGAATTAAATGTAATATATAATTATTATCGTGATAAGATTAAACATAACATTTGAACAAGTTTATAAGGCCGTTTGTGCATTTTCGCGTACATGAGGTTGTTCCTATCTTTTTTTAAATTTAGAAGTAGTACTTAAGTTTTTGGTGAATCATGATTTGTTGTTACAGGTTTGTGTGTACGCATGAACATGAGATGCAGATTCTCTCACACAAGCAGCATGAACACAAAACCTGCCACAGATGACTAAAATATGATTCTGTACATCACTATCAAGACTGTCTATTTGCAGTGGTTCAGCAGAGACGCCAGAAAACTGAAAGAACTGATGTTTGATTAAGTACAGCATCTCCTTTACGCAAGAAACAAACATTTCCTTTACTCTACAAAGGCTAGTGTTTTTGTGTGTTTAAAGAACAGAAGAGTCTTGGCATCTGCCAATAGTTGTAGCCAATACACTTTTGTACGTTTTTTTTGTTTTAAATATTCTGTGCACAGCTGTTTGTCTTCTACTGTATATGGTGCGATTTTGGCCAAATGTATTAAACAACAAGAGAAACTGCGTGCCAATATAGCTTTATAACCTGCAAACTGATGAAAACGATTGATTTACTGCCTCAGATGCGGCTGTTCTAATGACGGTCAAAACACAACTTTGTCATTCGGTCGTCAAAAACCACGTAACCAAGTACGTTGTGCCGAACGGCATCAGTACATCCATAGCGGTTTTGGATAGTTGTGGGTTTTCCTTCTCGACTGAAATCCAAAACTCAGCCATCCCTGTCTTTAAGGTTCGGTCACTTGACAGTTCAAGCAATGCGTCCTTCAGTTCAGATGTCAGATGATTTGCCCTCGTTACAGTGAGTTGTGATCTTATCCAGTCATATTGTTCTGGAGCTGTTTCCTCTGGGAAATATCTGTTAAAGTGTTCCAGGAGGGCTTGAAGGTGATAGACTTCTTCACAATGTTAACACTCAGTTGAATTCGTCCAGCTCAGAAAACATCTCAATCCTCGCTCAGTCCAGTGCTCGAGTTTTCTCATGGATTTTGTCAGTCAGCAACATGATGCTTGTGTTTTCACTTTGCAATGACATATTAAGTCCATTCAGTTTTATAATTATACATCTCTGTACAAAACAGCACACACAGACTGCGTCTGAAATCACAGCCTCATAAAATAGTTATGTTTTTCAGGAGTGAGATCGGGTTGGAAATACACACCATTTTCAATGCAATAAGAGTCATGGAAGATATTCTCATTGCATTGACCATAATGCTCTATAGACTTCTTCAGAAAGTCACTGCTCTCTTCTCTGATCCACATACAGAGAATGTGTGTCTGTCTTCAGTGACATGATCCAGCACTCAAGCACATGCGAGGAACGGACGTGGAGCTGATGTGCATCAATGATCAAGAGCTCAGCTGCTGGTAATAAGCCAAAGATGAAAGGACTAGAGTGCTTTCATCTTTTAAGCGAGGACAATCCTTGTCCTTGCTTACTTGACACAGGGTCTCAAGTGACGACCATTTCCCAGTCTTTTTATGAGCAAAATCTGCCTGGATTAAGCATAACATCCTTGGATAACCTGCTGGAAATAGAAGCAGCAAATGGTCAAGCAGTACCTTATCTGGGGTATGTTGAGGTGAGGGTCACGTTCCCGAAGACTTCCTTGGGTCTGACGTTGAAGTATCAACTCTTGCTTTAGTAATCCCAGAAACTGATGGCACTGCCCAGCCAAAGTTGTTAATAGGCACAAACACTTTGGATCTTGCATATGACACATATCTTGAGACCAATGATTCAGTTTGTCAAGCTGTTCCATTTGGCTACAGGGCTGTGATTAAGACTATCGAACACAGACGCCAGCAGAAAGTTAACAGTGGTATAGGAATTGTTAGGCTTCCTGATCTTACCCCTACTGTTGTTCCTGCGGGTCAAAATGTTGTTCTTGAGGGAGTGGTGAGTGTAAGAGGACAAGTAGCCGAGAAATGGGCTGTGATGGAGCCTCCTTGATATTCACCTTTTCCTGGAGGACTGCTAGTTGCCAGTTGCTTATTAAAGCTACCTCAGCATCCATCACGGAAGGTTCCAGTGGTGTTAAAGAACGAAACTGAGCATGACATTATCATTCCCGGCAAAAGTGTGATTGCAGACATTCATGCTTTGCAAAAAGTGATATCTAACAAGGTAACCAAATCTGATCGCTCAGTATCAAGTGTCCGTTCAAAATTCGCTGACGAACTCTGCTTTGATTTCTGTGATTCCTGTGTGCCAGAAGTGTGGAAAAAGAGAATCACTCAGAAACTGTGTGCCATGCCTGAAGTCTTTGCGATGCATGACATGGATGTTGGACACAGACAAAGTGCAACATAGTATCAAGTTGCACGATGAAACCCCCTTCAAGCATAAAGCGAGACCGATCCATCCCAACGATCTTGAAGCTATCCGCTGACATCTGGAGGAATTGTTTGAAGCCGGTTTCATTCGTGAATCAGAATCATCTTTCTCTTCTCCTATCATTGTGGTAAGGAAGAAGATATAAGGCTTTGCATAGATTATCCCAAGCTGAATATGCAGACCATCAAAGATGCCTATGCCTTACCCAACTTGGAGGAAACTTTTTCCGCACTTCGAGGTTCAAAATGGTTCTCAGTGTTCGACCTTAAATCTGGGTATTACCAGATTGAACTGGAAAAGGACAAACCCAAGACCGCTTTTGTATGCCCATTGGGCTTTTGGGAGTTCAATAGGATGCTTCAGGGCATCACCAACGCACCAAGCACATTACAAAGGCTGATGGAAAAGTGCATGGGCGACATCAACCTTTCGGAAGTCTTAGTGTTCTTGGATGATCTGATTGTCTTCTCAGATACTCTTGAAGAGCATAAAAGACGTCTTCATGTTCTGGGACGTTTAAAAGACTATGGCCTAAAGCTTTCATTGGATAAATGCAAGTTTTAACAGACGTCAGTGAAATATATTGGTCGCATCGTCTCGAAAGATGGAGTGAAGACAGATCCCACAAAAATAGAAGCCATTAAGACCTGGCCAAGTACACGAAACCTGAAAGAGTTACGTTCCTTTCTGGGTTTCTCCGGTTATTACCGGCGATTTATTAAGGATTATGCGAAAATTGTGAAGCCATTAAATGAACTGACTGTGGGGTATCCTCCTCTTCAGAAAGACTGCAAGGTGAAAAGTAAGGAAAAACCTATATTGACCCCAAAGAGCCCTTTGGAGGGCGATGGACAGACGACTGTCAGCAAGCATTCGAGACACTCATTGAAAAACTCACCAAGGCCCCAGTATTAGGATTTGCAGATCCTGGATTACCGTATGTTCTACATACAGATGCGAGCACTACCAAAACTCTGATGAAGATGACTACATAAGCCAGATTTCTGATGTGTCAGCTCTTACCTCAGAAAAGTTAATCCGGGTGTACAATGTTATAAGAAGGCCCGTAGAGATTCCTCTTAACTCTGATCCTGCAAGCCACAACTTACCTGACTTAGAGCCTGTATCAACCGATGCTTCTGAGACTGTGAATGCAGGAGATGTGCCAAGAAGGAAGGATCCACCTGTAGTAGAATACTTACCTGGTACCAAAAACTCACCTGATACCCAGTACTTACCTGAAGTTGAGTCTTCCACCGGTAACATGGAACCTGTAAAGGAAAACCTGAAAGAAAGAAAGAAACCACTTACTTCAAGTAGAACAGCAGATGCAGGATGGACCTGGTGGAAACAAAAAGGAAAAGGACAATGAAACGCATGCAGTACAAGTTGAGGAAACTGTACCGGATGTTCCACCGTGGAGAACCAGATTAGAGTCAGCTGAACCTGATGAACCTGAGGAAGAAACAGATCAAGATGAAAGCGAGGATGAAAATCATCTAAGAAGGTCTAAAACAGTGAAGCAGAAGTCAAAAAGGCTGAAAACCCGATGATATCCATTATTCAATCCTTGCTTCAGGGTTTGAACACTGCTTTTGTCGAGTCACTTGCAGAACAACCCAGATCAATTAGACACCCCAAACCCTAAAAAGCCTTGTTACAGCCATGCAAAGGGACTTGCATAGACTTAAGGAGGGAGGGTGTAACCCAGGTCAGAAATGAGCTGAATAAAAATAATGATAATAAAAAGAACAAATGTAATTTGCAATAATTATATTTTCAATAAAAAAAAAACTGAAACGTTTGATATAATGGGTATTCAAAGATGTTCTGCAGTGTTGTAAACTTTAAAATAATTAAAATAACCGTAAAAACTAAAGCAAGACAGTTGTCATAAGACGCGCTGTGTATGACGTCATTAATACGAGACGCATAGTCGCAAAGCGAGAGCACACGCTTCGCAGATCGCGAGTGTCATCAATGCAGATTAAAAGGCAACTATAACAATCAGCCTTGTTTGATATGCATAAATAATGTGTTATATGATGCCTCTTTTGTTATAAAATAAGGTTACAAATTCTGTTACCAGGAATTTCACTTGCATCTGAAAGCTGGAGCAAGGCTTGAAGAAAAAAAAATGCTGTGTACAAAAATGCTGTTGTACAATGCTGTAAAACTTGTTCTGATATCCTGATATCTGAATGATGACGAAACAATATTTCCATTCAGCATGCACTGACAGAGCCAAGATGTGGGTTTCTGAACCCGATGAATCTTGAATCTTGAAGATGTGGGTTTCTGTGGTATATGATTAAAAAGTTCTGAATGGAGAAGAGATCAAACAGGACAAGCAGGTTTTAGTCAAGGCAAGCCACCTTTATTTATATCACTTAATACAATGCAGATTGTTTCAAAGTAGCTTCAAAGTGATAACCGGTAACAAAGTTTGTTTCGGCTGTTCAGCAGCTCTAGAAGAGTTTAATGTCATCATTCATCTTAAGTCAGTTCACTGTTCATTCAGTTTGGTTGTAAAATCATCATATAATATAATATAATATATTATATAATATAATTGTCATGGATCGGCCAGGCTTTCACAACAACCAATCGCAGCGTACACCCTCACCAGAATTCTGATTGAGCACACCTGCACTTCAATCAATCCTAATCACCACCTCTACTAATACACACACCTCACAGCACTCAGTGTCCGATCTCGTTTTGACTACAAGTGGACTCTCTATGCTCTCAAGCAACTTACCTTCTATTATCTCCTGAAGATTACTTACCTCTTGTGTCCTCGTCTGTGTCAGATCCTCAGTTCTCCGTCATTCATCCTCGTCAGCGATCTCCGTCAAGAGTGAGGTGTGTGTTTCATTCTGCTATCTACGAGTTCCTGTCAAGAGCATAACTCAGATGAAGATCCATTCTACACATTTATATATCCATTGGACAAGTTACTCACCTACTTCTCTCCTATCCTGCAACTTTAATAATAAACTCATTCTGTGTGATATCTAACATTCTGTGTGAGTCTGCTTCTTAACAATAATAGTGTCAATGCAGTCAGAGCAATAATATTGCTGAATATTAAGTGTCCCCAACTAAGCAAGTCAGAGGTGACAGTGGCAAGAACCCAAACTCCATCAGTGACAGAATGAAGAAAACATCTTGGGAGAAACTTATGGAGAATATTTGTGTATTCATTTATTATTTTATTTAATTAATATTATTACTTGTCCTTTTATTTATTTATTTTATTCATCAGTGTATTATCATGTCTAAAAGTAGTACTTCGTTTTATTTGTATTTCTGCTCCTTGTCTAGTCATTGTATGCTGGAGATGATTGTTCACTGGAGCTTTAATGGGGGGAACAGACTCTTATGTGAGGAAGAGCTGAGCAGTGTTTATTGGCGGCAGCAGCTACTTTAAATGTTGTTTAAAGAAGATGTTTGAATAATAAACCTGGTTTCCTTTCACTATGGACAGAAATGGGATCATCTGTGCTTGGGCTGTAAATAAACACCGCCATGATTGAGGTAAATTATCTGAATTCAGAATCAGTCATCTTATTTATAATAAGTGTGATTTAAAAAAAAAAAAAAAAAAAAAAATATAATACTACCTTGCTCATGATTGATTGATTTTTTTTTTTTTATTATCATCAGCTGATTTTTATCACATTATCAGATGACAGGATTTATCTGAATAAAAATATAATTTGAATGCTCTTATAAAATAGGCCACTGACCGGTTTACTGAGTACAGTTTCTCACATGCCTGACATAGTCTGGTTTTCCCTGAGCCAACCTCTCTCTCCCTTTCATTTCTAAACATGTCTAAGGTCATGCAAGTTCTTGCTTGTTTTCAGAGCCTGGAATAAATGTTCATTTGCCTTGTTTCATTTTCATGGAAATAACTTTTGGTGCTGTTTAGATTCATGAACTGGTAAAATACATAAATGCAATGTAAATCATTATGGATATCCCCAGATAGCAAGCAACCATTGAAACAATGTTAAATCAGTGTTAATGCATCAACATTAACCTCATTGAATCAACATGAGGTTTGCACCTGCAATTAATGTTGATAAAATGTTAAAATTTAATTTAAAATAATCAATGTTAATGGCATTAAATCGATAATGTGATGTTGGTTCAACATCATGCTTGCACTCTCAGAAAATAAAACGCAACTATTACAACTGACTTAAAGCCACACAGCCTGAAATCAACAGAGGTTTAGATATTGATGATTTATTGTTTCATGTGAAGTTACCATTATGGTGATCAATGTTTGCTTTAGTTGGGCTCTTGACCCTTGACTTTTAAAAAAAATAATTCTGTGGCTGTTTTAATTGTGTGTTTGTAAGACGTGGTTGTTATAGTAAAACAGACCAAAAGAAAATATGAAGAGGTGTTGTTGGTTATGCTTCAGTAAAGACATAATCTGCATACAGTGGCCTGAATCACTGATCTCATTCAAAGACTAATGCCTGTTCATTTTATCAGTGATCAAACCATTAATTGCTGATTATGTTTTTAATGAACCATAACTTTGATCACATGTTCTCCTGGCCTTTTTATCCAGTGCTTAATTTAAATGAAACATTGTCCAAATCAGCAGTTAAAAGGCGCCGTGACCGACACTGACAATACAACTTCAATTTTCCCGGATCATTCAATGACGTCACTAAACGGTGATGACACAACAAATCGTTCCAGTTTTGCATGGATTACAGCTAGGTTTTGTTGATTTAAGGAAATGATAGGCCTATAAGTTACATTAAAAATAACAAAATTTGTTTCCATAAAAATAAAAACTATAGAAAAGGTATAAATATGCATATATCTGCCATAAATAATTAACAGATATAAAACAGATGTGAGGCGCGGTGATCCGCAAACAAGTTCATGGAAAGGAAACGAGAACCGAGATCATCCTGTTTGTTTGCTTAATTACAAAAAACACAAATGTTCTTTTTATTGCGAGTGTGCAAAAATAAAAGTAAACATTTACATTTAGTCATTTAGCAGACGTTTTTATCCAAAGCGACTTACAAATGAGGACAATGGAAGCAATCAAAATCAACAAAAGAGCAATAATATGCAAGTGCTATAACAAGTCTCAGTTAGCTTAATGCAGTCCACGTAGTAAGGTTTTTTTTTTAATTATATAATAAAAAGAAAACCGGATAGAATAGAAAAAGAATAGAGCAAGCTAATGTTTGAGGCCTTTTTTGCTTTTGTTAATTGTATAATAAATAAAAAGAAAAGAAATAGAATAGAATACAAAAAGAATAGAGAAGCTAGTGTTAGTTTTTATTATTATTATTATATATTTTTTTACACATTGCGGGTTGTCTTACTCTTATCTGTATGACCAAAAATGGAGTATTTAATAGCCTATGTCAGCTGTTTGATCGCCGGTGCCTCACGCACACACACACACACACACACAAACACACACATATTCTAGAAATTCAAACTTGCCATCACAGTCTGTTCATTATCGAAATAAAATAGTCAGCCAAACATATCAATTTAAAGAGTCCGCAGTATAACCGGTCTACAGCTGCTGTTATGCCAAGCGCATTTTTGCGCATGTGAAGAGAATGATCTTTCCGTCGGTATGCGAACGCGCATGACGCCTATAGTCTACATTATAAATAATAGTTTAACATTGAAATACATTGAGAATATGGAAACATTGTATTTGTGCCAAATGAGAGAGGTACGTGAGCCCACGGTACTTTCAGTTTCGCTTTAGTTTATTCATTCTTGATCTGTTCTGCATACCGTTACATTAAAATTATTTGTTTTGGAGTGAGGGAGACTATAGGCTATGATTAGTGTTTATAATTTTTACATTATAATATTTCACTTTATTTGGTCTTATTTCTGGTATTAATACACTCTCTCCAAATGTTCCCGCTGCTCACAAAACAAATTATTGTTGTGAGCAGCGGAACTTTTGGAGAGAGTGGGTTCAGCAGTAGCACCAATCAACGAGAGCGATTTTGAATTTGATTGGTCAATAATATGTTGTGGACCAATACATAATCTACAAATCATGCTCCAAATACATCTGCATAAACCCGCAATCGCTCTGTCTCGTATATGCACACACGCACTGTCACAATCTGCACTTCTTAATGCCGGATCTTTAAAAACAAATACCGGAACGCAAATATCCACAATCGGACATTTTCCGGAACAGGATCCGGCTCAAATTAAAGCACTGGTCCAGTGTGGTTTATTTATTTGCTCTTGGCTGACATGTGGCATTGCTATGGCCTGCTTTTGGCTCAGATCTGGCAAACAGGAGAGGTCCACCCAAGTGCCATCATTCCACGCTACATGTGGGCCAGATCATCATTCCACATGTGCCAGATGTGGGCCGGATCTGGGCCGACAATATGTTGCTATCTGGGATGCCACTGATTTAACATTGTTTCAATGGATGCTTGCTATCTGGGTCATCTTCAGCAGTGATGTATGCAGCTCATTAAATGTGTCTTTTTACATTGTGATTTACAGGTTTAGATAACCTTCTTTGAAAGTTTGGCAGATGATGGCCGATGAATGATGACTTATGAACCCCGAGGTGTAAATCCACTTACCTGTCATATCTACTTTCATTTTCAGCTTATACTTCACTTTCTATAGTTCACCTAAAACTAAAGTAAATGTTACTGTGTCTTTTAGTAAGTTGTTTTTATATTTATACAGTCATTTAGCTAAAAGTTTGATAAATGTTTTGCTTTGTTTTATACTGTGTGTGATCTAGGATTGGGTATCGAGAACTCGTTCCACTTTAGAAACCGTTCCAAATTTCCAAAATGAAACTTGTTCAGTTGTATTTATTTATGCTATTGCTAATTGATTTGTTTGTTCCTATTTTATTACTGACTGTTTACTTGTCTTTAACAATTTAATGTGTGAAAATTATATTAGTCTATTTGTTTTTGCTGTGGTATTTTTGTTAAAACCATAGGCAAAAGTTGCTTTTGTAGGCCTAAGTGTTCTGTAGGCTGCTAATTTAGCTAATGTTATTCAGCTGCAACAGAATGATTTGTAAAAAGACACAGAATAAATATATTTGTCATCTAAATGTTTGACTTTTTTACCTTATTGGAATCGAAACTAGGAATCGTAAAGAATCGGAATCGATAAGCAAATTTGGAATCAGAATCAATAAAATTCAATCCATACCCAACCCTAGTACATCGTTTTGTGTCGGTTTCGTGTGGATGCAGATATTTCTTGAGACGAGGAAAAAAAAAAGATCGGATAGGGAAAGCTCTGGCTTCGTGTGGACGTAGCCTCAATTAGTCGCTTAATTATCTCATTAACTTTAACCCTTTAAGGACTTTGGATTTGACTTGAGACCTGCTTGTGACACTGTGACACTGTGAAGGAATGACTTGGTCCCACATCTGCTACTTAGCAAATCCAGGTGATTGGAACAAAATACTGAGAAGGACTTTTACTCTCTGAACCTGGACTTTAAAACATGTTTTGGGTACATAATGGTACCTTTAAAGGTACACAATATGTCCTTAGGGTATAATTATATGTTTTGTTATAAATATTACCTCCGCGGTACCTTTTTTTCTGACAGTGTATAGTGCCGAGTATCCTTAACACTGCACAAATATTCAGTATAAAAAATGAATAAGAACATAATCAGTTAAACAAACTGAAAATGATTGTAGATATGAAAGGTAAGTGGATTTATGCCTCGGGGTTCACAAGTCATCATTCATCGTAAATCATCTTTCAACCTTTCAAAGAAGACGGTTAAGGGTGTTTATCTTAACGTGTCAATCACAGAGTAAAAAGGAACATTTAATGAGCTGCTTGTGTCACTGCTGAAGATGACGCATCAGGAAAGATAGAAAGCTGATTACACACGAATGCGCAGTAAATGTATTTCAGTCAGGACCACTCTGTTTGGTTAAGGTTATTGTTGAGGTCCTGAACATTATTTGGGTGGCAGGATTTGCTCTGAAGGGTTCAGATTCTGAGCTGTCCACAAGCAAACCTCAATGAGGTTTGAAACCCCCGATGCCTAATACAATTACTATAATTTTTTATATGTGACAGATATAAAATTCCATGCAGAAGTGTTACAAGTCTGTAAATGAGACTGGACAAGATTAAGTGGACTAATTTACCACAAATCAAACTAAAGAATTTGCCTTTGTGTTACCATTTATTTACAATTCAAAACTACTCGATGTGGGTGGATTCCAGGTAACTTGTCTGACTCATTTAAACCAGAGATTCATTGCTGGAATTGCTTTTGTGGTGCTAATCATCAAGATTATTTTTTGACATAACTCACTGCAAATATGCAAACTACATTCCACTGCTCACTAAACTCACGAATAGATGTGTGTGTGTTTGATGTTACACCACACTTTTAATTAGAATAGTTGCCTTCAGGCTGTTGATTGACCTGTTTTTATCTGTTGATATTTTAATGAAATAAAATAATACATAAATATGCTTTTATCATATTTTTATCATTCATATCATCAATCAAATAACTATGTTCAAACTTATGCATTTGGTAGATGCTTTTATCCATAGTGATTCACAGGTATTTTATCAGTTCATGAATCTAAACGGCACCAAAAGTAATTTCCATGAAAATGAAACTAAGCAAATTAATTTTTATTTCAGGGTTTAATGCTCAGAAAACAAGCAAGGACGTACTTACAGAATTGAAAGGGAGAGAGAGGTTGGCTCAGGGAAAAGCGGACTATGCCAGGCTTGTGAGAAACTGTACTCAGTAAACTGGTCAGTGGTGTATTTTATAAGAGCATCCAAATTATATATTTATCCAGATAAATCCTGTCATCTGATAATGTGATAAAAATCAGCTGATAATGAAGAAAAAAAACTTAAGTCATGAGCAATGCAGTATTTTATATATTAGTACTGTCAAACGATTAATCGCATCCAAAATAAAAGTTTTTGTTTACATAGTATATGGGTGTGTACTTTGTATATTTATTATATGTTATATATATCTAATATAAATTATATGAATATAAATATATACATGTAAATATTTTCAAAACATATGCTGTATGTGTGTCTTCAAGATTAAAGATTTTTATTCGTCACATACATGATTATATAGAGAATATATAACCAGCAGTGAAATGTAAGTCAGGTCCATTCCATGGACAGTGCAATTATTATAGAATACAAACACAAAGAAAATATACATAAATATAGGTATGGAAAAATATGAAGTAAAAAAAAAAAAAAATGTGCAGGACAGTATACTGTAGACTTAATAAATATTAAGATAAGCAGGAATGTACAAGAAAAGAATGTGTAAACAGGTGGTACAGGGTAGATACATAGCAGCAATACAAACGAGAAGAAAAAAAAAACACCCAGGAAGTGTCTGTGTGCAAGTGACAACGTCAGTATGAGGTAGAGAATAATTAATAACTTACTGATTATTAGTGATTATTAAATGGAGTCATGTTGATGTTATGAGACCGAGTTTGAGTTTAGGAGTTTAGGAGCCTGATAGTCTGGGGGAAGAAGCTCCTCCTAAGTCTCTCAGTTTTTGCCATCAGGCTGCGGAAGCGCTTACCAGATGGTAGCAAAATGAAGAGACGGTTACTAGGGTGGTTTGAGTCCTTGGTGATTTTGACAGCTCTGCTTCTGCAGCGTTTGAGGTAGATGTTCTGCAGAGAGGGGAGAGCAGACCCTGAGATGCGCTCAGCTAAGCGCACAACTCTCTGCAAGGCCTTGCAGTCATGACTGGAGCTGTTTCCATACCACACTGAAATGCACTGAGTCAATACACTTTCTATGGTCCCTGAATAGAAAGTTTTCAGCATTGCTGGTGAGACCCTGAATTTCCTCAGCTGTCGCAGATGGTACAGCCTTTGCCTGGCTTTCTTAACCTGTGTTTGAATGTGTGTAGTCTAAGTCAGATCCTCGGAGATGTTTACACCGAGATACTTGAAGCTGATTACTCTCTCCACAGGGGTCCCAATGATCAAAATAGGAGTGTAGGGCCGCTGCTGTCTCTTCCTGAAGTCCACAATCAGCTCTTTAGTTTTGCTCACATTCAGAGAGAGACAATTGACCGTTCGCAAAGAGCTTGATTGACAGGCGATCTGACCAATCAGAATGCAGAGATTATGCGCCGCCGCTGCTATCCACCATAGGGTTGGCCACCCCATTCACAACTGCTGCCTCTGTCTCTTTTTTCTTGAAAAGGATTGCATTTATTTAGATGCAGAACGTCTTTATGACCACATCAAACGGGAGACGTTTCAGACGCGCGTTCTAACGTCACCTCCGCGCCAGGTGCGAGTCAAATGAGTGCGGAAAAGATACTGTGCTCGTAGCGCGCGCTCTTTAAATACACGCACAAAGGTGCAGGCGCACGCTGTAGCCTGTATCATTTCATATCAAACAGTGAAAGAAACTACGTGCATGCAATGTCCTAGTTATGCCGTCAGTTAAGGCATGAAGTTACTAAAAAGGCGATTAAAGCTGCCTTAAAACTGTGTGCATGCATGCAATATGTAATATATGCATCACATTTAAGAACATGTCTCTGAAATGGTTTTCAAAACTTTCCTGAGGCACCCCAGTACTGTCTCCCTCGTCTAACACACCCGATTCAACTCGTCCACTCATTAGTAGAGACTTTAAGACCTGAAGTGGGTCAGAAAGCAGCAGCAGCTTTTAAAGCAATAGGGGGTGGCCCGGAGGCTAGAGCCACTGCCCCTCTGCCCTCATTGGCTGAGGTTCCCCTCTCACCAACCCCACCCCCCATCACCCATCATTTCAGCAAAGATTGATACAAGCAAGACAGTTGAACAGTGTTAAACTTGAAAAGCAGCAGAAGAATATGAAACGTTTTTATGATCGTAAACCTGAACGCCATGTTTTTGAGCCAGGAGACCAGGTTCTTGTGTCACGTCTTTTGCTGTCTTCTCCTTTTTAAGCAAAATTTGAGGGCCCATATGTGATAAAATGTAGACTGAGTGACGAAAATTATATAGTGGCAACCCTGCATCAGAGGTCGTCTACTCAGTTATATAATGTGAATCTGTTTAAACTGTACTATGAGAAGTCTAAGTCGAATAGTTAAAGTTCCTTTCATTCAGTACTTCTTGCGATGTCCGACGTGAAGGTGTTGGAGAAAGAGGGTTATGAACCTGATGATAGTGTTTTGCGTGGGCGATTAAATAATACAGTCTTTGGAAAAGCTAGATTCACTTGCCACCCTCACAGTCTGTGGAATTGATTTATTTGTTACAGTGTTTTCCAGAATTGGCCGTTCGCAAAGAGCTTGATTGACAGGTGATCTGACCAATCAGAATGCGGATATTATGTGCCGCCGCTGCTATCCGCCATCTTGACCGACAGCTAAAGCATCGGTCTCCATAGAAATCCATTTTAAAACGGAGTAAAAAAGATAGACTGAATTGAAACTTTTTCAAGATAACTAAATATATTAATGTGCGGAGGGTTAAGCTGTGCTGTTGTTGGCTGCCACAGTAACGGTAATAAGTTAGGGTATTCCTTTAAAGTACTCGTTTTGCATACTAGAAAATCTGTCATGACTGGTGCTGTATGCATGGCTTGCAGCGCTTAAGTTAAATACGAAGTGTGAAATAATAAAATAATATGTTAAATCGTGTGCTCTTATCATTCTGTGGCAAGAAGAAAAAATATTAGACAAAATTACAAAATGATTGCTGAATGAGGTTTGACTATCTATCTATCAATTTGTCCATCCATCCATCCATTCATCCATCGTCTTGTCAAACTTTCTTCCAAACATTCACAGTTGGTCTTGATAAATCTTGCTTTTTTAATTCACAATTTCCAATTCATACAGTATGAATATCTTTCAATGTCAATTCAAGGATGAATGGTGCACAACCCTTAATAAAACTTAATATAATTAAAGTCAAACCTAAAAAAAACAGCGCGCATAAGAAAGCGATTGCACACTTTCGCGCAAGCTTCAGAAAATGCACGCGATCACAGATTGCACGCTTCCCAGCCGAAACACCCCCCCCCCACCACTTCAATCCCTAGAAATTGAAATAATAACCCCTAATGTAAGTTTTTGGCTATATTGCCCATGTAAGTCATTTGTTTGGGTGTCACTGTGGCCTCAAAGCTTACCCCTCGCCTACTCTGGCTCGATTGCTATTCCTAAGATAAAACACGCCCTCCTCATTACCCTACGGACAAAGAAATGTATAAATAAATAAATGGGAAAATAAATGAATGTAGAAATAAATAAATGTGGAAATAAAGAAAGAAATACGTAAATAAATACATAAATGTGAAAATAAATAAAAGTGGAAATGAGTAAATGTATAAATAAATAAAATAAAAAATAAATAAATAAATGTGGAAAGAAATAAAAAATACATAAATAAGGAAATAAAATTACAAATAATTATTTTTTTTTTTTTTTTACTTTTCTTTGTACATTTATTTATTTATATCTGCTTTTTTACATTTTCTAATTACGGCAGCTTTGACATTCCATACGTCTTGCCTTTTAAAAAGCAGTATGACAACTGGCCAGGCGCGAGCTGCACTTTGGACTTGGTTTTGTTTGGTTTCTGCGTAACTTTGTTTTACTTTATACATCCAACATTACTACAGTCCATTACACTTTCATGCATTCACTTAACTTTACACCACTGATTCCTGCCTGCTTCATGTTACATTTTTTTTCTGTATAGTTCTATGTTGTTAATACATTTTGTATATTATTCGCACTTTCTTGTGTGTCCCCACTTTTGTTACATCCTTCTCGAGCCATGCAGTGTAAGAGAATGCAAAGGGCTTGTTTAGTGAAGCACGAGTAGAATGGGCTGCTCATAACACAGACTGAAAATAAAACTTTGATGGATACCAAACCACACATGCTTTGTCTGTTCAAATCAATGCGGAAAAGACAGGTGCATGGGCTGAAAATGCAAGTTGGCTCTCTACCAGAAACACCCCCGATCACATAAATCACTATTTCTGTTCGTCACACCTGCATGACACATAAAGGAATTAAGGAAATCATTCAGACATCACGTGTTTTGAAGTTATCCTATTTAACTAGAGTTATATATCACATGGCATTTATTAAACAATGCCAAGAGCGTCTATTCCCAATGATGGTTACGGATTCTTCTTCTACAATTCTTGATCAAATAGCCTGTGCATGAACACCGCCAGCCCACAGTTTTGATCATAATTCAATTCAATTCAAGTTTATTTGTATAGCGCTTTTTACGATACAATCGTTGCAAAGCAGCTTTACAGGAAATTAATTTTCTACAATATACTTGTATATTGTAGAAACTTAATATATTTAACTTATGGCAATTATAATCTCCTATAATGAATAAAGTTCCAACACTAAGTATAATAAAGATCCACAAAATAGAGATATACAGAGATTCAAAACAAGGTAATTGATCAAACACAGCTGAAACAAACAAACTCAATCACAGAAACAATAGCAACAAAGGAAGAGTGGAACACAAACTAAAAGTCCATGAAAATCAAAGCTAACTGAATATAAGAGTGACGATAACACATGAATGAATAAAATACAACAAATAAAATAATAAATGAACACAACTATTCATAATTGTTCAGTCATCGAGACATCAGGACAAATTTCTATCTTTTCTATTTTTTTAATAAAAATAAATGTAGATGAAGTAAGTTGTTTACATTACATATGTATGCTGATGTGGCATAAATACATCAGTATGATGTTTAAAGGGATTGTTCACCTAAACATGATCATTCTGGTATAATTTATAGACATTATGTAGCTGTCACTGTATTCGCTGTAAAGGCCGTGAGGGATATGCAAATGTATCTGTGTATTTGTCAGAGAATGATGCACATTCTGAATTTGTAAAGCATGAGTGGAATGGGCTTGTTATATCCACATGATTCAGTGATTCGTGACTGCTTAATGAACTTGACAGTCAGCTGATGAGAATAAAGGGCATGACGAATGTCAAAACTTGATGAACAAACAGAGAGAACAGGTTGATCCCATGCAGATTGAATCCTGCGTCCCTGTCATTTCAGAGAACTGATCACATTCCATGCTATAGCAATGCATATGCATTACCTGCCTTTGTGTGGTTTAGTTTGTGCTGTTAACATGATTTCTAATGTGCTGTTAGCATGATTTCTAATGTCCCCCAGCTTTGAACAAGCCTTCACTTGACCTTCACGTCTGGAGGGTCACCTGAACTCAACCCAGCTTCAATAAAACCGGACTATCATCTGATCAGCTGAAGCTGTGATAATGGGCGTGACCCGTCACCGAGTGTCAGATGCTACTGAATATTAATGACATATTCCGACAAACTCTGAGAGGACAAACACACATAAAGACACAGCGGCTTATGGGTAAGAGCTCATTCAGATCTTTGACTAAGACTCAATCCGATATTTCTTCACAGAGAGAGAGATTCCAGTGCAGGTAAAACTCTTTCTAAGAATCAAGTACATACAGGATTATATTTACGATTAATTAACCACTGACATTGTTTAGTTACAATTTTTTAGTAACACTTTATAATAACTTTCATTAATAAATCATTAACAAGCATTATGTATTGCTGAACAGATCATCAGTTAATATACACTATATTGCCAAAAGTATTGGGACACCCTTCTAATGAACAGGTTTGATTACTTTAGTAATTTCTATGAGTGTAATGTTTAAAGCATATAATGATATTCTAGGAAATTGTGTGCTTCTAATATTATAGCAACAGTTTGGACAGGACCCTTTTCTATTCTAACATGACAATGTCTCTGTGTATAAGACAAGGTTCAAAAAGAAAATGATTGATTCAATCATTTTTTTTGATGCGCAAATTTACGCATAACTAAGAGGCTGCATACGTCATCAAGCCTGGTTTATTTCAGTTAACTGAGCATTACATTTGCGAGTCAAAAGCATATTACAACAATTTACACTTAACTAAGAATAATGGTCAAATTTATAACTTAATATTCTAAAATAAGATTTTCTTTATGACGTATGCAGCCTACAAATGCGACCTCCGGAGGATGCAGCCTTCCGTTTGAGAAACGGCCATCATGTGTCCACACTACAGAGTGTTAAAAGTAACACTGAAGCAGTGTTAAAGTAATGAGGTAATTAAGAGATTCATTGAGTAATGATTAACCATTAACCATTATTGAACACACCTGATGTTAACAAGCAGAATCACCAAATAAGTCACCATTATGGTGATCAGTGTTTACTTTAGTTGGGCTCTTGACCTTGATTTTCTAATATCATGTTTTGTTTGGCTACTATAGTTGAATTAAAACAGCAAAGAGCAAAAATCATCAGGTGGTTATGATTATATTTTGACATAATCATTCTGTAGTGACCTGAATATGTTAAGTTTTCTTTGTTGGTTACATCAACACTGTGAGCAACATAAGATTTGGCATTTTTAGTATAATCAGACAGATGTTTTTAAAACTTATTTTGATCAAAGACTTATAAAAATCTTTGATTTAGACACACAGACATCAAAAATCAGCGTGAGAATCACAAAACACAACGGTGACCATCAAAAAAGCATGTTGTAGCCAATCAAAACTCATTCATGGCTCCCATCATGCATTGCGGCGTGAATAAATTATGAGCTGAATTGTTTTTGTTCTTTTCTTTTTGCTGTTTTTATGTGACTTTTTAGTAGCTTGTTTTGTGATGTTCAGAGTTGATCTGTTTATCTGAATATGCTGTTTGTCACCATTGTTGAGATTCATACGCTGATTCTTGATGTCTGTGTGTGCCTAAAAGAAAGACTTTTTTGAAGTTTGTTTTTAATGATCAGAACAGCATGTAAGAAATTCTTTTAAAATTTATAGAAAATACAGAAACTTTTGGTGTGGAATCACAAGGCTGTTGTAATCAATAAAGGAAACTTAACTCAGAGATTAGACTCTAAATGAGTTCAGTGAGTCAGGTAGTGATGGGAGAAACAAACCTTTTTGAAGCTTCGAATCAATTGAACCAATTGCTTTGCAAAATTGGAAGCGCTCGAAACACTACATGCTAGTGACGCCTGCTGGTCAAAATTGTGTAAATGCAACAAAAACTCATGCATAAAAACAGCTTTTAAAAACCCATTGCAAATGTTTTAATACATTGAATGCAATAAAAATGATAAAATACCATTAAAGATGAAGTGTCTGTATAACGTGGTTTTTAAAATATTTTATATTAATTTGCAGGGCTTGCTTTGTTTGTTTTATGGGCAGCTTGTATATAGAGGCCAGTAAGAGACCATTAACTACTTCTCATCCTTTTAATTGCACACGTCTCGTTAAAAAATGTCTAAAACTGATGAAACTGATCTGAGGACAGGTAAAAACCATAGATGCTGGTTCACTGTTTTGCTACTGGGGGGCGATCTCAATGAACTCCCATGATTCATGGATTCACAGAGTTCACCCCCCAGTGGCAAAGCATTGAAATTTTGAAACAGTTATGACGTAATGAAGCGTCGTTTACTGAAATCACGTGACTTTGGCAGGTTGATAAGCACTCCGAACCACTGTTTCGAAACAATTGATTCACAAAAGTTTCAGTGCTTCAAAAACGCCCATCACTAGATTAAGGTCAAATAATTGTTAAAACGTAATCATTACCACCTGATGACTTTTGCAATTGTTTGGCTGTTATAACGCTGTTATAACAACTAAACAAAATTTTATATTAAAAAGTTCAGGAGCAAGAGCCCAACTAACGTAAACACTGATCACTATAACGGTGACTTAAAAAAAAAAAGATTTTCTTCTTTGGTGATTCTGCTTGTTAACATCAGGTGTGTTCAATAATGGTCAATCATCACTCAATGAATCTCTTAATTACCTCATTAACTTTAACACCGCTTCAGTGTTACCTTTAACACTCTGTAGTGTGGATACATATAGACACCCAGCAGTGTTAATTTGACTCTGGGGATTTTGCTGTTTATAGTTGTAAAGCACTGCAGTTTTTCTTTGGGGGCGATGAATGAAGTTGAATTAAAAGATGCTGTAGATTGTACATTTGTTATTGTATATCTGATGTTATCTGTTTTGTGAAAAAATTCATAAAGTCATTACTAAACTGCGAGGGAATATTTAGTTTGTGTGACGTCTGATTATAGCCACTGTGCTAAATAAAAACCTTTGATTATTTTGGTTATTTTATATGAGTTTGCAGATCGATGACTGCTTTTAGAGCCTGTCTATAGCTGGACATACTGTTTTTTCCACGCAATTCTAAAAACTTCCAAGTTAGTTGTTCTTTTTATTTATTTTTATTTTTTTTTACTGTTGTACCATGGGGCAGTACGTTTTTCTCTAACATTTTTCAGTTTCATGGGGGCAACAGCTACTAATGTATTGGAAAATATAATGCCCATATAGCTAGTCATTTCATCTAGTTCAATATAATTAAATCTACCGTATGATTAAAATGATGAGTGGGTCCGGCGACGTTTTCCTTGACCCCCAAAATAGTTTTAAGAGAGGAAATCTGCAGAGGTGGGACTTTCAAGTCTCAAGCAAGTCTCAAGCCAAATCCCAAGTCCTCAAAGAGTTAAAGTTAATGAGATAAATAAGTGACTAATTAAATTATGATTGTGCATTAGTGATGAACACCTGCTGTTAACAAGCAACATCACTGAAGAAAAGTGAAACACAAGAACTACAACTGACTTCACCCACAACCTTGGATGGAATCAACTGGGGAAAACCCCCCACAAAAAACATGATGCCACCATAATTGTGGTCAAGGTTTGCTGTAGTTGGTCCCTTGGTCCACTTTCTGTTTGTAACTAATTTGAGTGAACATCGCGAAGCTGTGTCTGTGGTTTATTGACTGACGTTCAGCTATTATTGAACTACAAAAAACAGAAAAACTATTAAATAAATGCCACCGTTGTCCAGTTGGCTCAGGATTTTCTGACATGAATACTTATCATACGATCCTCAACAATGGTGCATGATGGGAGTTTTTACTGTGGTGTTACCCAGCATGCATTGCAGCACAAAGCATTTTGCTGATTGCCACCATTGTTGAGATTCATATGCTGGTTCTTGATGTCTGTGTGTGACTTGGGGTAGTTGTGGCCTAATGATTAGCGAGTCGGGCTTATAACCTGAAGATTGAGTGTTCGAGTCTCAGATCAAGCAGGGCTTGTCTATAATTCTCAGTAACAGCAAGTGTTTATCACACAATCATCATTTAATTTGTTACTTAATTATCTCATTAACTTCAAACCTTTGAGAACTTGAGACTTGAAAGTCCCACCTCTGGAAATCTGCATACATCATTTAATTTACTGCTTTGGGTGCGAGTGATCTAATGTTTAGGAGCCCAAGCATTAAAAAATGTTTTTGTTAATTAATTTAGCAGATTTTTCTAGCTCTTGCATTATAAACAGGCACAGTCTTTATGGATTGGACAACACAAGTAAAGTGGGGGGAACAAATGCCATTATAGCAGTTATTTGAGATTTGATTTACTAGTTTTATGGAGCGTAGCGTCCTGGAGATGTTGTCCGACAGGAGTTCTGCTCCGACTCTGCTGGGGTGCAGACCATCAGCACAAAACAGCCTCCAGAAAAGATTCCAGTTATTAACAAAGAACAGTTACTGTTCTTTACACCATTTTACATAAATGTGTACATGTTGTGTGATCATTTTCAAAAGGTCAAATATTCCTAGTCTGTCAATTAATCTGAAACCTCTTTGTATGATAATGTATTGTAGTAAACTGCAGTGTAGATTTTTTACATATTAGGAGAGTAAAACATCATGCACTAGCAATTGATATGTTATCTGTTGACTCCATTCTAGATATAAACACCATGAACTGACATGATGATGCCAGCAAAGAGAAAAACACTGCTCCGCAACCATATTTTTATCCTGTTTGTTCTTGTTTGTGGTGAGTTACAGACATGCACGCACGCACACACACTCTCTCTCTCTGCATGCAAACACACACACACACACACATGCACACACTCTCTCTGCATGCACACACTCACAAGCGCGCACACACACACACACACACACACACGCACTTACACACGCACTTACACTCTCTCTCTCTCTGCTTGCACACACACACACACACACACGCACACACTCTCTCTGCATGAACACAGTGTTGCCCACTGAAGCTAAGCAGGGTTGAGCCTGGTTAGTACCTGAATGGGAGACCTCCTGGGAAAACTAGGTTGCTGTTGGAAGAGGTGTTAGTGAGGCCAGCAGGGGGTGCTCACCCTGTGGTCTGTGTGGGTCCTAACGCCCCAGTATAGTGACGGGGACACTATACTGTTAAACAGCACCATTTTCAGATGAGACATTAAACCGAGGTCCTGACTCTCTGTGGGCATTAAAAATCCCATGACACTCATCGTAAAGAGTAGGGGTGTAATTGCCACCACTGGCCCTTGTCAATCATAGCTTCCTAATAATCCCCATCCACTTGATTGGCTCTATCTCTCTCTCCTCTCCACCTGTAGCTGGTGTGTGGTGAGCGCACTGGCGCCGTTGTGCTGTGGCTGCCGTCGCATCATCCAAGTGGATGCTGCACACTGGTAGTGGTTGAGGAGAGACCCCCTCATGATTGTAAAGCACTTTGTGTGTACAGCAATACACAATAAAGCGCTATATAAGTGCGTCATTCATTCATTCATTCATTCATTCATTCAACACACACACACGCACACGTGCACACACACACACACACACACACACACACACTCTCTCTGCAGCAGACACACACGCACTCACACACACACACACACACACACGCACACATGCACACACTCTCTCTCTGCACACACACACACAGCTATTTGAATGATTTATGCACACACTTGTCCGCCACTGGTGTAAACACAGAACAGTAAATCCACAAACACTCAGAGAGCAGGAGTGAAAAAGCGAGAATGACGACGACGATTTAGTGCATATTTTTCACCTTGCCATCTCATCCTCTCGAGTATATATAAAGACAGAAAAAAATTAACAATTCACAAATTATAGAAAGATTTTTTGTCTAGTGGTGTATTTGGGGCCGCCACCTATTTGATTTGCTGGTGTAAAGCGGGTTTTTATGTCTTCTTTCTCAAACATGGTCGCCGAGTCGATATTTTGAAAGGATTTGTCTTTCTTTTATTGTTTGAGTAAATCAATTGTGTGGTTCACAAACACTGGAGTTTGGTTTGGAGGTCAGTTTTTTTTTAATTTTTTCATCATAATTATACTTCAGAGCAGTTTCTTTATGATGTTGGGGTTGTGGTGAAAAAGCATTGATTAGAGAAAAAGTGACGACATTGAATAGACGTCATCAGGTGATGCTGCTCTTTTATTTATTTCAATGTGTAAGAGGTGTAAATGTTCTGTCTTGTTGGTGCTATTTATTATTTAAACTGCAGCATATTTTGGGATCACCTTTTTATATAGCATCTCAATAAATTTTGACTGCCATCTCATCCTCTCCGAGTATATAGCGTAGTTTCACAGGGTCATTGTTGGGTCTGGTGTCTCCATCTTCCTCTTGACAATACCCCATAGATGGGGTTCAAAGTTTGCTGAAATCAAGCACAGTAACAATTCTTTTGGTACCTTTGGCATACTTCTGGAAAATGAAAAATTATCAGCAGAAGGAAGAAAGATTTTTTGCCTTGTCAGAAAACACAGTGGACAACACCAGGTGTGGCAGCCCAAATTTGGGGAAAACTTCACAGACAAGAAGTGCCTCTCCACTTTCTCATCCTCAAATGAAATGAAAAAATTTTCATCTGAAAAGAGGACTTTGTCAGAACCACTGAGTTCTTTTTCTCCACAGCCCAGGTAAGACGCTTCTGACGTTGTCTCTGGTTCAGAAGTGGCTTGGTAGCCCTTTTCCTGAAGACGTCTGAGCGTGGTGACTCTTGATGCACTGACTCCAGCTTCAGTCCACTCATTGTGAAGCTCTCCCAAGTGTTTGAATCAGCTTTGCTTGACAGTATTCTCAAGCTTGCGATCATCCCTGTTGCTTGTACACCTTTTCCTACCCAAATTCTTCCTTCCAGTCAACTTTGCATTTAATATGCTTTGATACAGCACTCTGTAAACAGCCACACCTTTCAGTAATGACCCTCTGTGACTTACCCTCTTTACGGAGGACATCAATGTTCGTCTTCTGGACCATTGCCAAGTCAGCAGTCTTCCCCATTATTGTGGTTTCAAGAACAAGAGATACCCGGAATTTATACTGTAGGGATGGTCATTTATTGAAACTGAAATGTAAATATTCTAAGATTTTGAGGTACTGATTTTTGACTTTCATGAGCTGTAAACTCTAATCATCAAAATTAAAAAAAAAATATTGGAAATGTTTTACTTTACATGTAATTAGTCTAAAATATATGAAAGTTTCACTTTTTGAAATAAGTTACAAGAAAAAAATATTTTTTTCGTGACATTCTAATTTATTGAGATGCAGCTGTAGACACCGAGCGGTGTTAATTTGACACCAGAGATTTTGCTGTGTATATTACACGTGCACCGGCACACAACAAATAACGCATGCAGGGCAGAATTAGGCAAATATCCTCTAATCACAAAGATGCAAAAAAGGGCAATTAAATTCCGGAAACATCTGAAACTCATTGACCCCCAATCATATCATAATAAAGCCCTGCAATACCAAGAGATGAGCAAAGAAAGCCACCCCTTCCCTCGGCTGATCCAGAGCTTCAGTCCTGATGCTTCATCTATTGATGCTCTGAATCACAACATCAATCAGATTACTGCACAAATCAAACAGAATTACACCACTCATTGGTAAACCCAAACACAACAACAGAGTAAAATTAGCCACTATTGCTAGTGGCTTGTCTCTTCCTCTAATGTGGAGAACATGTCTTCGCTGTAGTAGGGGGACTCTGATGGAGGGATGTATATGGCACACAGGAATATATATTTTCTGGATGGGAGCAGTTCCTTGTGGATTTTAAACCAGGTGTAGTATTTGCCTTGCTTTATTGTGTTGATGGAGTTGTGGAATTTTGAAATGTACCAGATTATTTGTCCTCCCGAGTCTCTTCGGACTGTGTTGAGTTTTTGTGATGGTAGGATGATTTCTCTGTAGTTGGGTGATGGTGTCTGCCCTGCTCCATGTCTCCTGTAGAATTATAATATCCATCTCTTTGATGCTCTTCTATAATTCTGTGTTTGAACTCCTTTAATCAAAAGGCTGTTGAATTCAAGCCTTGAATATTCCACATTGATATTGACAGAGTAATTTTAAGTGTGTGTTTGTGTGTATTACTCTTGTCCATTATTTGACAAGTTTGGAGCAGATGATGTTGAGCAGGTGTCTTGTCTGATTGAGTTCAGCAGCTGCAGGGTTCTGTGGCTGTTGGGCTGCTGCGGCGTAGCTCTGTGATGGCGCTCCAGGGGACGAGTCCTGTCTGGTTCTTGGAGGAGGAGGGTGGACGTTTCTTTGTGGTTAGGAGCTGCTCTTGCTGTGTAGATTGCTGCTGTTTTCTGTTTTGCCAAATGCTGTGCTTTTCAGCACTCTTGCGAAAAGTTGTACTCCTTTCTTGTTGAGGTGTATGTAGTCATACATATGATGGGGCCGAATGTCTTTATGGTAAGCCAGGTGAACATTTGGAATGAATGCACAGCTTCTGGAAAGTTCCACATTGTTTCCATGGATCACGTGAAAAGGCACATCACTCTGTGGCAGTAACGTGGACAGAGTTATTTTTAGCTTCTGGGAAGCATTCTGAGGCTCTGATGGCCACGTTACCCTTCGTTGCCCGTAAGTCGTTTGTCCCTGTGTGGACTATGATGTGCTTGTAAGTTTCATTCAGATTTTTATCAGATAAGATCTGAAGAGCCTTGCTTGTATTTGGGCACCACATTTTCTGTGCTTTCATTTTTGAAAACAAGAGTTTCTCATTTACATATTTTCCATTGGAGTCAATGAGAATAAGAGCTTCTGTTTCGGTGGGGTTATCTGGAGCAGTGCTGTGGACGTTGGTCTGTGGATCTGATGAAGAGTGAGGATCGTCCACTGCGGGTGATTGGTGATTGTCAGAGGGGAGACGGGTTAAGTGTTTAGCGTGATATCCTTTGGAAGTTGAAACATGAAGAAGTTGTTCCTTCATATTATTTATAAGTTAATCTTTCTTTCGAAGTTCTGATTTCAACACGGACAGTTCTTCCTGCATTTCTGTTTTAATTTCTGTTAGGATTTTTAACAGAAATGAACCATAACCCTAACCCTGACCCTTCTGAAACCCTTCTCTTCTCTAGCTTGGTGAAGTTCCTTTGACAACTGGGGCCTCATTTATAAAATGTTGCACAGAAACCATCTTAAAATTGATCTTACGATCATCTCTCAAATATGCGTACGAGTGATTCATAAAATGACTGTACGTACAGAAAACGTGCGTACGCGTCTCTTTCAGATGTGAAATCTATGAATCGCAAACGATCTTGAACTTGTTCACAAATGAATGGTTTCAGCTCTCTGCTTGTAAACGACTCCTGACTAATGTCATTAACATGTAAAAGATCGCCAGTCATCATCCAAATTATTTAATTTAGAACAGCGAGCTGCAAGAATAGCTTACATTTCCAAAAACCTGCAGTACTTGAACAAGAAAAAGTGCGTTCGTCTGCTCAGACCCTGACGTGACGCTACGCACTTTTCCACGTCAAAGACAGTTTTTACAAATATGAGCGCTGGCGTGGATTTCAGCGTTCACACACTCTAAGATCAAATCTTAGCATACGCACACTTTATAAATTTACACCTTTTCTTTGTTTCTCAGCAGGTATTCAGTCTCTTGTTTTAAATTCATAATGTCCTTTGTAAGCTGCTCCAAGTCGCTGTTGTCTTTTACCTGGGACATTATTAATTATTTTAGTTCCACCACATCTACAATTCAAAAGACATCAGACAACAACAACTAATTCTAACCTTTGACAAAAATATAGATTTTTTTATATATTTTAGAATGTTTAAATATATATTCACAAAATATATATCACAAAGTTGCGAGAATTTGAAACATTTCCACAGAAAAATGGACTTGAAACTGAGCTGAAAATGAAAGAGTCCCTATGGACCTCTGCTGGATAAATGTGGTCATTGCACTTTCTTTCTTTAACTGTAATTCCTAAAGTTTTTCCTCTAACCTGCAGATGGCAGTATTCTAACCCTAACACATGGGACAATATCCAGAAACCTGTTATTTAATTTAGGTCATCATTTAAGTGATTTTTTCATAAACAAATAATTTTTCATAAGCCAATTTATGGCGTAGTTGAGTAATTGTGCTGTAAATAGGTAAAAAAACTAAAAATCCACAAAAACACATCATAAATGCATAGTTGAGAAGTAAATAAACAAAAAGTAGATATAAAGTTTATCATATAAAAAAATTATATTTCCTTATGCAATCGCTCTGTAAAAGTTTGGGGTCTATATGACCCTGACGAACTTAAGTGTAAAGTCTACTTGAGGAGTGATTAAGGGTTAATCGCTTAATTACTTAACTGTAATGTATATCTTCTTTTATTGAACTCAACTGAAATAAGTTCAGTGTACTCATAACTGTTAGTTTTAAAACTTAAATGGTTTAAGGTAATTGGTTTAACCCTCAAATGGTTTGAGTTAACACCCTAACTTGTTGGGTTTTACAGTGCATGTATGATTGTCTTTACCCAAACATTAATGCAGAAGAAACAAGCTAATTCTTTAATGAACGCAGGAGACCCAACTGTCAAGCAACACATGTAACTTATGCTTGATATCTGACAAAGTACATAACCAAACAGGCAATATAAATGCACTAAGTGCTAGACAAGACACAGCTGGGGATGATAGGTAACTACAGAAACAACAAATACATAATCAGAAACCAATAAAACCAAAACAGCAGGGAAACAGGAACTAATGAAAAAAGGGCAGAATATCAAAATAACTGTGACATATTTCCCAAGATGCCTTGTTTCTCTGGTCACAGCTAAAAATAAATGATTGGTATTTTTGATCTTTTCTCTAGGCTACTTTACTTCAGTGCTGCATGGAGAGGTGAGTGGAGCAAACACACACTGAACATAATAAATATATATATATATATATACTGTCTAAATCTATAGAACTGTGAAAATATCTCCATGATACTGGAACAAACTGCAGTTGTGAGAAAAGTCTTAAAATATACTGTATGAGAAGTGAAGATTTTTTTATGTCTATTAACTAAATATGGTAACACTTTGGTAACACTTTATAATAACTTTCATTAACAAATCATTAACAAACATTTTTTTTATTGTTTGTGTGTTGTTGTCTGTGCACAGCAAAATCCCCAGTGTCAAATTAAAGGGGTCCTATTATGCTTTTTCACTTTTTGAATTTTAGTCAGTGTGTATATGTATGTGTGTATGTTTGATCTACACACAGTAAAATCTCCGGTGTCAAATTAACACTGCTGGGTGTCTATATGTGTCCACACTACAGAGTGTTAAAAGTAGCACTGAAGCATGTTAAAGTTAATGAGGTAATTAAGAGATTCATAGAGGGATGATTAACCATTATTGAACACACCTGATGTTAACAATCAGAATCACCAAAGAAGAAAATCACAAGTTTTAAAGTCACCATTATAGTGATCAGTGTTTACTTTAGTTGGCCCTTGACTTTTTAACATTAAAATGTATTTGGCTGCTATAACTGAATTGTAACAGCCAGACTTTTGCAAAGAGCAAAAGTTATCAGGTGGTGATGATTATATTCTGACAATCATTATTTGAACTGAATACATTTTGAGTCTAATTGCTGAGTTAAATTTATTTTATTGAGTAAAACAGTCTTGTGATTCCACAGCAAAAGATTCTGTATTTTCTATAAATTTTGGAAGGACAAGTTGTTCTGATTCACAAAAGTCTCTAGGCACACATGGACATCAAGAATCAGCGTATGAATCTCAACAACGGTGACAAACAGCATATTCAGATAAACAGATCAACTCTGAACATCACAAAACAAGCTACTAAAAAGTCACATAAATACAGCAAAAATAAAAGAAGTTACAAAGACAATTCTGCTCATAATTTACTCGTCACAATGCCTGATAGGATTCATGGATGAGTTTTGATTGGCTACAACATGCTTTTTTGATGGTCACCGTTGTTGTGATTCTCACGCTGATTCTTGATGTCTGTGTGTCTAAATCAAAGATTTTTATAAGTCTTTGATCAAAATAAGTTTAAAAAACATCTGTCTGATTATACTGAAAATGCCAATCTTATGTTGTTCACAGTGTTGACGTAACCAACAAAGAAAGCCTAACTCAATTATTCAGGTCACTACAGGATGATTATGACAAAATATAATCATAACCACCTGATGACTTTTGCTCTTTGCACGTCTGGCTGTTTTTAATTCAGTTATAGCAGTCAAATAAAATATAATATTAAAAAGTCAAGGGCCAAGAGCCCAACTAAAGTAAACACTGACCACTATAATGGTGACTTTTTTTCTCTTTTTTTTGTCATTCTGCTTGTTAACATCAGATGTCTTCAATAATGGTCAATCATCACTCAATGAATCTCTTAATTACCTCATTAACTTTAACACTGCTTCAGTGTTACTTTTAACACTATGTAGTGTGGACACATATAGACGCAGTTTTAATTTGACACTGGGAATTTTGCTGTGATATGAATTGAAAATGTAATGACATTTGTAAGCATTTCAATTTAGATTAAATATGTAATTGAAACTACATTAAATGATCTTATATTTCTAGTTATGTGAATATGTATTAACCAATGATCTCTTAAGCATTATATGTTTGTTAATTGTTTAATGAAAGTTGTTATTAAGTGTTACCACAATTTTTAGTGTAACCCTCCTTCAACCATTCCTTGCCAAAAGCTTTTAAAATAATTTTAAGTATTATTGCATAAATTTATGTAGAATATTGATTTTGTGTTTTTAAGAATGACTTTCAAAACAAAGCAAAATAACACAGTTTTACATTTTCAGCAAAATCAGATGACAGTTGGAATTAGTTTATGAGCAATGGGAATTTATATACATATTTCATTCTATGCAGTAACTGCTTAAATAGAAAATATCTGCAAGTATTACATTTACAGTATTTCTCCTGATACTATATTGTATAATGCGACATCTTTCAATATTCTGGATTAATCTCCAAATATGTTGCTTTTTTTTCTTTAGAATGTCCCAATTAATTTTAACAGTAAGTTTTTTTTTTATAATAATAACTTATACTACAGCATAATTTTTGTCTGAATGAAAATAATATAGTTCAAGCTGATCTGTCTGTTGCTGTTCAATCTTTTTTTCCCAGCAGAATTCCAGCAGCCAGAGAACAGGTCAAAATGATTATATTTGTCATCTGTCTGAAGTTTTAGCAGCTTTATGGTGATGCTGGTGAAATGTCATTTTAAAAGTAATTTATCTTGCTCCCAAACAGGACTGTTAGTGTCTCAATGCAAACCTGCAGCTCAGTGGAGTTGAACCATGCAACCTCAACGGTAAGACCACCATACACCTGTCTGCCCACAAACTAGAGGTTGACCAATAGCGAATTTTACTTATACCGATAACTAGGTTAAGTTATACTTTATTGTCCCTGAGGGACATTTGTCTTGCAGGCTCAGAAATACAAGCACCATGTCACATAAAACATATAGAAGTAAAGAAAAAAAAAACACCACAATACACAGCACAGTACCACATACCATAAAAAGAGGGAAAAAATAATAAATAATCAATAAGGCAAGGCAAGTTTATTTATATAGCACATTTCATACACAATGATAATTCAGTGTTTTACATGAAAGGAAGTAAAATACTCATTAAAAAAAAAATAATCACAACAATAAAAACAAGGAATTTAAAAGCTGTTAGTGATGTGCTTTTAACACACAAAAAACAAACATTCTCAAATATTTGATCAATCTCTTCCCCACTAAGTGAAAAATCCTTCCAAAATACCTAATTATTGCACAACTTCACCCCCTACTTACTTTGACCATCATTAACCAAACAAATAGAACTCAGAGGTCCTACACAGAAAAATCCCCATTGTTAATTTAACACTGAGTGTGGACTCATATAAACACTGAAGCAGTGTTAAAGTTAATGAGGTAATTAAGAGATTCATTGAGTGATGATTAACCATTATTGAACACACCTGATGTTAACAAGCAGGATCACCAAAGAAGAAAATCACAAGATCACATAGTGCCCCCCTGTCAACAAGCTTGCCCCCCCCAAAGTTGGAATCATATCACAGTAAACAATTTTGGGTGAAATGCGCAGTTTGTATAAAAAGAAAAAACATCAAAAGCTTCTAAATTCAAATCTGCATTCGCTGGCTGGCACAGAGACACACACGTTTTTAAAGCACTGCGCATTATAACCAATCACATACGATTCTGTTGAGCTTATGAATGCAAGGACCAATCAGAGTTGTTCAGATGAGTCATCGCTAAAACACGCTATTTCATCACCGTGCGCTCGCTGACTGAATTCTCTGACTAATTCTCTCATCAGAAACAACAAAGTGAAGATGTACGAATGTAAGTAAGATATTAACTTCACAGTATAAACAGCTTTAGAGATTATTATGGCAGTTTTTGAGAGTGCTTGAAACTCTCTGGACTGAAGTGAAAATGTTCTTTGATAATGTAAATGTTCTTTGCTTTCTTTTTGTTCAATGAAAGTGTTATAGGCTAATTAACTTACACTGTTTTTATTAAATTCACATTAAATACAAAGTCAGTCGTATTAATAGTATTTTATGGTATGACACCCATATCTGGTACTTAAGAAAAAAAACCGGGCTTTTATGTAGTTAATAGATTACAGTATTAGGCTACTTTGCCTATCGCCCATTATAGACCAAATAACAATCTATAAAGGTGCAAAATGCATTTACTTAGATATTTCATGATATATTTTGGGGATTTATTGAATAAAAATAAAAACAATTTAATAAAACCCCTGCTGAAAAAAACAATAGACACCATTACAAAATTAGTAATGGTTTTACTAGTTATAATGGGACTTGTACTGGTTTTACTGGAAACTGTAATGGACCCTGTTGGTCACTACTGGTAATTGGTTGCCTTCTATTGGTGGCTTGTTAAAACCAATAAATCCTAATGGAATATGTCCCAAAACACACTACAGAAAACCATTTTTTAATGGTTAAAAGTTGATTGTTTGTAATGTTTGTAATGGTATTTGTAGTGGAAACCATTAAAATGTTCTGTGATGGTTTTATTTTATTTTTTCCTTTTTTTCAGTAGGGACATAAGCCTATATCAGTTATACAGTGGTATTGTGGCTGCTGTGTGTCACATGACAAGCATGAGAGACCCCCCCTCACCCTTGCCCCCTCAAAAATGATGCCCCTGACACTACAATACAAAATTATTTGTCAAATAAATGAAACATGATGAAACATTCATTTTAGTTGAAATTGTTATAGATTGTGCTAGAGATTGCAGTGATACATGACATGGTGAAAAATTACCGAATTAATAATATTAAAGTAGGTTAAGCCTGTCTGGCCCCCCCCAGTTACTGTGGTCTAGAACCGCCCCTGCTCTTGACCCTTTCATTTTTTATATTACATTTTATTTGGCTGAATATATAACTGAATTATAACAGCCAGACTTTTGCAAAGAGCAAGTCATCAGGTGGTGATGATTATGTTTTAACATAATTGTTATTTGACCCGAATCACTGAACTCATTTAGAGTCTAATCGCTGAGTTCAATTTCCTTTATTGATTACAACAGCCTTGTGATTCCACAGCAAAAGATTCTGTATTTCTTACAAGCAGTTGAATTTTTTTTTCACTAAAAAGTCTTTCTTTTAGGCACACACAGGCATCAAGAATCAACGTATGAATCTCAACAACGGTGACAAACAGCATATTCAGATAAACAGATCAACTCTGAACATCACAAAACAAGCTACTAAAAAGTCATATAAAACCAGCAAAAATAAAAGAAAATAGTAAGAATAAAAGAAGTTACAAAGACAATTCTGCTCATAATTTACTCGTCGCAATGCATGATGGGAGCCATGGATGAGTTTTGATTGGCTACAACATGCTTTTTTGATGGTCACCATTGTTGTGATTCTCACGCTGATTCTTGATGTCTGTGTGTCTAAATCAAATATTTTTTGTTTAAGTTTTTGATCAAAATATGTTTTAAAAACATTGGTCTGATTATACTGAAAATGCCAGATGTTATGTTGTTCATAGTGTTGACGTAACCAACAAAGAAAACTTAACTCAGTTATTCAGGTCACTACAGGATGATTATGTCAAAATGTAATCATCACCACCTGATGACTTCTGCTTTTTGCAAAAGTCTGGCTGTTATAATTCAGTTATAGCAACCAAATAAAAAGTCAAGGGTCAAGAGCCCAACTAAAGTAAACACTGATCTATAATGGTGACTTATTTTTATTTGATTTTCTTCTTTGGTGATTCTGCTTTTTAACATCAGGTGTGTTCAATAATGGTCAATCATCACTCAATGAATCTCTTAATTACCTCATTAACGTTAACACTGCTTCAATGTTACTTTTAACACTCTGTAATGTCTACACTACAGTATTAATTTGACACTGGGGATTTTGCTGTGCATGAATTCACATATGACAATTATTAATAATATATTAAACATGTAAGAAATATGCAATCTACTCAACTTACTGCATATATGTTCTTTTAATTCAGCCAAGAGTTCATTTCATGGCGCATCGTTCTTCCATTGGTCACAAATCTTCACGTGATAGTTTACCAACTTGAATATGGAATGCAGCGAAATGTGAAACTTTTTACATGAGCTTGCGTTTCTGTCTGATGCATTTGCATGGGTATGGAAATCAATGAATGAAGGTGTAGTGTGAAAGAAAGCATGTTATTAAAACAACTAGACTTCCAAACTAGATAAGCCATAGCAACGTGCTTTGTTGCTGATACCCAGATAGCATTAAGTAGCAAGCTTGTTGTCAATAACCTGAAAACTTTTAAACAATGAGCATGAAAAAGGAAACTTAACTTAGCTTTGTGAAGACATTCAGAGATGAATGGAGAGTGAAATATAGCCAGCTGTGACTTGGATACATGATTCTCTTCTTGATATACTTCTCCCTCATGAGGGGAGTGCAGATCTTGTCTAAACTTGTTCTTGAGGCAGTCATATTAGTATATCGTCAGAGAGATTGCGGGCAAAGAGTCCACTCAGGTCACTTCCAAATCAAGCAATTTATGACTAATGCGGCGAATTTGAATTAAAATACATGAACTTGAATCTGATGTGAAATCTGTGTGGGGAACAAATCCCTCTTTCAAATCCCTGATTGTAAAAAACCTACTGAAATTTTTTCAAAGTTTTACCTGCCAAATTCGCCATTTGATTAGCTTGTGAGCAACGCGATAAGCTGCTGAATAATGGACCTTATATAGGATGATGTGATAGGCGTCGTAGTCCTATAGGTGTACTTGCGAGCTTGACTGATGAGACCTGCCAGAACTAACGCTGCGCTTGATTTAGACTCAACTTTGACTCTTAAGTAACTAGTCTCAGTAATGATGGTTATCTCTTTCTCAGGTGATCAGTGCCGTGGCCCATATGAGCAGTCAGGCACTGTGTGCCGTGATGAGTGACAGAAACGTCTCCGGTGCTAAACTGCAGCAGCTGCAAACACAGCTCAGAAACGTCATTGAATCGGCAATGAATTTCTCTGCAGAGCTGGTCAGTAACTCACACGTGTTACGAGTCTAGCTCCATCTATCCTCCGTCTGTCTCTGTTTGACCAAATCACAACTTTCTGTCTTTTCCAGAACCTGCAGACAAAAGTCTGTGTCGCTGCTCTCTATGCTTCTTTGGACGATCTCACTGAAACAACCATCCACAATCTGCCGTTTGTTGAGAATTGGCTGTATTTGAAGTTTCTGCCTGTCCTGTCATACATGAATGAGGAGATTGTGACACAACTGAGCCTGAAGAACTTCACATGTGGAGCCTTCCACATGATGTACATGGCATTTTAAACAAGAAAAAAATACATATATTCACATTTACAAATTTCACCATAATACAGTCTTTTTTTCTGAATTGACAGTGTGAAAGTCCTCAGCAGGGAGAGATTGCTGATCACAGACAGACAGCAAAAACTGATCTTCACTCATCTCATTTACTCTTACCTGTCCAGGAAAGATACAGCAGGTACTCAGACATTAACTGACAAATGTACTGGGCAGACTTTATGGAGAATTGCATGTCACAGGTGATAATTGTTCAATTTCAGATCCAGGTTGCCTTTCAAATATTATCAAAAACAATGAATGGCTGCAGAGGAATTTTGGGGTCTTTTCTAAACATGCCACATTCAGACAACTGCAAACACTCAACAGCCATTTCACTCAGGTGAGTTGAGTTCTGAAAATTATGATCTAACAGCTGTTATGATACACATGAGCTTTGGCTAATGACTTGTGTGCTTTGCAGCTTGATTCATTAGGATTAATGAGTCCATTTCTTGTGGCGGAGTATACTGTGACTTCTGGAGCATTGAGCAACGTGAATCTGATCAACAACATTTTTGACCATCTAGAGGAAGGTGATGCTTTCCAGAACATTGATGAGTTTTTCTGGACACTAATTCAATTTGAGGTAAAATCATCACACTGAAGGCCCTAATTGGACAAATGTGATTAATTCTGTTGAAACTGAGTTTAACCCACAATATTGCCAACAATTATTATTTTCACAGCAGCAGTTATTTTAAAGATGCCATTTTTATGTGTGTTGGTTAGTGTGCATCAATTAAAGCAGCGCATTAATATAGAACGGTGATTAAACTGACTTGGAACTACCTGTGCATTAAACGGTTATATTGCACACCTGCCAGCCAATCAGAATCCAGTATTCAGACAGACCATGGAATAAGTCAAAGTAAGGTATTATTCAAAAACGTTTACAAGAAATAATACTAGTATATTATTACTATAATATTAGGAATTAATGATTCATAATTCTGGCCAGAGGAGAACTGGCCCCCCGACTGAGCCTGGTTTCTCCCAAGGTTTTTTTTCTCCGTTCTGTCACCGATGGAGTTTTGGTTCCTTGTCGCTGTCGCCTCTGGCTTGCTTAGTTGGGGACACTTCATTTCCAGCAATATCGTCGACTTTATTGAACAGACACTATTTGAACTGAACTGAGCTGGACGATGCCATCACTGAATTCAATAATGAAATGCCTTTAACTGAAAATTGAGTGTTTAATCTTGTCATTTTACATTATTGACACTATTTTCCCATTTTGATATTGTGAAGTTGCTTTGACACAATTTGTATTGTTAAAAGCGCTATATAAATAAAGGTGACTTGACTTGAATTAGTTTAATATATAAGGATACTACTTCTACTACTAATAAATTAGTTCAGATTCAGTAGCCTATGTACAAGGTAGCCTAATCGTAGGACACTCTTTAAACATGGAATATACTTATTTGTGTATATTCAGCTGGTCTTATAGCAATTCTAGCACTTTCGTGCAGTGTAGCAGTGTGCATAGAAATTCAGATTGCGTTGTTAGTGAATTATTAATAGCAGCATGTATAGCAAAATCAAATAGTATTTGCAAATAATTTTAGTAGCGGCAGCACTGTAGTTGCTGAAATTTCATTGACTAAGCATGGATGGTATGTGAACTCTTCAAAGTTTCAGCCAGTCCTTCAGCCCCACCTCAGCTGTTCTGTTTAGCCCTTCGTCTTCTCCCTTGACACATTGCTGTGTGGAGAAGCCTCAGGTCTTACAGTTGCCAGCTTTGCCTAAGTGAGTGGATCTCCTGGCTCCACCTCTGGCCACTGATCCCATCACTCCACCTTGACTCTTTGACCTGTCGGCTCCCAGATTTTTGGAGTTGTGTATGTTGATTCAGCATTGGTGTCATCTGAAGCCCTCGCAGAAAGAGGCGTCAGACCTGGACAAACTAATAGACAAAACTGAAAATAATATTTTCTAGTATTTTAGACATAAACAGAAGGTTTGAAATTGGTTCATAATTTGCCAATTCATTTCAGAGAAAATCTGCAAACTCTTTTAGAAAATCAACATAGCAGGGCTCTGGCAGTCTATACACTGTAGAATTAAAAATACCAAACAGGTGTGCACATCCCAAACACCCAGATCGGGCTCAGGTGCAGGACAACTAAGTAACTTAAACGAAAAAGAAGGAGTGAAGTCCGCACACTGAAAATAGCAGCTCCAAATTAATTTATTAATAGCAACGTTTCGACCCTCAGGTCTTCATCAGGCACATTTTAGTCTATACACTGTAGCCAAAGCAAAAGATAGCAGTTTTTTTTCATATCCGTAACTGTAACATTTAGCACAAGCGCTTCAAATGAATTAAACCAGTGTCCTGTTTTCTAAGTAAAATTAAGAATATCTTTATATATTGTTGTGACACCGCCGCCACGACCAGTAGCTTGGTAGACTCATTATAATGAAAGAATAATTTGGTTTAAACCAGGTTTCAGTAAGGCAAAGTACATCAAAACTATTATCTGTGATAATTTCTTTTACAATAACCACCTTAGGTGTGAGTGATCTAATGTTTAGGAACCCAAGATTTAGATATATATATATTTTTTTTTTTCCACTTATTTTGTGATTTTATGGTTTAATCATGATCAGGGCCTGTATAAAACTTCCCAGAAATGCCCTTAAGAATAGTCTTAAGCTTTGACTTAAGTGTCAAAAAACACACAGAGGGAGAGGGAGAGAGAGATAGCGCAGAATGCGCTGCACACTCACACAAACTTATCAATGCTTCCCTGCGACTGTTATTAATAAAATAGCCTAGATACTAAATCGCTACATATATTCCTCAGCAACGAGGTGGTAAGCTCGCTATAAACATGGCTTGATTGTTTGTAGAGAGAGACGCGCAGATGCAGGTAACGCACACACAGTTGCATCTCTCTCTCTCTATTGCGATGGATAATTAATTCCAATAAATGCTATAGTTTATTCAAATAAATGTATTCTTACCGCACTATTTGATCTCTGTGTCTGATTTGAAGTGGGCAGAATGCTAGCGCTAACGAACCGTAAATGACAAAAATAACCGTCATGTTTACCCTTCCGGTCAAATATTGTAATAAGCGGGATAATCAATGGCTAGCAGTGCATTTAAGGATTTTAAATGCTTCGCGTCGAGTGGTTCTTTGCCTCCACGTCCTGCATTTAAAATCTTTTAATGCACGGCTAGCCGTTGACTATCCCTTACTTATATGGTTTATTAATATAAACGTGTGATTAGTCGACTAATCGCTTCAAATGAATGGCTATAGTCGATCAGAAAAATCTTTAGTAGAGTGCAGCCCTTGTTACAAGAGTCGAAGAGTAGGAGACTTTTATAAAGAAGCTAAAAGCAACTTTTAGTAAAGTCTAAGACTGATTCTTAAGTGTTGACTGAAGTGCCACATAAGTGTTGTGAACTAAGGACTACAATGATGTCAACCCAAAATGGCCGCCCTCGACCTCTGAAACAGCCAATTGTGAGCCTGCTCATGTGAAGTCACACAACAGCAGCACAGCACCAATTATTTAATGTAACTATCATAAAATAATTTAAGACACTGAAATATTTTAATATTTAAATGTATTTTTTTTTTTTAAATTGCATTATGCAAAATTATGACAAATTAATACTGATGCTTTGAAATACTTTTCTATTGGAATGTCTCCTCGTTTAAAGTTGGAGCAATGATGTGAACATGAGTTCCATTGATGGAATGTGTTGCAGCCTTCAAAAACAAAATTTGTTCATATTTACAAAATACATTTACGTTGGTCAGTAAAAACTTTGGAAATATTGTCTTTGTACTTTTGTCAATCAAATAAAAATTAAAGAGAATTAACAAATCACAAATTATAGATTTTATTGCATTTTACAAAATGTCCCAACTTCTCTGGAATTGGGGTTGTATCTGAAGTTTGCATCATAAAATTCATTACTTTCCTGTCAATACTGCAAAGCCACTTTGAGGCAATTTCTATTGTATAAAGTGCTGTAGAAATGTAGGGGGTACTTGACTTGACCTGAAATCACTTCACTGCCACAGCAGTGATTATTTCTCCCGCCACTCTTGAAGCAGATCTCAACTAAAGTCAATTTCTCACTGCCACAGCAGTGATTTAAACCACCACTCTTGCAGAAGTTATAGTGGTTTCTTATAGAAAAAAAGCACTCTCCTAGATGCCCGGACTTGGGGAGAGCCACAACAGTTCAGAATTTTTGACATTAGAAGCCTTGGTATCTTGTCATTTATTCGTGAACACCCAGGACTTTAGCAATGCTTGCATATAGCATGTTGCAAATTTGTGCATCTCTATAATATAGTCCCTGTGACAACTTTTGGGATTTAAAGCATGGTTCACAATAAACCGTTTTTCTTAAGCAGGACAGTTTTGTCAGTAATTAAACTTTGTGTACCTTTATTTAAATGACCCAACCCAACCCAAACTTCTAATATAATTTATTGACTCCAATTAGCTTTTAGAGAAGTTGTAACATGGTCATTTACTTAATATTTCTAACTTAGCAATGATGGCTTAACGTCTTCAATAGAATTTGTGACAATTATGTCTAGAATTTTCATTTATATAAGGATCAGACAACATTTTATAAGTAATCAATGCAAAAATCCATATATCCTGTGCCCCATTCCACGAAATCGGGGCCTTTTGCGTCCCTAAGAAATAATCAAACATAAAATTAGTAGGTAACGCTTTATTTTAGAGTATCTTAACTAGTTGCTAATTAGCATGCATATTAATAGAATATTAGCCATTTATTAGTAGTAATTAAGCATATATTAATGCCTTATTCTACATGACCTTATTCTACGTCCCTAATCCTACACAGCAAAATCCCCGGTGTCAAATTAACACTGCTGGGTGTCTATATATGTCCACACTACAGAGTGTAAAAAGTAACACTGAAGCAGTGTTAAAGTCAGTGAGGTAATTAAGAGATTCATAGAGTGATGATTGACCATTATTGAAGACACCTGATGTTAACAAGCAGAATTACCAAAGAAAAATAAGTCAACATTATAGTGGTTAGTGTTTACTTTAGTTGGGCTCTTGATCCTTGAATTTATAATACTAAATTTTTTTTGGCTGTTATAATTGAATTATAATAGACATACTTTTGCAAAGAGCAAGTCATCAGGTGATAATGATTATGTTTTAACATAATCATTATTTGACCTGAATCACTGCACTCATGTAGAGTGTAATCTCTTAGTTAAATTTCCTTTATTGATTTCAATAGCCTTGTGAAAAATTCTGTATTGTCTATAAACCTTAATCTATGAGCTGTTCTGATGCAAAAAAAAAAACTTCAAAAAAGTGTTGCTTTTAGGCACACACAGACATCAAGTATCAGCATATGAATCTCAACAACGGTGACAAACAGCATATTCAGATAAACAGATCAACTCTGAACATCACAAAACAAGGTACTAAAAAGTGACACAAAACAAGGTACATAAAAACAGCAAAAATAAAAGAAAATAGTAAGAATAAAATAAATTACAAAGACAATTCTGCTCATAATTTATTCATGCCACAATGCATGATGGGAGCCATGAATGAGTTTTGATTGGCTACAACATGCTTTTTTGATGGCCGATGTTGTGATTCTCACGCTGAGTCTTGATGTCTGTGTGTCTAAAATAAAGATTTTTTTTTAAGTTTTTGATCAAAATAAGTTTTAAAAACATTTGTCTGATTATACTGAAAATGCTAAATCTTATGTTGTTCATAGTGTTGACGTAACCAACAAAGAAAACCGAAGTCAGTTATTCAGGTCTAAACATAATCATCACCACCTGATGACTTTTGCTCTTTGCTTGTCTGGCTGTTATAATTCAGTTATAACAGCCAAATAAAATGTAATATTAAAAGGTCATGGTCAAGAGCCCAACTAAAGTAAACACTGACCACTATAATGTTGATTTTTTTTTTTTTTGATTTTCTTCTTTGGTGATTCTGATTGTTAACATCAGGTGTGTTCAAAAATGGCCAATCATCACTCAATGAATCCCTTAATTACCTCATTAACTTTAACACTTCTTCAGTGTTACTTTTAACACTCTGTAGTGTGGACACATATAGACACCCAGCAGTGTTAATTTGACACCGGGAATTTTGCTGTATACAGTACACATTATCCAGCTGCACCTTAGTTTGATTTAACCCACCAGTACACAGCTTAAATACATGTAATACATTTCTAATTACATTTCAATTACATAATATTACACAAACATAAGCTATTTATAATAAAGTGTATCAAGATTGTACTTAAAGGGGTGGTTGATTGTGATTTCACTTTTTTAACGTTAGTTAAAGGGGTGGTTGATTGCGATTTCACTTTTTTAACATTAGTTAGTGTGTAATGTTGCTGTTTGAGCATAACAATATCTGCAGAGTTGCGGCGCTGAAAGTTCAATGCAAACGGAGATATCGTCTTTTAAAATTCTGGCAGTTTAATGCCTACAAAAACGACAGGTAAGGGACTACAACGAGTTACTTCCCGGGTCTGATACGTCACAGACCCAGATAAACCCCGCCCCCGGGAACACGCAGCAAAGGGGGCGGGGCCATGCTGCACTGCTTTAGAGAAGAGGAAGAGAAAACTAGGGATGCACATAACAATCTATTCATATGAATCACGATTCTGTCTTCTAACGATTCTAATGGATTCACAAGTTTCAAAATCATTAAAGCAGCGGTTCTTAATACTGTTACTCTGTCGCCCTGCTCTGCATCTCTCTCTCTCATTCAGATCATCAGATCAGCTCCAACAAACTGTTCCAATTATACACTTATTTTCACACAGCAATGAGAAGCATTATAAATGGACACGCGTGCGGTTGCTGTGCTGTATTAAAGCTTTAATCAGGATAAAACCGTATATTAAAAGCTAACAGAAGCAGTAGCACTTACAAATAGCAGCGTATTTAAAAGTATGAGACAACATCAACCAAACATACCATTAAGAGCCGTGCTTGCACAGGTTCTGCACGATCCTCTTCACTAATATCCTCTGGGTCTCAATCGGGCTTAAATTGATAAGCATTATAGACAACGCCACTGTTTACAATTCAACCAGAGCGCATGCCGCTGAGGAGAGGGCGGGACGTTCAGACGTGCAGTAGAGGCGGTTTAGCCAATCACAACACACTGAGCCAGCTAACCAATCTCAGCCCATCGAGGGAGGGGCTTCATAAAACCAGGAAATAAATCCAGGTGTTTGTCAGAGAAGGGACAGAGAGGTGTGGAATAAAGGTAAATTATGTGAAAAATAATGCGTTTTTTAAAAAGAACAAGCATGAACACATGCTAGACTGCACCCCATAAACACAATCAAGCCTAGAAAAAAAAACAGTCAACCACCCCTTTAATGTGTAATGTTGCTGTTTGAGCATAAACAATATCTGCAGAGTTGCGGCGCTGAAAGTTCAATGCAAACGGAGATATCGTCTTTTAAAATTCTGGCAGTTTAATGCCTACAAAAACGACAGGTAAGGGACTACAACGAGTTACTTCCCGGGTCTGATATGTCACAAACCCAGATAAACCCCACCCCCGGGAACACGCAGCAAAGGGGGCGGAGCCATGCTGCACTGCTTTAGAGAAGAGGAAGAGAAAACTAGGGATGCATGTAAAAATCTATTCATATATGAATCGTGATTCTGTCTTCTAACGATTCTAATGGATTCACAAGTTTCAAAATCATATGTTTTAAAGCAGCGGTTCTTAATACGGTTCCTTGCGTCCCCTGCTCTGCACACGCTCTGTATCTCTCTCTCTCTCTCTCTCTTTCTCTCTCTCTCAGATCATCAGATCAGCTCCAACAAACTGTTCCAATTATACACTTATTTTCACATAGCTATGAAAAGCATTATACATGGACGCACGTGCGGTTGCCGTGCTGTATTAAGGCTTTAATTAGGATAAAACCGTATATTAAAAGCTAACAGAAGCAGTAGCACTTACAAATAACAATGTATCTAAAAGTATGAACCAACAACAAACAAAAAAAACATACCATTAAAGCTGTGCTTGCACAGGTTCTGCGCGATCCTCTTCACTAATATTCTCCGAGTCTCATTCATGCTCAAATTGATAAGCAATATAGACGATGCCATTGTTTACAATACAACCGGAGCACATGCCTCTGAGCTGGGAGGTTCAGACGTGCAGTAGAGGTGGTTTAGCCAATCACAACACACTGGACCAGCTAACCAATCAGAGCCCTTCACGTATTTCTGAGGGAGGGGCTTCATAAAACCAGGAAAGAATCGGGGCGTTTATCAGAGAAGGGACAGAGTGGTGTGGGATAAAGGTAAATTATGTGAAAAATAATGCGTTTTTTAAAAAACTAAGCATGAACACATGTTTGACTGCACCCCATAAACACAATCAAGCCTAGAAAAAAAACAGTCAACCACCCCTTTAAGTGTACTTCATGTGTATCTATACTGTAACTAGGTAATTACTCTGTATTATGGACACCTTAAAATAAAGTGTTACCAGTAGTGCTTGTGTCTGTAACAGGGTTAAAAAAAACATGAGGTAGAAAAATAGTCGTAAATTAATAAATAACAGTCTGAGATGGCACAATACAATTTCTTGTCATTTTAAGGTGTCTTCAATTCATGGATATTTAAAAAAAATTGATTAAACTTTTTTTTTCAAGTGGAAAAGGCAACCATTTCGTGGAATGACACTAATGCACAAAAAAAAAAAAAAAATTCACATCTAGTGTCTCAACTAAAGCCCGATTCGGACGGAAATTGTTTCTCATATGGACGTCTGTAAAAATAAATTTACATATCACCTCAGTGATAAAACTCATGGATTCGGATGGCGATTTATTCACAGTAGAGGAGCAGGTTCTGTGATCCTGCGTTCCCGGGAACGCGCTGCTCACATGACCAGTCACATGATTGTCTGCTGTAAATAAAATTAATTTTATTTACAAATTTATTCTTATTATTGTGTAAAATGTATTTAAAAATACTTATGTAAAATGTATTCTTATTATTCCAAGCATATTTTATAATATTTATTATTTGATTATTTAAATCTCCTGTTTAAAAATAGGAAAATAGACGCGTTATAGTTGTATATAATTATACGCGATATATATCTGTTTATAATACACATTTTAAAATTATATTGCATACCTGCTGCTGCCATAATAAAGACCCATTTGAAAGTTTATGTGCTTTTCTTCTTTTTCTGCTCCCAGTCGCTGTGGTTGAGCAGTCATGAAGTATTGTTCTTTTAAATACTTTCCAGCATTTCAGAAATAATATGTAAATTACACCGACCGAAGTACAACATTACGGTGTTCGGGAGTGCTCAAAAAGGGATTAAACACTGAATTTTGAATCGATTTCTTCTCGTAAACTCAGAGATGTGGATTTGGACGGCAATTAAATTACCACACGACCTCGTGTTTATCAAAAAACAGTAGGTAATTCGGCCGGGGATTTTCACGGGGGTGGTGAGAGATAAACACCGACATCCTGGATTCGGACGGCAATTAAATCACCAACTACCCCCTGTATATGGTGAAAATCACTTACGTCCCCCTGAGAAACAATTACCGTCCGAATAGGTCTTAAGAGTCATAATGAAAAAGTAAAAGTGAGTTAATGTTAAGGAAATGACATTTTGTGATGGAAATATTGCTTTCTGTTTGTCATATTCTCTAGGCTTTGGACATCAATCTTGTGGTGAAGGACATCATGATGAATCGAACCTTCACTGTCATCAGTCTTCATTTTGCTGACTTTTGTATCTACGACTGGGTTTCCTGGTTCACTGTGAAACTGATTCCAGTCTTGCCAAGCTTGACTGCAGAGATGCTCCAGATAGTAACATTAAACACAGACTGCAACGCCTACCAAGTCATGTACGTAGCACTCCCCAAATGGTCCCGCTGTGCAGCAATTGTATTTCTCATAACATTGTAAATGAAAATGCAAGGACATTTCTTGTGGCGTTTTTTTGAGTGGTGAAAAACTAGCACCATCCTTAGCTTCCTTTTAATTCAGTATTTCCTTTGTAGTGTTGAGGCTCTGAGCAGCGTCTTTAAACAGATGACCTCGCAGAGACAGCAGGAGATCACAGCTGTTCTGCTGGACTACATGAAACTGAATCATGGATTGGGTAGGTTTTTTATTGGTGACATTCCTCATTTGAAAACTATGAAATTTGTATTAAATGAATAGGATTAATGTTTTTAACTTTAGTTAAAAATTTTATTTGGAAATATTATGGAATATTATGCAAATATGGAAATTTGATGCAATAGTTAAAAATACCCCCTGACATTTATTGGGACATAATGTAACATAAAATAACTGTACTATGTAGTCTGAGTTAGAGGTGTGCAGCAGAACGAATATCTGTATCTGTAACACTATAAAAATTATTCATATCTGTACTCATATAAAACCAGAAGTGGGCAGGGCTTTAACCAGAAGTGCATCGAACAAATACAGTGGTGTGAAAAAGTGTTGGCCCCCTTCCTGATTTTTTTTATTTTTGCATTTTTGTCATACTTTAATGTTTCAGATCATCAAACAAATTTAAATATTAATCAAAGATAACACAAGTAAACACAACATGCAGTCTTTGAATTAAGTTTTTTATTATGAAGGGAAAACAAAATCCAAATCCACATGGCCCTGTGTGAAAAAGTGCTTGACCCCTAAACCTAATAACTGGTTGGGCCACCCTTAGCAGCAACAACTGCCATCAAGCGTTTGCGATAACTTGCAATGAGTCTGTTACAGCGCTGTGGAGGAATTTTGGCCCACTCATCTTGGCAGAATTGTTGTAATTCAGCCACATTGGAGGGTTTTCGAGCATGAACCGCCTTTTTAAGGTCCTGCCACAGCATCTCAATAGGATTCAGGTCAGGACTTTGACTAGGCCACTCCAAAGTCTTCATTTTGTTTTTCTTCAGCCATTCAGAGGTGGATTTGCTGGTGTGTTTTGGATCATTGTCCTGCTGCAGAACCCAAGTTCGCTTCAGCTTGAGGTCATGAACAGATGGCCGGACATTGTCCTTCAGGATTTTTTGGTAGACAGCAGAATTCATGGTTCCATTTATCACAGCAAGTCTTCCAGGTCCTGAAGCAGCAAAACAGCCCCAGACCATCACACTACTACCACCATATTTTACTGTTGGTATGATGTTCTTTTTCTGAAATGCTGTGTTACTTTTATGCCAGATGTAATGGGACACACACCTTCCAAAAAGTTCAACTTTTGTCTCGTCAGTCCACAGAGTATTTTCCCAAAAGTCTTGGGGATCATCAAGATGTTTTCTGGCAAAACTGAGATGAGCTTTTATGTTCTTTTTGCTCAGCAGCGGTTTTCGTCTTGGAACTCTGCCATGCAGGCCATTTTTGCCCAGTCTCTATCTTATGGTGGAGTCATGAACACTGACCTTAACTGAGGCAAGTGAGGCCTGCAGTTCTTTAGATGTTGTTGTGGGGTCTTTTGTGACCTCTTGGATGAGTCGTCGCTGCACTCTTAGGGTAATTTTGGTCGGCAGGCCACTCCTGGGAAGGTTCACCACTGTTCCATGTTTTCGCCATTTGTGGATAATGGCTCTCACTGTGGTTCGCTGGAGTCCCAAAGCTTTAGAAATGGCTTTATAACCTTTTCCAGACTGATAGATCTCAATTACTTTCTTTCTCATTTGTTCCTGAATTTCTTTGGATCTCAACATGATGTGTCGCTTTTGAGGATCTTTTGATCTACTTCACTTTGTCAGGCAGGTCCTATTTAAGTGATTTCTTGATTGCGAACAGGTGTGGCAGTAATCAGGCCTGGGTGTGGCTAGAGAAACTGCCATGTGGGTTTGGATTTTGTTTTCCCTTCATAAAAAACCCTTCATTAAAAAACTGCATGTTGTGTTTACTTGTGTTATCTTTGATTAATTTTTAAATTTGTTTGATGATCTGAAACATTAAAGTGTGACAAACATGCAAAAAAATAAAAAATCAGGAAGGGGGCCAACACTTTTTCACACCACTGTATATCTTGAATAACTCATAAAGTAATTGTTTTAATTGTGATTATAACATTTATTTAAATCAGGGGTGTCCAGTCCTGTTCCTGGAGGGCCACTCTCCTGCAGAGTTTAGCTCCAAACCCAATTAAACACCTGAACCAGCTAATCAAGGTCTTGCTATAAGCTTACTAAAAAAATTCTAGGTAGGTGTGTTTAGACAAATTGGAGCTAAACTCTTCAGGACAGTGGCCCCCCAGGACTGAGTTTGGACACTTCTGGCTTAAATATGTTCTAACTGTCAGAGCCGATAGCCTCGTAGGCAGTGCTTCAAGATTTAGTGCAGTTGTGCTTTATACCAGAATAATGCAACCTGACTTTAAGTCCTAGCTTGAGGACCTCGAGGACAGTACATACAGTATCTTTTAATTAAATAATAGAAAAATATATATTTTCTTGAGGAAAATAAAACAAAGAATAAAGAACAAATTATAAAAAATACATAAATAAAGAATACATAAATGCTGTCTCCAAGAGAGAGTGAGACAGAGAAATATCATGTAGCCTATCATATCGTATAAGTTTTAAAACATTAAAATATTTTATGGTTCAGTAGTCCAACTTAGTTAATTATTTCAATGGTTCTGAGAGATGCATACAGAGACGGCAATGCAGATGTTTGATTTGTGATTGTACTTATTTAATTTATTCTGGTATCATATCATACAAGGTTTAAATATTTTTAATATACATATAATTAGGATATTTAAGTTGTTTTTATAAAAATGCCTTATAAGAATCTGTTACTAGTGTGCATCTTGAGACAAATCAATGGCACTGACACTGATACTGATACTTCAGGGCAAGTTATTTTAAGTTATGACTGCTCCAACATGTAATTTAGTCTGGGACTAGCCTTAAGCGTTGTCTGTGAAACCGAGCAATAAAGATTTATTTTTGAACTGTATGCCTTTATTTTGATAGGACAATATAGAGTAGACAGGAAGAAAACTTTAATGTAAATTAATGTATTATATATTTGTACCAAAGGTTGTGCCGTTTTTCCTACTCTATCAAACACAACTATTCCACCTGGTCTCACAACCACTGTTGGTGCTACTGATGTATCAAGTGCAGCAGCCACTGACAGTCCTTCAGACACTACGGGCCATGCTCATGCATCAAGTGCATCTACAACTTCCAGTCCATCAGAAATCACAGGCCATGATGATGCATCAAGTGCAGCTGCTACTGACAGACCTTCAGAAACCACAGGCCACAACAATGCACCAAGCTCAGGTGCCACTGATGGTTCTTCAGGCACCATGGGCCATGCCCATCCAACAAGCTCAGCTGCCACTGATGGTCCTTCAGAAACCACAGGCCATGCACATCCATCAAGTTCAGCTGCCACTGACGGTCCTTCAGACATCACGGTCGATGCCGATGCATCAAGTGCAGCTGCTACTAACAGTCCTTCAGAACCCACAAGCCACAACAATGCACCAAGCTCAGGTGCCACTGATGGTCCTTCAGCCATAACGGGTCATGCCAATCAATCAAGTTCAGCTGCCACTGACGGTCCTTCAGACATCACAATCGATGCCGATGCATCAAGTGCAGCTGCTACTGACAGTCCTTCAGAACCCACAAGCCACAACAATGCACCAAGCTCAGGTGCCACTGATGGTCCTTCAGCCATAACGGGTCATGCCAATGCATCAAGTGCAGCTGCTACTGATGGTCTTTCAGAAACCACAACCCACAACAATGCACCAAGCTCAGGTGCCACTGATGGTCCTTCAGGCACCACGGGCTATGCCCATCCAACAGGCTCAGCTTCCACTGCCAGTCCATCAGATATCACAGACCATGCCGATTCATCAAGCGCAGCTGCCAGTGATAGTCCTTCAGGCAGCACTGGCCATGCCCATCCATCAAGTACAGATGCCACTGCCGGTCCTTTAGAAACCACAGGCCGTAACGATGCACCAAGCTCAGATGTCACTGACATTGCTATACGCACCACGGATCATGCCCATCAATCAAGCTCAGCTACAACTGCCAGTTCTTCAGGCACCACTGGCCCAGCCCATCCATCAAGTGCAGCTGCCACTGACAGACCTTCAGGCACAACAGGCTATGCCCATCCATCAAGTTCAGCTGCCACTGACAGTCCTTTAGAAACCACAGGCAGTAACGATGCACCAAGCTCAAATATCACTGACAGTCTTATAGACACCACAGGCCCTGCCCATCCATCAAGTACAGATGCCACTGACGGTCCTTTAGAAACCACAGGCAGTAACGATGCACCAAGCTCAGATATCACTGACAGTCTTATAGACACCACAGGCCATGCCCATCTTTCAAGAGCAGCTGCAACTGATAGCCCTTCAGGCACTACGGACCATGCCCATCCATCAGGCGCAGCTACTACTGCCAGTGCTTCAGACATCACGGGCTATGATGATGCATCAAGTGCAGCTGCCACTGACAGTCATTTAGAAACCACAGGCCACAACAATGCACCAAGCTCAGGTGCCACTGACGGTCTTTCACACATGACAGGCCATGCCGATGCATCAAGTGCAGTTGGCACTGACAGTCCCTCAGGAACCACAACCCACAACAGAGCACCAAGCTCAGGTGCCACTGATGTTCCTTCAGGCACCACGGGCCCTGCCCATCCATCAAGTGCAGCTGCCACTGACAGACCTTCAGGCACAACAGGCCATGCCCATCTATCAAGTTCATCTGCCATTGACGGTCCTTCAGACATCACGGTCGATGTCCATGCATCAAGTGCAGCTGCTACTGATGGTCCTTCAGAACCCACAAGCCACAACAATGCACCAAGCTCAGGCGTCACTGATGGTCCTTCAGACATAACGGGCCATGCCAAAGCATCAAGTGCAGCTGCTACTGATGGTCCTTCAGAAACCACACCCCACAACAATGCACCAAGCTCAGGTGCCACTGACGGTCCTTCAGGCACCAAGGGCCATGCCCATCCAACAAGCTCAGCTTCCACTGACAGTCCTTCAGATATCACAGGCCATGCCGATGCATCAAGCGCAGCTGCCAGGGATGGTCCTTCAGGCAGCACTGGCCATGCCCGTCTATCAAGCACAGCTGCAAGTGACATTCCTTCAGACCTCACTGGCCCTGCCCATCCATCAAGTACAGATGCCACTGACGGTCCTTTAGAAACCACAGGCAGTAACGATGCACCAAGCTCAGATGTCACTGACAATCCTATAGGCACCACAGGCCACGCCTATCCATCAAGCGCAGCTGCAACTGACAGCCCTTCAATCACTACGGACCATGCCCATCCATCAAGCGCAGCTACCACTGCCAGTCCATCAGACATCACCGTCGAAGCCGATGCATCAAGTGCAGCTGCTACTGACAGTACTTCAGGACCCACAAGCCTCAACAATGCACCAAGCTTAGGTGCCACTGACGGTCCTTCAGACATAACAGGCCATGCCGATGCATCAAGTGCAGCTGCTACTGATGGTCCTTTACAAACCACAACCCATAACAATGCACCAAGCTCAGGTGCCCCTGACGGTCCTTCAGGCACCAAGGGCCATGCCCATCCAACAAGCTCAGCTTCCACTGCCAGTCCTTCAGATAACACGGGCCATGATGATGAATCAAGTGCAGCTACTACTGACAGTCCTTTAAAAACCACAGGCCACAACAATGCACCAAGCTCAGGTGCCACTTACAGTCCTTCACACATGACAGGCCATGCCAATGCATCAAGTGCAGCTGCTACTGACAGTCCTTCAGGCACCACGGGTCATGCCCATCCATCAAGCTCAGCTACCACTGAAAGTTCTTCAGGAACCATGGGCCCTGCCAATCCATCAAGTGCAGCTGCAACTGACAGAGCTTCAGACATCACCGTCAAAGCCGATGCATCAAGTGCAGCTGCTACTGACAGTACTTCAGAACCCACAAGCCTCAACAATGCACCAAGCTCAGGTGCCACTGACGGTCCTGCAGATATAACACGCCATGCCGATGCATCAAGTGCAGCTGCTACTGATGGTCCTTCACAAACCACAACCCACAACAATGCACCAAGCTCAGGTGCCACTGACGGTCCTTCACAGATGACAGGTCATGCCAATGCATCAAGTACAGCTGCCACTGACAGTCATTCAGGCACCACGGCCCCTGCCCATCCATCAAGTGCAGCTGCCACTGACAAACCTTCAGGCACAACAGGCCATGCCCATCCATCAAGTTCAGCTGCCACTGACGGTCCTTCAGACATCACGGTCGATGCCGATGCATCAAGTGCAGCTGCTACTGATGGTCCTTCAGAAACCACAACCCACAACATTGCACCAAGCTCAGGTGCCACTAATGGTCCTTTAGGCACCAAGGGCCATGCCCATCCAACAAGCTCAGCTTCCACTGACATTCCTTCAGATATCACAGGCCATGCTGATGTATCAAGTGCAGCTGCCAGTGATGCTTCTTCAGGCAGCACTGGCCATGCCCATCTATCAAGCGCTGCTGCAACTGACATTCCTTCAGACCTCACTGGCCCTGCCCATCCATCAAGTACAGATGCCACTAACGGTCCTTTAGAAACCACAGGCAGTAACATTGCACCAAGCTCAGATATCACTGACAGTCCTATAAGCACCACGGGCCATGCCCATCCATCAAGTGCAGCTGCCACTGACAGACCTTCAGTCACAACAGGCCATGTACATCCATCAAGTTCAGCTGCCACTGACAGTCCTTCAGACATCACAGGCCACAACAATGCACCAAGCTCAGCTGCCACTGACGGTCCTTCAGACATCACAGTCGATGCCGATGCATCAAGTGCAGCTGCTACTGATGGTCCTTCAGAAACCACAACCCACAACAATGCACCAAGCTCAGGCACCGCAGGCCATGCCCATCCAACAAGCTCAGCTTCCACTGACAGTCCTTCAGATATCACAGGCCATGCTGATGCATCAAGTGCAGCTGCCAGTGATGGTCCTTCAGGCAGCACTGGCCATGCCCATCTATCAAGCGCAGCTGCAACTGTCATTCCTTCAGACCTCCCTGCCCATCCATCAAGTACAGATGCCACTGATGGTCCTTTAGAAACCACAGGCAGTAACGATGCACCAAGCTCAGATATCACTGACAGTCCTATAGGCAGCACGGGCCACGCCCATCCATCAAGCGCAGCTGCAACTGACAGCCCTTCAGTCACTACGGACCATACCCATCCTTCAAGCGCAGCTACCACTGCCAGTCCTTCAGACATCACGGGCCATGGTGATGCATCAAGTGCAGCTGCTACTGACAGTCCTTCTGTAACCACAACCCACAACAATGCACCAAGCTCAGGCACCACAGGCCATGCCCAGCCAACAAGTGCAGCTGCCACTGACAATCCTTCAGGCACCATGGGCCCTGCCCATGCATCAAGTGCAGCTGCCATGGTAGGTCCTTCAGATACTTCAGGCCATGCCGATGAATCAAGTGCAGCTGCCACTGATTATATTTCAGAAACCACAGGCCATAACGATGCACCAATCTCAGGTACCACTGACAGTCCTCCAGGCACCACGGGCCATGCACATCCATCAAGCATAGCTGCCACTGACGGTCCTTCAGGCACCACAGTGCATGCTAATCCATCAAGTGTAGCTGCAACTAATGGTCCTGCAGACAACACAGGCCATACCGATGCATCAAGTGCAGCTGCCACTGACGGCCCTTCAGGCACCACGGGCCGTGCCCAGCCATCAAGTGCAGCTGTTACTGATGGTCCTTCAGGCATCACAGGCCACACCCATGCATTAAGCACAGCTGCCACTGATGGTTCTTCAGGCACCCCGAGTCCTGCCCATCCATCAAGCGCAGCTGCCACTGACGGATCTTCAGGCACCACGACCACTGCCAATCCATCAAACGCATCTTCCACTGATGGCCCTTCAGGCACTGCGGGCCATGCCCAGCCATCAAGCGCAACTGCCACTGACGGTCCCTCAGGCACCACAAACCATGCCCATCCATCAAGCGCATCTTCCACTGATGGCCCTTCAGGCACCACGGGCCGTGCCCAGCCATCAAGCGCAGTTGTCACTGACGGTTCTCCAGGCACCACGAGCACTGCCCATCCATCAAGCGCATCTTCCACTAAAGGCCCTTCAGGCACCACGGGCAGTGCTCAGCCATCAAGCTCAGCTGTCACTGATGGCCCTTCAGGCATCACAGGCCATGCCAAATCATCAAGCGCAGCTGCCACTGTCATTCCTTCAGACCTCACTGGCCCTGCCCATCCATCAAGTACAGATGCCACTGATGGTTCTTCAGGCACACCGAGCCCTGCCCATCCATCAAGCGCAGCTGCCACTGACAGTTCTTCAGGCACCACGACCACTGCCCATCCATCAAGCGCATCTTCCACTGATGGCCCTTCAGGCACTGTGGGCCATGCCCAGCCATCAAGCGCAGCTGCCACCGACGGTCCTTCAGGCACCACAGGCCATGCCCATGCCCATGCATCAAGCGCAGCTGCCACTGACGGCCCTACAGGCACCACGGGCCGTGCCCAACCATCAAGCGCAGCTGTCACTGATGATCCTTCAGGCATCACAGACCATACCCATCCATCAAGCACATCTTCCACTGACGGCCCTTCAGGCACCACGGGCCGTGCCCAGCCATCAAGCGCAGCTGTCACTGATGGTTCTCCAGGCACCACGAGCACTGCCCATCCATCAAGTGCATCTTCCACTAAAGGCCCTTCAGGCACCACGGGCAGTGCTCAGCCATCAAGCACAGCTGTCACTGATGGCCCTTCAGGCATCACAGGCCATGCCCAATCATCAAGCGCAGCTGTCACTGACGGCCCTTCAGGCACCACGGGCCATGGCCAGCCATCAAGTGCAGCTGCCACTGACGGTTCTTCAGGCACCACGAGCACTGCCCATCCATCAAGCGCATCTTCCACTGACAGCCCTTCAAGCACCACGGGCCATGCCCAGCCATCAAGCGCAGCAGACCGTACCCATGCATCAAGCACAGCTGCCACTGACGGTTCTTCAGGCACCCCGAGCCCTGCCCATCCATCTAGTGCAGCTGCCACTGACGGTTCTTCAGGCACCACGAGTAATGCCCATCCACCAAGCGCATCTTCCACTGATGGCCCTTCAGGCACCACGGGTCATGCCCAGCCATCAAGCGCAGCTGTCACTGATGGTCCTTCAGGCATCACAGACCATACCCATGCATCAAGCACAGCTGCGACTGACGGTTCTTCAGACACCCCGAGCCCTGCCCATCCATCAAGTGCATCTTCCACTGACGGCCCTTCAGGCACCACAGGCCATACCCATCCATCTAGCATAGCTTCCAATGATGGTTCTTCAGGCACCACGAACCATGCCCATCCATCAAGCGCATCTTCCACTGAAGGCCCTTCAGGCACCATGGGCCGTACCCAGCCATCAAGCGCAGCTGCCACTGACAGTCCTTCAGGCACCACAGGCCATGCCCATACATTAAGCACAGCTGCCACTGACGGTCCTTCAGGCACCACGGGCCGTGCCCAGCCATCAAGCGCAGCTGTCACTGACAGTTCTCCAGGCACCATGAGCACTGCCCATCCATTAAGCACATCTTTCACTAAAGGCCCTTCAGGCACCACAGGCAGTGCTCAGCCATCAAGTGCAGCTGTCACTGATGGCCCTTCAGGCATCACAGGCCATGCCCAATCATCAAGCGCAGCTGCCACTGACGGCCCTACAGGCACCACGGGCCATGCCCATCGATCAAGCACAGCTGCCACTGACGGTCCCTCAAGCACCACAGGCCATGCCCATGCATCAAGCGCAGCTGTCACTGACGGCCCTACAGGCACCACGGACCATGCCCATCGATCAAACGCAGCTGTCACTGACGGCCCTTCAGGCACCACGGGCCATGGCCAGCCATCAAGTGCAGCTGCCACTGATGGTTCTTCAGGCACCATGAGCACTGCCCATCCATCAAGCGCATATTCCACTGACGGCCCTTCAGGCACCACGGGCCATGCCCAGCCATCAAGCGCAGCAGACCGTACCCATGCATCAAGCACAGCTGCCACTGACGTTTCTTCAGGCACCCCGAGCCCTGCCCATCCATCTAGTGCAGCTGCCACTGACGGTTCTTCAGGCACCACGAGCACTGCCCAACCATCAAGCGCATCTTCATCTGATGGCCCTTCAGGTACGGCGGGCCATTCCAAACCATCAAGCGCAGCTGTCACTGACGGTCCTTCAGGCACCACGGGCCATGCCCATCCATCAAGTGCATCTTCCACTAACGGCCCTTCAGGCACCACGGTCCGTGCCCAGCCATCAAGTGCAGCTGTCACCAATGGCCCTTCAGGCATCACAGACCATGCTCATGCATTAAGCACAGCTGCCACTGACGGTTCTTCAGGCACCACGAGCACTGCCCATCCACCAAGAGCATCTTCCACTGACGGCCCTTCAGGCACCATGGGCCATGCCCAGCCATCAAGCGCAGCTGTCACTGATGGTCCTTCAGGCATCACAGACCATACCCATGCATCAAGCACAGCTGCCACTGACGGTTCTTCAGACACCCCGAGCCCTCCCCATCCATCAAGTGCATCTTCCACTGACGGCCCTTCAGGCACCACAGGCCATACCCATCCATCTAGCATAGCTTCCACTGATGGTTCTTCAGGCACCACGAACCATGCCCATCCATCAAGCGCATCTTCCACTGACGGCCCTTCAGGCACCACGGGCCGTGCCCAGCCATCAAGCGCAGCTGCCACTGACAGTCCTTCAGGCACCACAGGCCATGCCCATACATCAAGCGCAGCTGCCACTGACGGTCCTTCAGGCACCACGGGCCATGCCCAGCCATCAAGCGCAGCTGCCACTGACAGCCCTTCAGGCACCACGGGCCGTGCACAGCCATCAAGCGCAGCTGTCACTGATGGTCCTTCAGGCATCACAGACCATACCCATGCATCAAGCACAGCTGCCACTGACGGTTCTTCAGAGACCCCGAGCCCTGCCCATCCATCAAGTGCATCTTCCACTGATGGCCCTTCAGGCACCACAGGCCATGCCCATCCATCTAGCATAGCTGCCACTGATGGCCCTTCAGGCATCACAGGCCATGCCCAATCATCAAGCGCAGCTGCCACTGATGGCCCTACAGGCACCACGGGCCATACCCATCGATCAAGCGCAGCTGCCACTGACGGTCCCTCAAGCACCACAGGCCATGCCCATGCATCAAGCGCAGCTGCCACTGACGGCCCTACAGGCACCACGGACCATGCCCATCGATCAAGCGCAGCTGTCACTGACGGCCCTTCAGGCACCACGGGCCATGGCCAGCCATCAAGTGCAGCTGCCACTGATGGTTCTTCAGGCACCATGAGCACTGCCCATCCATCAAGCGCATCTTCCACTGACGGCCCTTCAGGCACCACGGGCCATGCCCAGCCATCAAGCGCAGCAGACCGTACCCATGCATCAAGCACAGCTGCCACTGACGTTTCTTCAGGCACCCCGAGCCCTGCCCATCCATCTAGTGCAGCTGCCACTGACGGTTCTTCAGGCACCACGAGCACTGCCCAACCATCAAGCGCATCTTCCACTGATGGCCCTTCAGGTACGGCGGGCCATTCCAAACCATCAAGCGCAGCTGTCACTGACGGTCCTTCAGGCACCACGGGCCATGCCCATCCATCAAGTGCATCTTCCACTAACGGCCCTTCAGGCACCACGGTCCGTGCCCAGCCATCAAGTGCAGCTGTCACCAATGGTCCTTCAGGCATCACAGGCCATGCTCATGCATTAAGCACAGCTGCCACTGACGGTTCTTCAGGCACCCCGAGCCCTACTCATCCATCAAGCGCAGCTGCCACTGACGGTTCTTCAGGCACCACGAGCACTGCCCATCCACCAAGTGCATCTTCCACTGACGGCCCTTCAGGCACCATGGGCCATGCCCAGCCATCAAGCGCAGCTGTCACTGATGGTCCTTCAGGCATCACAGACCATACCCATGCATCAAGCACAGCTGCCACTGACGGTTCTTCAGACACCCCGAGCCCTCCCCATCCATCAAGTGCATCTTCCACTGACGGCCCTTCAGGCACCACAGGCCATACCCATCCATCTAGCATAGCTGCCACTGACGGTCCTTCAGGCACCACAGGCCATGCCCATACATCAAGCACAGCTGCCACTGACGGTCATTCAGGCACCCCGAGCCCTGCCCATCCATCTAGTGCAGCTGCCACTGACGGTTCTTCAGGCACCACGAGCACTGCCCATCCATCAAGTGCATCTTCCACTGATGGGCCTTCAGGTACGGTGGGCCGTTCCAAACCATCAAGCGCAGCTGTCACTGACGGTCCTTCAGGCACCACGGGCCATGCCCATCCATCAAGTGCATCTTCCACTAACGGCCCTTCAGGCACCACGGGCCGTGCCCAGCCATCAAGCACAGCTGTCACTGATGGTCCTTCAGGCATAATAGGCCATACCCAATCATCAAGTGCAGCTGCCACTGACGGTTCTTCAGGCACCACGGGCCATGCCCAGCCATCAAGCACAGCTGTCACTGATGGTTCTTCAGGCACCACGGACCATGCCCATCCATCGAGCACAGCTAACAATTTCAGCCCTTTAGGCACCACGAGCCATGCCCAGCCATCAAGTGCTGCTATCACTGACCGTTCTTCAGGCACAACAGACCATGCCCATCCATCAAGTGCAGCTGTCACTCATAGTCCTTCAGGCACCACGAACCAGCTATCAACTACTGCCACACGTCCAGCAGGGCCAGGCGAGAAATTCATTATTCTGCAGCTCCGTTTACAGATACTCTTTATTGAAGATTACAATATCCCTGCCTCTATGAAGTTCCAGACTCTGGCCATCAACATCACTACTGAGGTGCTTTAAGAAATATTTTAGTAATATTAAAAAAAAATGTTTTAATTACTATTAAATCAGTTTAGACTACATCTATAGAGAATGTAATTTATAGCTTATGTGTGTGTTTATATGTGCTACTGTAGCTGAATCGATTCTACAGGGAATTGTATCCAACCATCTTCCTCAGATCCTTCCTAAAGAGATTCTGGTATGTTACAAGGCTCTCATTTATTTCCTTTCCTTTCTACTCTCTTTTTCCCCTTTTCTGTCTTTGTTGCTCATCTCTGCATAAAAATGTGATGTCTTTCAAGTTTTCATCTAACATTGTCAGTGCAGTCAAGTCAATAATATTAGTTAAAGGGTTAGTTCACCCAAAAATGAAAATTCTGTCATTAATTACTCACCCTCATGTCGTTCAAACCCGTGAGACCTCCATTCATCTTCGGAACACAACTTAAGATATTTCTGATGAAATCTGAGAGCTCTCTGACCCTCGCAAGGGTCCTTACACGATCAAGGTCCAAAAACGTAGCAAAAAGATCGGTAAAATAATACATGTGACATCAGGGGTTCAACTGTAATTTTACCAAGCTACGAGAATACTTTTTGTATGTAAAGAAAATAAAAATAACGACTTTATTCAACAGTTCGTCTCCTCTACGTCAGCGTAGCGCCATTTTGGAGAATATCCGCTGGACGGAAACTGCTTACACTCTTCTGTGTTAGCCGCATACCGGATGCGCTGTTTTAGTTCAAATCAAAGCCTAAATATGCGCAGGAGACTTATCCACACTGTGCAGCTGACACAGAAGAACATACGCAGTTTCCGTCCAGCGGAGATTCTCAAAAATGGTGAGGAGACGAATTTGAATAATGTCGTCTTTTTTTTCTTTTGCGCAAAAAAAGTATTCTCGTAGCTTCATAAAATTACGGTTGAACCCCTGATGTCACATTGATTATTTTACCGATCTCCTTGCTACGTTTCTGGACCTTGATCGTGTTAGGACCCTTGATGTCTATGGAGGGTCTGAGAGCTCACAGATTCCATCAAACATATCTTAATTTGTTTTCCGAAGATGACCGGAGGTCTTACAGGTTTGGAACAACATGAGGGTAAGTAATTAATGACAGAATTTTCATTTTAGTGTGAACTGTCCCTTTAATATTAAGCGTCCCCAACTAAGCAAGTCAAGGGTGACAATGATAAGGAAACCAAACTCCATCAGGTGACAGAAATTGAGAAAGAAAAAACCTTGGGAGGAACCAGGTTCAGTTGTTCAGTTCTCCTCTGGCCAAACAAATGAACATGGTGTGATTATTATTCCAGGTTGCATCAAGTCAGAATGTGGATCTTTCATTCTTGTGCAGGAAAATAAATTGTAGATTTGTGTTACACATTAGACCAGATGTTTCCAAACATGTTCCTGGACAACATTCCACACCCCCACATCATCTGTTTTTTGTAACTTAATCAGTTATATTGGAAACTACAGCCATGGTTCATCTGTATGGGCAGGTGGGGTAATAACATAGACCTCTATATAAACTAAATCAAATGTGTTTGGCATTCTTCAACAAATATATATATTTTTTTTTTTTTTTGGGGGGGGGTCTGGACAGTTTTAAGCTGTAAAGTGAACAAGATATATTAAAATTTAGCAAATGACTTCGACAGGCATGTATATTGATACTGAGTGGGGCAGCTGGTCTCTGAGCCCTCCCCAGCTCTGCAGCGCTACAATTTTCTAATGTAAATCTGTGGTGAAAAATGGAACTGCGGTGTGCTCTAATTCAAAGCCACTGCTCCAGCCCCAGAGATCAGTAACGAGTCCGCTCAAGCCTCAGAGATCAGTAACGAGTCTGCTCCAGCCCCAGAGATCAGTAACGAATCTGCAACAGCCCTAGAGTTCAGTAACAAGTCCGCTCCGGCCCCTGAGTAAACATCGGGGCCCACTCTAACCCCTGAATCTGCATCAGAGCCCTTTCTCATCTGTGAGTTAACTCTAAATTACCCTCCAGTCTTAGAGTCCGTATGAGAATATCCTCAAGACCAATAGTCTAATACAGAGTCTAAACCATGAGTCAGCTCAAGAGCTCACTTATGCTCCAGTGTCCAGCCCAGAGTCTGCTAATTTACCTGAACTCAACCAGGAGCTCAACCTTGGAAAAAACTCAACTGAACTCAACTCAACTCAACTTGGAAAAAACTTTCCAAGATGGCGCCGAGGATGGCAGCCGTGTTGCGAGCTCCGAGAAAACTCTGCAGGTTTTCGTATGTTTTTTTTGTTTTTTTTTGTTTTACGTGTTAGATGTTGTTAGTATAACTGTCTACGATAGAGACACGCTTTTAAACATCGGTTCTGCAACGCAAACCGGACTTTGAGTTCCTGAACGCTGGTGGATTGTTTACAGACACCGCATCAGAGCCCTTTGTCTGGAACGCACGTAATGCGTGTAATTCCGACCAAAACAATCAAATTTGCCGATGACACAACGGTGATAGGCCTGATCACCGACAACGATGAGACGGCCTACAGAGAGGAGGTGAGTACCCTGACTAAATGGTGCCAGGAGAACCACCTCTCACTCAACATCGACAAGACCAAGGAGCTGGTGGTGGATTTCAGGAGACAGAGCAGAAAACACACACCCATCTCCATCGACAAGACACCTGTGGAGCAGGTAAACAGCTTTAAGTTCCTCGGCATTCACATCACCGAGGATCTCACATGGTCTGCTCACACAGACGCAGTGCTGAAGAAGGCACATCAGCGCCTCTTCTTCCTGAGATGGCTGAGGAAGTTTGGAATGAGCCCCAGCATCCTCAGATCATTCTACACCTGCACTGTGGAGAGCATCCTGACCAGCTGCATCACCGCCTGGTTTGGAAACAGCACCGCTGGCAACCGCTAAGCTCTGCAAAGGGTCGTGCGAACTCCACATTGTTGGAGGTGAGCTTCCCTCCCTCCAGGACATCTACACCAGGCGGTGTATAAGGAAAGCCAGGAGTATCATCAAGGACTCCAGCCATCCATCCCACAGACTGCTCTCTCTGCTGCCCTCAGGAAGATGTCTCCACAGCATCCGATCCCGCACTAGCCGACTGAGGGACAGCTTTTTCCCTCAGGCTATCAGGCTAATGAACAGTCAGAACTAACTCACCCTACATCATACTCCCACTCACACAACATGCCATGCACTGCACTTTAACACCGTTCTACTGGACTACACGCACACACTGCAATAATACAACCTATCTGCTATCACTGGATACCATACAATGCACATCCACGACATTGCATATGCATAATCTGTTGCACCTTTGCACAACTATCTATTGCACAACTAATCTGTTGTAAATGTATAATCTGTTGCACCTTCACATATTACTATGTATAGATGTGTACATAATGTAGAATGTGTACATACGGTGTATTGGTAACTAAGTATGTCTTTATAGTACAGTGTGAGTATTGAGTATATGTTTGTGTATTTTGCACATTGTCTTCTGTACAGTCTGTAAATATATACTGTCTATATGTAAATTGTTTTGTTTTTTTGCACTGTCTGGAGCACGCTCTCAAGAATTTCACTCACCAAGGCACTTGTGCTGTGGTGATGTGACAATAAAAGTGATTTGATTTGATTTGATTTGAGCTTGCACTAGCTCCAGAGCACAACCCAGTGCCCGCTCTTGTCCCAGAGCTCAGCCTACTACCTGCTCTAACTCCGGAGGTCAATGGTATTAATGGTATTAACAACTGGGTGTGTTTGGGCGGCACACACTTCCCTGGGTGTGTGCCCGCATGGCCAAGGTGGTCATTCCTGATACATGTAGTCCAAGTTCCTTCATCATGACCACAGAGATCTAATCTGCACTGCCATGGCTCTCTGAGCTACCTCCACTGCCATGGCTACCTGAGCTGCCAGCACCTCCATGGTTCCCTAGGTTGCCGGTGCTGTCCCTCCCATCCTCCTTGGCTGGATTCCGTTTAGCGCGAGGTTGCGCCTTCCGGAAGGGGGGAGTACTGTCACAGTTTCCAGTCACCATAATCCTCCCTGGCTACCACCTGTCAGCCTCATCAGTTCCTCTACAAAAGCCAGCACCAAACACACATGCTTGGTCTGGTCTCATCCACGACTAGGAATGCTATAATCATCTATGATGTTACCAGAAACATACTTACCTCCTTGTGGCTCTCCTCATTCCTGTTCTATGTGTGTGTTGTGTTTAAAGCCTTTTAATTAAAATGATAGTGCCACCCTCAGGCTGTATAATGGAACATCTGCCAAAAGTGTTCTGAGTGTGTTTAGCGATTAAAATATAAAGCTTAAAATGTTTATCATAAACTAGCGTTAAGACCCAGAATCTGCCCTACCAATTTACAGTCAGAAGCTGCTACTGCAACTGTATGGTCCACACTTTATGTGATGCCTCTTGCTGAAATTCTGGTACAAGATTTTAATATATGTTACATTTACTTTATTTTCCTTTCCTTTGTCATGTCCTTTTTAACAATTTGATAAATTAGTCCCATAGCCAACTACTAACACAGATATGAAAAATACAGAGTCGCTGAGTTCAATCAGCTTTCTGTCTGCGCCCGTGGATCCATCGGCCTCGTCTCCGTCGGTTGTCCGGCAACAACATTTTGGCTCCTCTCTCTCTCTTTTGTTAGAGTATTTAGTTTCATTGTATCCTTAATTCAGTGTCCGGTCATGTTTGCTTTTGGTGTGTTTTCTTCTGCCCTACCTGCGGATTATCATTAAAGATTGCATTTGAACTTAATTATCTGCCACTTCAGTCTGTCTGCACACATCCACCCTTGCTGACAGTATTGTTGTTTCAATAGGCTGATTTGGGAGAAATGCTGAGGATATTTGTTATGCTTCAATTTGTTTCATATTGTTTATATCTTACACTTTTTGCACTCTGCTGAGTTCAACTGCTCAAGAGCTTTCCTCACTGGCACCGCTTTGTATATATATATATATATATATATATATATATATATATATATATGTATGTATTGTATACATTTATATAGAGGAAACTGGTCATTGTCAAGATCACTTTTTAGGGTTAGGGTTATATTTGTGTGTAAAGGCAGCCACATGTTGAGTTGCTGTGATGTAAAACATATTTTAATGTTCAAGTAAATATTAAATCCCTGCCAAAAAAGAAAAAAATCAACTGCACTTTTGTTTATTAATTTTGGATTTTTTTTCACGACTAATATAAATGTGAAATACTATTTCTGTCCAGGCCTGGGTCAGTGGGTGTGGATACGCAACTTATTTTTACAAATGAGTCTGTTATTCCAAATGCAACGATCATTGAAGACAATCTTAAGACAGGAATTAATGAATTAAAAGTGTTCCTTGGTTCTGTGAATATTTCCAGTGTCATTGTTGGTGAGTTCTCATTTTCTCAAGCTGTTTTATTTATATATATATATATATATATATATCATATATCAATAACATTCTTGCTTTCAGTGGCTGATTTACACTTGTTTTCATGTTGTTTCAGTGAAAGAAAACTCCTCATTTAACACTAGCACAACTGTTCCTCCTGGTACCATAAACACCACTGTCTCTATTGATCTGTCAAGCACACCTGTGTCTAATCATTTGGATACTACAATTTCAACCATTTCATCAATCACAACTGCTCCAGCTGACCATCCAAGCAACACAGTTCATATTGATTTAACAAGCACAAGTGCATCTACTGTTATTTCAAATAGTGTACTTCCTACAGATGTATCAAACACAACATTTATTTCTGGTTCATCTGGCACTACAGTATCTGTATCTAGTGCAGCTGCTAATAAGATCACCACGTCTGTAATATTTGCAAACTCAACACACTCTAAAGTTATCACCACCTTAACCACGTCTTCACAACCAACCAGTCATCAATCAACTAAAACCACCACAGCAACCACTCATCCATCAACTAAAACTACCACAGCAACCACTCATCCATCAACTAAAACTACCACAGCAACCACTCATCCATCAACTAAAACTACCACAGCAACCACTCATCTATCAACTACCACAGGTCCAGCAGTGCTAGGCGAGAGATTCGTTATTCTGCAGATCCGTTTACAATTAATATTTATTGAAGCTTACAGAAACCCTGCTTCTATGGAGTACCAGACTCTGGCCATCAACATCAGTATTGAGGTGCATTAAGAAATATTTTAGTAATATTAAAATAGTTTTATTTTATTAATTCTGTCCAGACTACATCTATAGAGAGTGTTATTCATAACTTAAGTCTGTGCATTTCTATGTGTTTCTGTAGCTGACTCGAGTCTACCAGGAATATTATGGGACCGACTTCCTCAGAGCCTTTGTGATGGGATTCTGGTATGTCACAAGGCTCTCATTTATTACCTTTCTTTTCTACTCTCTTTTGTCCTCTTCTTTCTTTCTTGTTCATCTCTGCAGAAAACAGTGATGTCTTCATCCAGCTCAGTTCAGTTATCATCCAACACTGTCAGTACATTCAAGTCAATAATATTTGTGAATATTAAGTGTCCCCAACTAAGCAAGCCAAAGGCGATGGTGGTAAGGAAGCAAAACTAAATCAGGTGACAGAAATTGAAAAAAAAAAACCTTGGGAGAAATCAGGCTCAGTCACATAGTTCTCCTTTGGTCAAACAAATGAACATGGTGTGATTATGATTCCAAGCTGCATCTCAAGTCAGATTGTGGATATTTCTTTCTTTTGCAGGGAAATAAATAGTAGATTTTTGTTCCCCATTAGACCAGGGGTTTCCAACCGCATTCCTAGATCACAATCATACTTAATACATTTGTGTGTTAAAAGTTGTTATAATGTTTCTCTGTGCGTGCATTCGGTGGCTGCTATGAGACACTTGTTGCAGTAAGCTAGATCGATATTAGAATATCATATTAATAAAGCTGGATAACTTGTGTTGCTAAATGGCATGCAGTTAATTTAAAACATATTGAATGATGGAGAAAATGCTGTATTACAGTTACTACAAAAAAGATGCATCTGATTATGCTATGTTAGACACTTGACAAAATTGTGTTGTCTCTGAGGCATGGTAAAACATGGTACCCGCTAACAGTTTGGTATAGTGAAACTATTTGGTCATGTGTATCATTGCCATGGTTAAATGGGGCATATAAATAACATGTTTAAGATTTTGTTCATATCACCAACAATTGAGCAGTTTAGCTAAAAAAAAGTTATTTGAAAGTCATGCCATATTATTATACAAAATACATAGAGTCAGTCAAGTCAAGTCAAGTCTGCTTTATTGTCAATTCTTCCACATGTACAGTACATACATACAGAGAATTGAAATTGCGTTACTCTCAGACCCTTGGTGCATACAGTTAACATTAAACACTGACAGTAGACGTTCAAATACAGATAAATACAGTTTTAACATATGTACATACAAACTATACAGATATACAAATGAGGACATTGTAGAAAATAAAAGAGATAGATAAAGTGGCATAAGGCACAGATAGAGTGCAAACCAGTTAAATAAAACAAATCTGTGCAGATATATGTGTCACGGTGCACACAGCAGGGAGGAACAAGGACATGCAGACGAGGACGTAAACTCAAATCATAGTCTTTAATACAGACATCAGGGCTAGACATGGCAGGACAAGGCAAAGCTGACAGACAGGAAACATCGGGAGTAACGAGTAGACCAGACGAAATCTAACTCAAAAGACAGGAACTAAATACACAGGGTAATTAACACATAATCACATAAACACAGCTGGACAAGAATTAACTAATAATCACATCAGACGAAGACAGGAAACAAACCAAATAAGGACACAAGAGGCGGGAACACATGACACACAACAGAACCCTGACATAACTCCCCCCTCCTGAAAGGCGTGTCCCACGCCGTAACAGTTCCACAGGAGAGGGGGGGGGCGCCCTGGAGGCCCCTCAGGACAGACACGGACAGGACCACAGGACGAGGACCTCCAGAGCGGAACAGATGACGGAGGCCATGGCGGAGCTGGGAGCTCTGGAAGCCATGGCGGAGCTGGGAGCTCTGGAAGCCATGGCGGAGCTGGGAGCTCTGGAGGCCATGGCGGTGCAGGGAGCTCTGGAGGCCATGGTGGTGCATGGAGATCAGGAGGCCATGGCGGTGCAGGGAGCTCAGGAGGCCATGGCAGGTGGTTTTTCATGGCCGAGGCCTCGTCCCTCAGCCAGGCCACTCCAGCCGGAACCCTTCTACCCCCCCCCCCCCCCCCCAAATTTCCCTGGGGAAGTTAGGGTGTATCAGGAGCCCTCCGGGGCTAGACAGACAGGACAGTACAGGACAGCCCTCCGGGGCCAGACAGACAGGACAAGACATCCCACAGGAACAGGAAGCCCTCCTGGGCGAGCTAGGAAGCTGAGGCTTCCTCTGGGCATGACGAGGAGTCAGGGGCCCTCACAGGGTCCCTCAGCAACCGCTTCCACTTCTGCGACAGGGGGGCAGGCGGCTGGGAATGGCCTCCGTGGCCACTACAAGAAGAGCCACCTGCCCCAGATGAGTCTCCGTGGACAAGACCGACAAGACTAGATTAAAATGTTCCTGTGGGCACAACAAGACACAAACACGGCTCTCCTGGCCGTGACGTGTGGACTGGATCCACAGGGCTAGGGTTAGCGGCAACCGGCAGGCATGAGTCAGCGGCGATCCGGCGGGCTTGAATCAGCGGCGATCCGGTGGGCTTGAGTCAGCGGCGATCCGGTGGGCTTGAGTCAGCGGCGATCTGGCGGGCTTGAGTCAGCGGCGATCCGGCGGGCTTGAGTCAGAGGCGGGCCGGCGGGCATTGAGTCAGCGGCAGGCCGGTGGCGTGATCTCCCGTGAACGGCGGGCCTGGGGGAGCGGCAACCCGGGAACTAGAGAACCAGCCGGCGGGCTTGGGATAGCCAGAGCCGGTGGCGGATATCTCCCGCGATCGGCGGGCATGAGGGCTCGAGAGACAAAACACAGGAAACAAATAAAAACTTGAAAGCACAAACAAAACAAAACGAGGTGAAGGGGCGCCGCTTACGGTTAGGTCTGGTATTCTGTCACGGTGCACACAGCAGGGAGGAACAAGGACAGGCAGACGAGGACGTAAACTCAAATCATAGTCTTTAATACAGACATCAGGGCTAGACATTGCAGGACAAGGCAAGGCTGACAGACAGGAAACATCGGGAGTAACGAGTAGACCAGACGAAATCTAACTCAAAAGACAGGAACTAAATACACAGGGTAATTAACACATAATCACATAAACACAGCTGGACAAGAATTAACTAATAATCACATCAGACGAGGACAGGAAACAAACCAAATAAGGACACAAGAGGCGGGAACACATGACACACAACATCCTGGGGATGTGGGGAGCTGGGTGGGGGGTTGTAGTGTCAGAGTTCAGTGTTGCGTAGGGTAAAAGAGGAGAGGGGGGCAAGGACGGGAGGGAGTTCAGCTTCCTGACAGCCTGATGTATGAAGCTGTCCTTCAGTCTGCTGGTCCTCGCCTGGAGACTCCGCAGTCTCCTCTCTGATGACAGCAGACTGAAGAAGCTGTGTGTCGGGTGGGTGGGATCACTTGCAATGCAGAGGGCTTTGCGGGTGAGACGGGTGCTGTAAATGTCCTGGAGGGAGGGGAGAGAGACACCAACAATCTTCTCAGCTGCTCTCACTATGCGTTGAAGTGACTTGCGGCAGGATGCATTGCAAGCGCCATACCACACAGTGATGCAGCTAGTTAGAATGCTCTCGATGGTGCCTCTGTAGAAGGTGCACATGATGGGGGTCGGGGCTCTGGCTCTTCTGAGTTTGGAGGAAGTAGAGATGCTGCTGTGCTTTCTTGGCTAGTGCCACAGTGTTGTTAGTCCAGGAGAGGTCCTCTGTGATGTGCACACCCAGGAACTTGGTGCTGCTCACTCTCTCCACAGTCACACCGTTGATGATCAGAGGAGCATGCTGAGTGTGCACTCTCCTGAAGTCAACAACAATCTCCTTCGTCTTCTCCACATTCAGAGAGAGATTGTTGTCACGGCACCACCCGGCCAGACGGCTCACCTCGCTCCTGTAGTTTGTCTCATCTCTGTTGCTAATGAGACCCACCACAGTCGTGTCATCCGCAAACTTAATGAAAAGGTTAGAGTTGTGTGACGGTGTGCAGTCGTGGGTCAGCAGAGTGAAGAGGAGGGGGCTCAGCACACATTCTTGGGGGGCCCCTGTGTTCAGTGTGATGGTGCTGGATGTGACCCATACTGCCTGAGGTCTCCCGGTCAGGAAGTCCAACAGCCAGTTGCACAGAGAGGTGTTGAGCCCCAGCTGGACCAATTTGTGAGTGAGCTGTTGAGGGATGATTGTGTTGAATGCTGAACTGAAGTCTATGAACAGCATCCTGACATATGAGTCTTTTATGTCCAGATGTGTGAGGGCTGGGTGGAGGGCAGTGGCGATGGCATCATCGGTCGAGCGGTTGGACCTATATGCAAACTGGAAGTGGTCCAGGGAGGGGGGGAGGACAGACTTGATGTGTTGCATGACTAGCCGTTCAAAGCGCTTCATGAGAATAGGAGTGAGTGCTACTGGACGGTAGTCATTGAAGCAGGATGGAGATGACTTCTTCGGGACAGTGGTAGCTTTGAAGCATGTGGGGACAACAGCCTGACTTAGTGAGATGTTGAAAATGTCTGTGAAGACATCAGTGAGTTCCACTGCACAGTCTCTCAGTATGTTGTCAGGACCCGGAGCTTTGCGTGCGTTGATCCTGCTGAGGGATCTACTCACGCTGTCCAGGGACAGCGTCATCACCTGGTCGCCGGGAGAAGGTGGAGTCTTCTGTGCAGTGGTGCTGTTTTGTGCCTCAAAGCGAGCAAAGAAGGCATTCAGCTCGTTCAGTAGGGAGATGGTGCTGTCACAGGTCTGTGGTGGGGGCTTGTAGTCTGTAATGGTCTGTATCCCCTGCCACAGGCTCCGAGTGTCTCTGCTGTCGCTGAAACGATGGGCTATCCTCCTGGAGTACTGTCTCTTGGCCTCTCTGATGTCGTGGGATAGGTTGGCCCTAGCTGTCTTCAGGCCCTCCTCATCTCCAGCTCTAAAGTCAGCGTTCCGAGCCTTCAGAAGTCTGTAGACCTCGCCTGTCAGCCACAGCTTCTGGTTGGCCCGGATAGTGATAGACTTTGTGACCGTTACATCATCAATGCACTTGGTGATGTAGGCAGTGACAGTCTCTGAGTACTCTTGGAGGTCTGTAGTGTTGTTGTATGTGGCAGCCTGCTTAAACATATTCCAGTCAGTGGTGTCAAAACAGTCTTGAAGTGCCTCTGACGACCCTTCCGAGGTGGGGGAGGGGGAGGGCCTTGTAAGCTCCTCTCTGGGTGGTGTAAACAAAGTCCAGAATATTTTTTCCCCTTGTTGGAAAGTCTATGTGTTGGTGTATTTTTGGGAACACACTCTTTAAGTCTGCATGGTTGAAATCCCCAGCCAAGATGAGAAAAGCATCTGGGTGGGCTGTCTGCTGCTCACTGGTGTGCTGGTACAGATCATTTAGTGCCTCACTCCTGTTGTTGTTGTTGGAGCTGGGAGGGATGTATACAGCAATGAGCAGTATGGCTGTATATTCCCTCGGTAGATAGAACGGCCGGCACTTAATAATCATAAACTCCACCAGGGGTGAGCAGTGTTTGCAGACCACAACAGCGTCGTGGCACCATGCATCATTGATGTAAACACAAAGCCCACCGCGAGACTTACCTCCCTCGACGAGAGCTCTGTCTGCTCGATAGCATGTTAGCTGGTCGAGCTGAATGGTCACAGTCTGGTACGCTGTTGTGAAGCCATGTTTCCATAAACACGCTGTGGGCGAGATGCAGTAGTGGGGGTCGGTGATGGTGTAGGCCTCCGGAGCAGACCGAGGTCCCGCAGCTCTTCGGCGTACGTGGAGTTTAACTCTAAAAATGTGATTCTGCCGACATCGAGCAGAAACTCACGACTGTATGCGTGCTTAAAGACAGGTAGACGTGACGAAGATGTACAAAAACATTGCGACTTACAAGACAAAAAACACGAAAACACCATTCTGTCGGGAAAGAGAGAAGCCACTGCGTCTGCGCGCTCTGCCATTTTCTACTATTTACAGGTGCATCTCAATAAATTAGAATGTCGTGGAAAAGTTAATTTATTTCAGTAATTCAACTCAAATTGTGAAACTCTTGTATTAAATAAATGCAATGCACACAGACTGAAGTAGTTTAAGTCTGTGGTTCTTTTAATTGTGATGATTTAGGCTCACATCTAACAAAAACCCACCAATTCACTATCTCAACAAATTAGAATACTTCATAAGACCAATAAAAAAAAAAAAAAAAAATTGTGAATTGTTGGCCTTCTGGAAATTATGGTAATTTACTGTATATGTACTCAATACTTGGTAGGGGCTCCTTTTGCTTTAATTACTCAATGCTCAATTCGGCGTGGTTATGCTCAATTCGGCGTGGCATTGAGGTGATCAGTTTGTGGCACTGCTGAGGTGGTATGGAAGCCCAGGCTTCTTTGACAGTGGCCTTCAGCTCATCTGCATTTTTTGGTCTCTTGTTTCTCATTTTCCTCTTGACAATACCCCAGGTCTGGTGAGTTTGCTGGCCAGTCAAGCACATCAACACCATGGTCATTTAACCAACTTTTGGTGCTTTTGGCAGTGTGGGCAGGTGCCAAATCCTGCTGGAAAATGAAATCAGCATCTTTAAAAAGCTGGTCAGCAGAAGGAAGCATGAAGTGCTCCAAAATTTCTTGGTAAACGGGGTCAGTGACATTGGTTTTCAAAAAACACAATGGACCAACACCAGCAGATGACATTGCACCCCAAATCATCACAGACTGTGGAAACTTAACACTGGACTTCATGCAACTTGGGCTATGAGCTTCTCCACTGATCTGTTAGTGAAAAGATGTAGATGTGGATGCATTTAATGTTCCTTGCCAGTTGCTTGGCACAGAATATGATTTGTAGACATAGTACAGCAACATTAAGCTGAGCCTATGCTGTATCTGGCTCTAGGAAGGAATTCAAAATAAAATGAAGTTTGAGTGACTGAATGCATAAGTTGAGTAAAGTCAAGTCACCTCTAGTCAAGTCAAGTCCCCTTTATTTATATAGCGCTTTATTCAGTATTGATTGTGTCAAAGCAGCTTTACAGTGTCAACAGGAAATTAGTTTCAGTAATGAAAGAGGACAATAACAGTTATTTTCCAGCTGATTCAGTGATGTCATCATCCAGTTCAGCTCTCTTCCAAAAGTGTCTGCACAATCAGTCAAGTGTCCCCAACTAAGCAAGCCAAGGCGACAGTGGCAAGGAACCAAACCTCCATCGGTGACAGCAATGGAGAAAAAACTAGGCTCAGTCAGAGAGCCAGTTCTACTCTGGCCAGATGAAACCAGCATGGCGTGGTTTAATTCCAGGCTGCAGGTCAGATTGTGCAGAAGACTTGTCAGATTCCCGTGGTCTTGTGCCGATGGTCGTCAAGGTCTTCGGAAGGGATCTGTCTCTGGGGCGCATCTAGTTGATATGGTCTCCGCTGACATTCAGGGCAGTAGAAGTCGTCTCTAGGTGCTGATCCACCATCTGGACTGGATACGGACTGGATCCGGGTGACTGCAGTGACCATCTGATCTGGATACAGACTGGATCGGGTGGCTACGGTGACCTCGGAATTAGAATAAAACAGACTACTATTAGCATAGATGCCATTCCTCTTACGATGCAACGAGTACACCGGGTGTTATGGGAAGTGTTCCTGGTTCCGGTTGACCTAATTAATGCAGCTAACAATCCTTTAACAGATTTGAATTATAGAAATCTAGTTTGAGCGACGAATGGAGCTCAAGCGTAGTTCAGGCAGAACATGGCGTGACTGCAGCATCAGCTGACACTCAACTGATCGCAACTCCTCCCACTACAATTAATAAGATATATAAGTTCATCCGTACTCACACTTGCCATAGTCTGTCGCACAGACATGCGCTTAGCCTCCTCCTTCCCCAACTCCTCCTTATGCAAATATATGATCACTAACTGCTCGCCCACAGAGATATATCATCTGTCCAGCTCATTGCTAAATTGTCCAAATTTATTCACAGTACTGTTTACTCTACTTGAAATATAAAACTGTTGCATATAAAATATCTGGCAATTGTTTAGGCTTTGTGGGGGTTCAAACCTCAGTGAGGTTTGCCTGTGGGTAAGCTCAGAATCTGAACCCTTCAGAGCGAAGCCTGCCACCAAATATAAAGTTCAGGACCTCTACAATATTCTGACTCAAACAGAGTGATCCTGACTGAAATGTGTATTATGTGTATTATGTGTACGCCAGGTTAAAGAGATGGATCTTTAATCTAGATTTAAACTGACAGAGTGTGTCTGCCTCCTGAACAGTGTTAGGTAGATTGTTCCAGAGTTTGGGCGCTGAAAAGGATCTGCTGCCTGCAGTTGATTTTGATATTCTAGGTATTTTCAAATGGCCAGAGTTTTGAGATCGCAGCGGACGTGAAGGATACTAACGCGATATGAGAAGATTGAGAAGATAAACCATTCAGGGCTTTATAAATAATTAGCAAGATTTTAAAATGTATTTGATGTTCAATACATGGTCGATATGGTCGTACTTCCTGGTAGGGCTGTGATGGTGGCCATGACAACCGCATCAACGCGGTTGTCTATTGCCACCGGCGGTAGTGCACGTGACGTCACACACTCTATAACAAGCATTATACAAAGTATACAAGTGTAATAATAGTAACAGTTGCAAATTGTTTATTTAGACTATAAATCTATGCTAATTCACAAATTACCTCAAACGCCATACATTTGCTTTAGACTGGCAGGTTTGAGCGCAGGAAAATACAGTTTATTCTGCATTCATTAAATTTATTTCATGTTGAGCGATGGACCTTGTTGGGAAACCAAATACTACATCGCCGATCTGGAATCATTTCCATTCATGTCACCCATCCGCGTTTGTACAAGTGTCTTCATGTTCACGTGATCGCTAACGCCCGGTTGGTCAGGTTTGTATTGGTGAGGCTTTCTCCAAACTGGCCAAATACGAACGAGACAGCGGTAAATGGAAGATGCTAACAAGAAATGTGGCAACATATGCCGTGATTCCTATTCCACAGAGAGCGCATGCAGACAAGGAGTTAATGTGCCAACTTGCTTGGTGGCGGAATCTACTTTCCTATTTAACTGTATTATTTCTTTGATATTTATTTTAGTGTTTTGCAGGCTGAGTGTTCACTGATGTAAGTGCTAACATATTAAAAAAAACATTATCCTAAATATTTATATTCAGAGAAATCTAATAATTGTCAAATAACTCAAAACGATAAGTCTTTTTGCTTGAATATCTTGCTATCTTGATTTACAGCAAGTACCATGTTTGTACCTCAGAGACAACACTTTCTGGTCAAGTGGCTAACGTAGGCACAGTAACAGTAATACAGCAGTTTCTCCATCATACAGTATATTTTAAAGTTAACTGCATGCCATTTAGCAACACAAGTTGTCATACAGCCACCGAACTAAGGTAAAGTAGGCAGATGTTAAATGTAAAACAAAAATTGTAAGCAAAAACAGAAACAACAAAAAGAAAGGAGCAGCAGCATAATGAAAACAGTAAGGTAAAAGGCCCACCCTGTTTCATATCACAATAACGTTACTAAATTAGCTCATCCATAAACACCTGCCTGAGTCCAGTCGGACTGCTTTCAGCTGTGGAGGTGAAGACGACAATTTCTATGATCCCACGCTCATTCAGGCTATCATCAAGCTACACCTTTTTTTTGAATAAGTGACCTCTAATGGCAAAACTTACATACTGCACCTTTAAGCTCTCTCAGCAATTTTCTACTTTCCACTTCATTTTATTAATATATATATATATATATATATATATACTGTATATACACACACACACACACACACACACAAAAGCTACAGTGTTGATACAAATTTTTTTTTTTTCCACAAATGTATGTTTTGGTTGTCTACATGGAGATGGAAGAGGCATCCTTTTCAAAAACTTGCGTTTTGAGGACCCCAAAATGCCATTGTCGTGTAAACGAATGTCCAAAATGCATACAAATTGTTCCATTTTCAGTTGAAAATTGTGTCATGTAAAAAGCCCCTTAGTTGCTTTTTTAAGGAAGTTCACACTTAGCTACACTCAGAGGTGTAAAGAGTACCTGAAAACAATGCTAGAGTAAAAGTTCAGATACCTTACAGTGAAAATTACTCCATTACAAGTTACCAAATCCAAAACAACTTGAGTAAAAGTCTTAGAGTATCTGATTTTAACAGTACTTGAGTATTTTACTTATGCTAAATACAGGCTCAAAGATGCACTAGTCAAAGAGACATGCCAGCAATGAGACATTTTCATATGAGATTAAATCATATCGCACTTCAAATCACGAGTGTTCGTTTGCCAAATTGTGCACCCTAATTGAATCACAATGTAAAATTTCAAATTAAATTTGAAAATAACCTTAAAAAAACCTGATTTACTGTTATGCATTAAATATTTTTACTAAGTGAATATTGATACTGATATCCAATTAAAAATCAAGAGAGTAAGCAATATCACACCTGCACTTTCATTGTAGTAATTTAGGTATTTTCATGTCTGTTTTGTTTAATGTTATTATTATTTTTTCTGCAGGCCTGGTTCAGTTGGTGTGGATACAGAACTTGTTTTTAAAAATGAGACTGTGCTTCCAAAGGCAAGAGTTATTGAAAACCAACTTAAGACATCAATTGCTGAATTAAGAGCGTTCCTTGGTTCTGTGATTCCTTCCAGTATTATTGTTGGTTAGTTCCTCTCTTTCTCAAATGATTTTTGAAAGTAAATAATGATTTGTTGCTGATTTATATTTGTTTTCTTACACTTTCAGTGGAACATCAAGATTCAACCACCCAGGCACCACAAAATGTTCCTGTAACACAAACATCTTCTGCTGTTACTCCGGTTCTGTCTAGTATGTTGGTCATGCTTTTGCTTCTGCTATGGAATGAAACTCTGTAAACTGCAATATTTTTCTCCATGTGTCACATACAAACCTATAATATTATGAAAACTCTATTGTCTGGTGTTTTGAGACATTACCATTACTCTTGGTTTTATGTTATGGAATTGTTATGACCTGCATTCTTTATTCTGAAAATAGCACTTTCAGGAATTTCTTGGGACAACTGGGGAATTTCAGCACTACTTTTGATGAAACAATGGCAAAATCCACAATGACATTGAATTGATTGTTGCTTTTTATTTTTTTGGATGTTACAATAAATTGGAAATGAAAATCTAAAGTGTCAATGATTTTGATTTTAAAAAATTGTACACAAAATCAATCCAAACTGAAATCAAAACACACTGAATGTCAAACGATCACACCACAAAGAAACAATTATGGTATTTATGACTTCACCAGTTCTGCAGAGAAACCATAGAGAAACCATACTATATTATTAGAGATAGACATAAGCTTTTTTTTTTTTTTTAAAGATTCATTTTTGCCTTTTATTTGATAAGATAGTAGGTAGACAGGAAACGAAGTTGGAGAGAGAGAGAGGGTGGGGGTGGGGGGGATCGGGATTTCACCAGAGGAGAAACCAAGTCATTCCTTTCAAGTCACAAGCAATTCTTTTGAGAGTAACTTTTGAGAGTAACTTTTGAGAGTTACAGAGGATCAGATGTTGATGTTTCATTGGTTAAAATGATGCCACCATCATGGAGGTCAGTGTTTGCTTTAGTTGGGCTCTTGACCCTTGACTCCTGTTTTAGATCTCTCTCTGTAACACTGCATGTGGTATTGTAAAGCAGACTGATCAGTGTTCTACAGTGAGCGGCTGTTAGCTGCTTTCATATCACTAAATAATCATAATCAAAGAGAAACATCTTCATGATGTTCATTCAAATGATTTATAAGCAGAAAGTGTAAGCTAATCTGCTTCCTCAAGCTTTTAATTCAGCAATGCACAAATGTTTTCTGTGAAACAGTATTGCAATTGTTTAAAAGCAAACTACTTTGAATTATTAAAAGGGTCAAGAGCCCAACTAAAGCAAACACTGATCTCCATGATGGTGGCATCATTTTAACCAATAAAACATCAACATCTGATTCTCTGTGATTCTCAATAACAGCAGGTGTTCATCACTAATGCACAATCATCATTTAATTAGTCTCTTAAAGAGCTTGATTGACAGGTCATCTGACCAATCAGAACGCGGATATTATGTGCCGTCGCTATTATCCTGCCATCTTGCCCGCCAGTCTCCATAGAAATCAGAGGTGAACAATCCAGGGGTCAGAAAGTAAAAGTCCTGCCATATGTTTATTCCAACCATGAACTCAGCAGCTGATTTCACCAGAGGAGGAACCAAGTCATTCCTTTCAAGTCACAAGCACGTCTCAAGTCAAATCCCAAGTCCTCAAAGAGTTAAAATTAATGAGATAATTAAGTGAAGTTTGAGTCTTTGTTCTGTTAAAGAAGACAAAAGAAAGGCACATTTTTCTTGGAATGTCCGGGGAGGAACGGGAGGTCAGGAAGTCAATTCGGGTGTGCATCTGTAAAACTTCAAGCTCTCATCGTAAAACAGTCTCCCCTTGTTAATAAAATCATTGAATTATGCGTTAAGCCATCAGGAGATATCAGGGAGAGTCTGTGCTGGGGCCTTTCCAGATACAACGTGCTTTGTACTGTTCTGGGGCCCGTTTCAGAAAGGAGGTTAAGTGAAAACTCTGAGTATGTTAACCCAGAAATTAGGGAAACTCTGGGTTTTCCGTTTCAAAATGGGAGGTTTGTCAAACCCGGGAAAGCAGGGTAAGTCAAGCCCGTTTCAGAAAGAGAGGTAACTTATACTCAGAGTCAGTTACCGTGGTAACTTACGCTGTGAACCTAACCTGGTCGGGAGCAGGTTTTCTTCGCTAAACCCAGAGATTCTTTCTGTCTCCTCCCCCTTTTTAAAGTGGAAGCGATGTTTTAATACCTCATTCATGCATTCACGCTGCAAAATTGCTTTTCTTACTGAGTATTTTTGTCTTATTTCAAGTACAAAAATTAAAAAATTCTTAATTTAAGATGCATTTTCTATAGATAAAAAATTATCTAGATATTTAGCCTTGTTAAAATATAAAAGTGCTCTCCATAGGGTAAGAAAAATAATCTTAATGCAAACGGAAACAAGAATGGGCTATTTTTAATTTATTACCGCATTGCCAGATAATTTGCAAAATAAAATAAAAAAATCACTTGAATTCGTTTTTTTTCCTTCATGGAAACAAGACTAAACACTGTATATTATAATTTTATTCATTTATTATAATTTTTTTAAACCATATTCATGTGCATATTTATTTGAGCGGTACCATTAGTCGTTCTGTTGAGTTCATGCACTAGTTTTCTTCAAAACATCGGAGATGCAGAGCACATTATAAGTCCTGTATGCAGATTTTAATGAAAGTGTGCATCGCTCTCACGCTCTTTCTGATAATTTTTTCCTAGGCACAAATCCGTCAAAGAGGAGTATCACAGGACTGTAGGTCAGTGGTGTAGAAATCGGTTTAAATGAGGCTAATCTGATAAATGATGTTCACTTGATGACATCTTTCTGTGACCTCTGGAAGTAACCCAATAATCAGAATTTCCTTCTGGATTTCCAGTGTGGTTGGATGCATTGATGACAAGCATATCTCCACCATCGCACCTTCTGAAAAGGAAACTAATTACTGTATGGCATGAAAGGATGCCAGATGGAGGGGTAGTACCAGCCTTAACCACCACCACAGCTGTTAAATACACTAATTATTCACATTTTTTTGGTCATCTTTATTTCCTAATACAAAAGCAAAAGTTATTCTTTTTACTTTTGGATTTTAGAAATCTTCCAATACTTGAGCATCTCCTCTTCATCTGTCAGTGGTGCTGCTGCAGGTTCTCCCTCTGCCTTCTTGCTGTCGACAAGTCAGTAGTTAATTTTGTTACTCTAATTAAAAAATATCACAGGTTGGATTAGAGAATATTTAATTATGTGAAAAGAGTGTAGACTATGTGGAAAAAGCTGCAGCGCATTGAAATAGACATTGAATGATATTTAATGTCAAATGTTTGTAAAGTAATTTAGCCCACACCCATGAGCCTTTCAGGTTTAAAGCTTTACCTTGATTGAATTGTGTTTTTATACTTCATTTTTAGCTGCTGACACGGTCTTGTTTCTTCTTTGTCTTTTTCCTTTTTTTCTTTCTTTTTTTTTGTGGCCATGGGATACCATTAAAACAAATATTATTTCAATAATTTACAGTTTTCACCTGTGATATTATAACAGTTATTAAGTTATTGACAGTTATTAAGAATTAAAGTTATGCATTGACGGAAGTATGGCGCTGACGTCTTTTTGGCGGGAGCTGTTGCCACGGTGAATCGTAATTTCGGAGCTCCACTGATCATGACTTTTCATAGTCATGGTGCACGCGCCAAACTCAGAGTCAACCTACTTAGAGTTGAGTAAACTAACACAATTCAGCCGTTTTGAACCAGAAAACTCTGAGTTTCCCATCTCAGAGTAAGTCAACTCTGAGTTCAAGTTTAAACTCAGAGTTGGTTGAACCTCCTTATTGAAACGGGCCCCTGGTGTCTTCAATAGCTGAAAACACAAGCTTTTGAACACAATGCCTGTATCATCTCCATGTAAACAACAAAAATATGAATTTGTGAAAAAGGTGACATCATGCGCATGCGTATTACATTTTTGCGCAGTGTTTCTTGATCACCAACTACTGGCCTGGCATGCATAGTATTCAGTATTTTTATTTTAAAAAAATTTGGCCAGTGAAATCAATATTTTTGATTAAATTTTACTTAATTTTTTGTGCTATTTTATTCATTGTGAATGGATAATTTATAAGCATATCATTTGATTAATTCTAATTATTTTGTATGTGTTGACTTTAATTAATAATATTGCTTGTAATCTGTTGACACAATTTTATTGAGTAAATATAGTGTATCACTTTTTTACAGTGTAGAGAGAGTAGAACAGGGGACTCAGGACACAACCCTGTGGGGCGCCTATGTTCAGGGTGATGGAGTTTGAGGTGTACTGGCCTACCTTCACCACTTGAGGTCTGCCGGTGAGGAAGTCTTGAATCCAGTCACAGAGTGAAGTGTTTAGGCCGAGGCCTGTGAGTTTAGAAGTCAGCTTGATGGGGACTATGCTGTTGAAAACTGAGCTATAGTCTATGAATAGCAGCCTTGCAAAGTTCCCATTGCTGCTGTCAATGTGTGTGAGGGAGGAGTGGAGAATGTGAGAGATGGCATCATCAGTGGATTTATTGGGACGATAGGAAACTGAAGAGGGTCCAAAGTAACAGGGATGGATGAGCTAATGTGGCTCTTAACAAGTCTCTCAAAAACCTTCATGACTGTGAGGGCCACTGGTCGATAATTATTCAGGCAAGAGGGTTTATTGTTCTTAGGCACAGGGATGATGATGGATTTTTTAAAGGAGGTGGGAACCACAGAGGTAGCAAGGGACTCATTAAAGATTGAGGTGAACAAACCAGCAAGCTGATCAGCGCAGGACCTCAGAACCCGGCCTGTGATCCCTTCAGGTCCAGCCGCTTTCCTGATGTTCACTCTCTTTAGTGCCCTGCGAACCTCGTCCTCCGACACGGTGATCACATGATTATCACTTCTCTGTCTGCTGCTTCCTGACACACTGCTCGGCAGAGCCGTGCTGCCGCCATTGCATTCAAAGCGGCCGTAGAAGGTGTTTAATTCATCGGCCAGTGACGGATCTGCTCTCATCTCCGCGGAGGATTTGTTTCCAAAGGCACAGATGGTCCTTAGTCCCTGCCAGATGTGTCGAGAGTCATTGAGCTGAAAATGAGACTAAATTCTCTCTTTGTAACGATGTTTGGCGGCACTTACTGCTCGTCTGAGAGCATAACACGATGCTTTATACTCGCACATATTCCCAGACAAAAGAGCCTCGTTGTATGCGGCAGTGCGTTTGTTAACCGCATCACGGATTGTTCTGTCCACCCACGGTTTCTGATTAGGGAAGGTCCTTACAGTTATCATTTCTGTAGCTTGTTCGGTTAGTGTATTTACAAAGCTCACTGCTACATCCGTGAACTCGCTGACGTCAGATGAGCTCGCCCTGAACATGTCCCAGTCGATGTCATCAAGAGTAAACAAGCTGTAGCATAGCTTCTGAGTGGGAGGACCAACGCGTCACTTCCCTCTTCACCGGGGGTTCCGGTGTGAGGAAAATGGCGGCATGGTCCGATTTGCCAAAAGCCGGTAGTGAGCGGGCTTTGTAGGCATTCTTAAACTGAGAGTAGCAATGATCCAGTGTATGCGGTCCTCTAGTTGGACAGGATACATGCTGGTGAAAGTTCGGCATGATCTGCCTGAGGTTGGCTTTGTTAAAAACCCCTGCGATGATAAAAGATGATATATCTTTATATATGATTATATTGCATGATATCAATCTTACTGATAGATATTGTATTGCAAATTGGTAATATCACTGATCAGGTAATGTGGATTCTGCTAATACTCGAAAAACAATTGTGACTGTACAATTATGATTCAGCCTAAATTATTGTCCCTCAAGAACTGCAGTGCTTTACAACTATAGGACAGGAAGAGCAATGTTAGCTTATCATTGCATCTAAAACAACATGTTAATTAGATCTGATACCCACTAAATTACTGGAGGAGTTGTTACCTGTAGCAGAACAGCCTCTTCTCAATATTATCAACTCTATCTCGAGGTCATGTCTCGACACCATTCAAGCTGGCAGTTATTAAGAGAATTCAGAAACCACTCTCATTCAGAAACCACAATTAGATCGTCATGTTTACATTTAGTTCTGCCTAATTTGGTTTAGTTTTGTTTTCATGACTTTTAGTTTGTATTTCTTAAGTCACCTCTGTGCACCAGTTCCTGTCAGTCATTTGTTACCATGGATTAAGAAAAGATATGAATATTGCTCAAATATGGCATTTTCACAGGCCCTAAGGAGCAGTGATTTTTACTTTTCCAAAAGAAAGAGAGCTAGAAGAGTACATGGAGTTAATCAGAATCACCTACCTCGTCACCTGCGATGTCATCTCACTAATGGAGGGGTTCTGGATCGCATTGGAAGATGAGATTTTACTGATAATGCCAGAGGGTGATCGAGTATTAGAATTTCGACCTTTGGATAAATGGATCCTCTTTTACCATGGGTGATGTGGAAGAGGATTCCACAGCCAGCATCCAGCTCCACTCAACATCAATCACCATCCCAGAGCCAGACCCAGCATCTACTGTGGTTACTGTGGCCTGAGCCAATGTCTATTATTGAACCAGAACCAGCAACCACATCCCTCCTGGAGGAGAAGCCTGAAGTCCTGGCTGACAAGGTGTGTGAGCCAACCGTAACATCTATGCCAGTGTAGATTTTAGTAGAGCTGGATGCAGAGGAATGGCTAGTAGACTGGAAAAAAAGAAGTACCTTTTTCATATATGTCCTATAAGGACATATATAAAGACCAATGTCCTTCCGGCTCCTCCAGGCTACCCTGTCCCACTGTCCCAAGTTTGTAGAGTTACCCGTTGTTGCAGACAACCTGAACATATGCTAATCTTGTGCTGAAAACAGCATTGAAGAGAGGAGATGGCTCCTGTTGGCCAGGTTTTTACCTGATTCAGGGCTGGTCTGTCATGTCTGATGCATAACAGAGATGTGGTCTGAGTAGCCAAGTTGGGGGTGGGGCTTCACCCGATTTGCTCCGGGAATGTTTGTGTAAACAAGATCCAGTGTGTTTGCCCTCTGGTTGCAACATCCACATACTGATGGAATGAACTGAACAAACTGTTTTATTTATAACAATCACTCCTTCTTTGCATATGCAACAAGGAGGCAGTGTCGTTAAGATCCATGTGCAGCTTTATTACTTCACAAGACAGGTCATACAAGCATAAGTCAATCCCAGGCGTCAGATGCCATGTAGGCAGGACAGAATCATAAACAGAGTTCAGACTAGAGATCAGGGCAGGCGGCAGACAGATAACAGAACAGATCAACAAGGCAGGCAGAGTCAGAATAGGCAGGCAGAGTTCTTTCAGAAACGGGTAAACGGTAGGGATGGCAGATGCAAAACTGACGTTTCGACACGGTGTCGAGATCCCGAAGCGCAGATGTTTCGAAACACTGCTCCGAAGCATGATTCGAATCACCCATGTCACGTGACTAAGGCGATTCGAAGCATCGGGGCGTGTCACAAGTGTTTCGAGACGTGGGATACTTGCCGATTCTGCATTTGATTGACAGGGTCGGGAACAAATCACACAATTGCGCGTCTGTCTCAACCTAACTCCCACAAAGTATAAAAGTGGAGTTAACACATCTTCACTTCGTGGGTTTTTGTGAGAGGAGAGAGATTTTGTGATATAGTGATATTTACAGTGTAATTTGGTTAATTATATTTAGGCTACATTAAAAGTTATTATTAAGATATTGATAGATAGGCTATAGACATTGACAGATAATTGTCCCTTGTGAGAGGATTTTTTCAAAGGCTGGAGATATTCTATGTAAAAAAAAGAAGTAGGCTAAGTCCATCAAAAGCAGAACAATTAAAATTTTTTAATAAAAATCTGTAGCCTATATGTAAAAAAAAAATTAAGACATTGTAGCTTGATGTATTTTATTGTCTATTTTTCATTACCAAAATAACACTTATTTATATATTGATAGTTCATTCAGATGTCAGACCGATGTTTCAACATTACAAGAACAGAACAATAAAAACACACATTTTAATTGTTTATTATAATTTTGTGAAGATGACTGCTTCACCCTGGATTCAAACCCAAGGAGACAGCATTCCAGTCGAGCACACTAACCACTCCCCCAAATCACTTGGTGGATCGATTAACACAACATGCATTATAATTCATCAATTCGCTTAACTGTTTCTTTGTCAATGCTGTTTCAGAGCAATACTTGAAAATGACCACTAGGTGTCACCGTAGAGACGGGTGTCGGAATGTTTCAAAGCCTAGACGCATTTGCTTCGACTGCTTCAGTGTTTCACGAAGCCTCGCTCTGCCCACCACTAGTAAACAGTCCTGGTCAGCAACAGGGGAAAACCGCTCAGAAATGTCTGCATGGCAAGAACAAGACTTCACACTGAGCACAGGAGTGGCTCAGTTTAAATAGACCAGTAAATGAGGAACACCTGTGCAGGTAATCAGTCTCAGGTACGGGGTGTAGTGGGAAATGGAGTCCGAATGAAAGAGTTAATATTCAGTTGAGGGTTCCCTCTGGTGTTGATTGGAGGGAGCCACAGAGGCTGAATTCGTGACCGCATACAAAATGTCAGGTCACATCACTTTCATTTCTACTTTCATAATAGAAGCAAACAAAACCAACAAAAGTGCAACATGTAAGTGCTATGACAAGTCTCCATTTGTATACACATAGCAAAGTTGCTTTTTTTTTTATAATATTTTTTTTTAAGTGAAAGTCACGTGACGTGTGGCCAAGTATGGTAAATTTGATAAAGTTGCAGACACATGACTATTTAGATGTAATATTAAATAAGCAAGATGTGTTCTCTCAGTTGAGAGATCAAAACCCTGAAATAAAGCCAGACATGTATTAGTATTAAATTAAAATCTATAGGACGTTTAATAGGGAGCCAATGCAGTGTTGACAGAACCTGGAGTTTGTTTATTAAGCGTGCAGAACAACCATCCAATAAAGCATTACAATAATGTAACCTCGAGGTCATGAACACATGAATTAACGTTTCTGCATTTGACATTGAAGAGCATAGGTCGCAATTTAGATATATTTTTGAGATAGAAAAATGCAGTTTTGCAAATGCTAGAAATGTGGCTGTCAAAGGAAAGATTGCTATCCAATAGCATACCTAGGTTCCTAACTGTTGACGAAGAATTGACAAAGCACCATCAAGTTTTAGACAGTGTTCTAGGTTATTACATGCGGAGGTTTTAGGTCCGATAATTAAAGGGATATTTCACCCAAAAATAAAAATTCTGTCATTAATTACTCACCCTCATGTCGTTCCAAACCCATAAGACCTTCGTTCATCTTCGGAACACAAATTAAGATGTTTTGGATTTAATCCAAGAGCTTTCTGATGACAGTAGACGTTCAAATACAGATAAATACAGTTTAAACATATGTAAATACAAACTATACAGATATACAAATGAGGACATTGTGGAAAAATAAAAAAGAGATAGATAAAGTGGCATAAGGCACATGGCAGATAGAGTGCAAACCAGTTAAATAAAACAAAACTGTGCAGATATATGTGTAGTGCAAAAAAAGAACAGTCTTTTATCAGACTGTCAGAAGAGGTAGTTAACAGTCAATGCTGGATGAGGTAGAGATCAGTCCAGTGCAGCACAAAGTGACTGGTGCGGGTCACAGTTTGTAGGGGGGGGGGGGGGGGGGGGGGGGGGGAAGGTCCTGGGGGGCTGGGGGGGGGGTCGTAGTGTCAGAGTTCAGTGTTGCGTGGGGTAAAAGAGGGGAGGGGGGGGGGGGCAAGGACGGGAGGGAGTTCAGCTTCCTGACAGCCTGATGGATGAAGCTGTCCTTCAGTCTGTTGGACCTGGCCTGGAGACTCCGCAGTCTCCTCCCTGATGGCAGCAGACTGAAGAAGCTGTGTGACGGGTGGGTGGGATCACCTGCAATGCTGAGGGCTTTGCGGGTGAGACGGGTGCTGTAGATGTCCTGGAGGGAGGGGAGAGAGACACCAACGATCTTCTCAGCTACTCTCACTATCCGTTGAAGGGACTTGCGGCAGGACGCGTTGCAGGCACCATACCACACAATGATGCAGCTAGTCAGGATGCTCTCGATGGTGCCTCTGTAGAAGGTGCACATGATGGGGGTCGGGGCTCTGGCTCTTCTGAGTTTGCGGAGGAAGTAGAGACGGTGCTTCCACAGCACCACTGCACAGAAGATGCAGTGACTGATGAAGAAGAAGAATTTACAGAGCAGCCGTCAAGTGTTAGGTAGTGTTCCAAGTTATTACATGTGGGGTTTTTAGGTCCGATAATTAACACCTCTGTTTTTTCAGAGTTTAGCAGTAAGAAATTACTCGTCATCCAGTTTTTTATATCGACTATGCATTCCATAAGTTTCTCAATTAGGCCGTGAAGAAATATAGAGCTGAGTATCATCAGCATAACAGTGAAAGCTAACCCCGTGTTTCCTAATGATATTTCCCAAGGGTAACATATAAAGCGTGAAAAGTAACGGCCCTAGTACTGAGCCTTGAGGAACTCCATACTGCACTTGTGATCGATATGATACCTCTTCATTCACTGCTACGAACTGATGGCGGTCAGATAAGTACGATTTGAACCATGCTAAGGCACTTCCACTAATGCCAACAAAGTTTTCTAGTCTATTTAAAAGAATGTTGTGATCGATAGTGTCGAACGCAGCGCTAAGATCCAGTAGAACTAATAGAGAGATACAACTATGATCAGATGATAAGAGCAGGTCATTTGTCACTCTAATGAGAGCAGTCTCAGTACTATGATACGGTCTAAATCCTGAATGGAAATCCTCACAGATATCATTTTTCTCTAAGAAGGAATATAATTGTGAGGATATTACCTTTTTTAGTATCTTTGACAGAAAAGGGAGATTTGAGATCGGTCTGTAATTAACTAGATCTTTGGGGTCAAGTTGTGTTTTTTTAATGAGAGGCTTAATAACAGTCAATTTGAAGGTTTTGGGGACATATCCTAATGACAATGATGAATTAATAATAGTCAGATGAGGATCTATGACTTCTGGAAGCAGCTCTTTTAGTAGTTTAGATGGAATAGGGTCTAACATACATGTTGTGAAATAATCATAAATACCAGTTTATGCTGTTTGACTATGCCCTCGAAGGTCGCAGTTGGAAGCAATTAGCTGGACTGTTTAGCCCCTGTGTGTGCAGTGGAATTGTGGCTAATAATAATTTCTGACTGACATATAGTTGAATAAATCAAACAAATCAAATGTAAATGTAACTGGGCAAAGGCGGTGCCCAGTCAAGCCCAATGGTAAATCCGGCCATGATTGTCACAATGGCTGTCTTGACGAGTATCCACGTAAACACAGTTGGTTACGTCTTAAATAAACATAAACAGTTAGGTCCTATTATGCTTTTTCACTTTTTGAATTTTAGTTAGGGTGTAGTGTGTATGTTTGGGCATAAAAAAGATCTACAAAGTTACAAATCTCAAAGTCCACTCCAAAGAGAGATATTTTGTTTTTAAAAAATCCCTTTTCAAGAACTACAACGAACGGCTCGTTTGGACTACAGCGTTGTTTTCCAGTGTTTGTGATATCACAATGCGGTCCATTAGAATATAATTAAAATAAATCCCGCCTACGGAAATTAGAATGGTGGGGAGGGGCGAGGTCGTGGTTAGAACGCTTGCTTGAGTGCATCAGACAAGACGACGAAGAAGTGCAAGTTATCACGCATACACCTGAATAATTATGCATGTTACAATTATGAAAACATTTTTAAATTGCTGGCAGTACAATACTGGACAATGATGTAATCTGCAGAATTTACACTTCAATTATGAGACTGCAGTGTTTCACATATATTGATTTATTTTTGTCAGCCCGCCACAATATCAAAAATGACCACCACAAATAGATTTTCCAAAAGGCTTTGACTTGGTTGAATAAATATGAGCACTGCACGTTTCAAAATCGAAACCCGGTGCGGGTGTTTTTATATCACTGTATTTCTGAAGGAAACCGACTGTCTTCAGAAAATGATGGATGTCATTTTCATCTTGAATGTAATGTTTGATAAAGCAGCGTTTGTGAGTGGAGCTCTGCTTTGTGTACAGTGTTACCGTGGAAACCTCGCTCTCTCCAACAGCGCCTCCTTCTGGCAGAGAATGAATTTGCATATATATGCTGCCACAAATAGTGTGTCTGGGAAACACTGACTGGACTATGGTATTAAAGAACAATAAACGTAATACATATTACCGTTGCACTTATCTGTACATAGTAAATGCAGTTATTTTTAAGTGGTTGTTGACATCCTATCTAGCATGTGATTTAGCCAAAAAACAACAATAACGTTACCACTCTAATATGTATTGCAATATCCGTGCGTGCAAAGGTTCTGCGCAATCCTCTTTGTTCAATATTCTCGGGGTCTGGATCCGGCTCAAATTTATTATGGGAATATGGACTACTTGCACAACTACTTCCGCGTTCTACTTATTACGGCTCGGGAGTTTCCGGTTAGCGTTCAGTGGCAGGGATTTTCCTGCATAGAGAATTATGAGGCGGCCGCCTCCACCAAATTTTGTGTCACCTCTGGTTGTCGAGAAAACTCAGGCAGGCAGTCATGTGCAAGCGTCACTGAACAGCATCCATTAGAGCTTTTAGTTCATATTTGGAAAAATATTGATATTTTTATACAAGTTTACTTGACATTTCTTTACACAGAATCATAATTTCTATTCATTTTCCACTGATTTACGCGATCTGATGAGCATTAACTCAAATTACGCGATCATCTCTGTATGAATGAATGAATGGCGGAGACGCGTGGTTCCGTACTACACACGCACACTGAAGCGCGGGTCCTTAAATGAGGACATAAATACATGAGCAACATCTCCAGAACTGCTCTGAGATTCAATTCATGAGTATTTTACCGTTTCATTGGAGTAAAACTAGCGTCACACAGAACTGTAAAAGTATTCACGGCAACCCGTCAAAATAAAAGTTTTACTTTAACTTGCAGTACTGCTACTACTAAAATGAAGTAAGACCTTGGGGGAAGGTAGAACGCACACACATCTGAACATAATGGCGAGCACATCCCTGAGGTCCAATTTCCTGCCATAAAACCTCCTTATCTCAAGAGACTTTGTTAAAACAAGAAGTTGGAGGAGAACATCTTGAATGTGGTTTAAAACAGGACTTCACTTGGTTCTTATCACTTAAACATAACTCGACCGAAACAGGATGAAACATCTGCTTATGGTCCAGCAACAAACGTCATGGATCCCCTGATCGTTAACGCATAATTCAATGATTTTTATCAACGAGAAAAGACGTTTTTACGACAGACGTCCAAGCTAAGAAAGACCAGATCTCCACAAATGTGATATTCTCATGACCTGGACAGCTTACTTTCCTGACCTCCTGTTTCTCTCACATTCCAAACTGAAACACCCCTCAATTTCTCTTCTTGAGCAAAGAACATCCAAACTCTCATAAACTTTATACCAAAAGACAAATAATACCTGTTGCTGTTAGTCAGGTTGCATTTTATGAAATGAAAGTAAGCTTACTGTGTCATTGTAATCAATGGTATTTTTGTGTAATCTTTGGAGGTATAATTTTCTCCTGTAAAGTGAGTACTACACTTATAGCATCATATGCATGATGTGTTGTTTTTAATCTTTAATTTGAACCCTTTTGCGTGTCTTAGCAGGAAAACTATTAACGTGTAGGAAATATGCAGAATTTGGTTTCATTTTAACGACCATGATAAATGCAACAAGTTGGTGTAAATGAAAGTTGACTCTTCTGATCCTAATGTATGATTATAACACATATAGAAATCTGCCAGGATATTTTCTTCATGTGACAAAATAACTAAGCAGATAAATTTATGCACGGAAGATTGACCCATGTGGGTGGGGCTCCGCCCACAGCAACCCTTTCATTGGAAGAGCGCTGGTGGACACACTGACGTCAGTCCATCTAAAAAACGGACCCCCTCGCTCTCGCTCTCTGCTCTCTGCTCTCTGCTTGCAAATCGCGCATTTCTTGAAACTTGGAGCTGCTCCAAACGAGCTCCTAGCCTTAACATCTGGCCGAGTTTGAACATTGAACCAACACTTAGTCAAATCTCTGAAGAAACCCTTGAAAGTCTGAAGCTACGCGAAAAGGAACTCAAGAGCGTCAAACAGCACCCAGAGCCAACCAAGCAACAACCGAAGGGCATCCCCAGAGTGACGTCACGCGACGAGGACACGCGGGATTCCCTCGAGCCACACGGATCATTTCAACTTAAAAGCAAGTATCAAACAAAATCTCTATAAAGTGGCTGAATCGTGTGGTATTTATCTCTAAAGTAAAGACACTAGAGTTCTCCTCTTGATGATCGGCACGGGTAAAATCGTGTGGAAATAGCAAAACAGTGCTATATTTTAATCATTCTCAATTGCAACAATTCATTGCCTGTGTGTATGTATTTTATTTTGTTATTTAGCTTAGTTCATGTATTGTAGTAAGATAGCAAATAAACTCTTGTTTGATTTATAGAGAAGTGTTCTGTGTTTTGTTGTGAAATATTCAAATCAAACTTCGTTCAGATTACGTTACCTATGCTCATAACTGTCATAAGGTTATTTAAATAATTCTGTATTATTATATCGTGGCCACGAGAATAAACAGAATTTCTCAGTTATACTGAAATCTAACAACTCGCTGGATGATTGTTAAATAAGGTATAAGTTGGACGATTTGATTAATATCAATTGATCATATCAATATCAGATCGTAAGATTCCCTAAAGCTAAAATAAAGCTTAAACCAAAGAGCTAAATTAAACAATGTATTGTTTATAAAAATTATTACAATGATTAAAACTTAATTTTTTTTAAGTAATGATCAAACAAAATTCCTTCCATGTTTTAATTTTAATAGAAAATCTCCTTTGTTTGCCTAAATAAATAAAGTTTGATTTTCAATAATTTAATGATAAATGAAATTAATGTTTTATGCCTTCATTTGATAACTAGACACAACACAGAATTTCTCAGGAAAGAAAACATTTCATAAGGCTATTTTAAGAATAAATTTGAATTAAATTTATGTTTATTTTATGTTCAAATAATTAGACATGCTACAACACCGAATTTGGTAACAATAAACATATGGTGAAAGAAAATAAAACATTTCATCGAGCCCTAAACATGTAATGTTTGTTAAACTTTTAATAAACTAATGTGACGTTGTATAAGTTTAATGATTTTAATTAATTAGACATGCTTTTTTATTAATAACCATTAAAAAGGATTCCAGAAAAATTTTAAAGGAAAAAAAATTAATTTAGGAAAAATGTAAAACTGAATTTGGGAAAAAATAAATCTGATTTCATAGGGCCCTATATTTAACACACGATTATGATAGTAAGAAGAATTAATGTAAGGTTGTAAGAAAATGTTTTGTTTTCTAGAAAGACACTTTACGTGGATAAATGTATATTGGACCAAAGCGATGTGGACCAGGAGACTATAAAGAGTGGATAAAGATTTTCAATTTCACAAAGTGTTTAACAACCTAATGTTATGTTTATGTTCACCTATACTACAAAAGGGCTTTTAGTATATTTGCTGTATTTGTTGTTGTTTAATTTAATTTGTTTTTGTAAAATGTAACTTTATAATTGTCTTTTTTTTATTCATATAATTATTATAACACCTAAAATACAGGTAAAAAGTGTTTGTTTTAGCCAGTTAAAGTGTAGGTACATTGGGCCTCATTTATCAATCTAACGTAGAAACGATCGCAGATCCGTGCGCACAAATCAACTTACGACAGAGCTCACCTGTGATTTATGAAACATTCGTATGCCGCCAATCCCATCATACAAAAGATCGTACGTTGATAAATGTGGCGGCTGAAAACAATCGTCATTTGAATATTACGCCCCTAAAATCACCCCGGTTTAGAAGCCACGCCCCTAAAGTTTACGACACGGAGAAACATAACCCGGCCAAAAAGAGTAAGTAATCTTATGAGAGAGAGATTGATCTTACTCCAAAAACACCCGTTAACCTTATAATTGCAAACAATGACATTAATTGATCTGTATATTAAATATATTTAATATAGCCTACATATAAATTAAATATAACTAAACATTTATAAACATTATAAACACTATATAGATTATATAGTTTTCCTTAATCCACAACAAACCCTTTAAATTTAACGGTATTACTAAACAGAATACAACGTCAAGCTAAAATTAATTTATTAAAGCAAAACTAAACTCACGAGCCTCTCTTATTCGACATCCAAATGTTTCCATTTTTGCCATTTTGAAACATTTGGTTGCTAAACTATTATCTACAACGTATGATGTAAACAAGGCTTTGTACTTCACCTGTGTTCCAATATCCACGTAAAATATCACCTTTCACATGCGCAATAAATGCTTGTTTCGGCGCTGCACGCTGATTTTACAGTGGATCTTGTAAACTGTGCAGTGTAACATTTATGTTTGGTTGACTGCATTTTAGTTTGATTAATGGCTGAAATGTCAAGTTAGTAATGTGTGTGTGAGGGAGAGTGTGTGTGTGTGTGTGTGTGTGTGTGTGTGTGTGTGTGTGAGAGAGAGAGAGAGAGTGTGTGAGTGTGTGTGTGTGTGTGTGTGTGAGGCACTTGCGTGATCACCAATCAGTAAAATTTTAAAAAATAAAGATATAAAGAAAACAAATAAAATGCATTAAGAGTGTAACAAAAACGAAAGTGTTTTTTTTCTTTCTTCTTTTGTTAATCTGCTAATTAAGATAAATATATTTTGTGTAGCCCTATTTATTTTATTCCTTTTATAATTCCTCTCCATTCACAGAAGCGCTGCGGGTGTGTGATACGACGATGTGTGATTCCTCACGGTCTGTTCTTTATTCTGCTATTTGCGCATATAAAGCTAAAGCCCTGAAAGAAAAAAAAAACTGTTTGTCGGTTTAGGAAAATAATCCAAATGAACAAAATGCTGTCATTATACAATTCTCTACGCTGCACGCAAGTTCAGGATAACTCAAAATCTTACGTACACGAGCTCAGACCTTACGTGATATTTGATCGTAGCCACCGCTCACGTTCATATTGATCAATTCCAAGTTTTGCATAGAAACGACCGTACGCCCAATTTTCGGTCGTACGTTCATTTCGTAAATGAGGCCCATTGTGTGCACATGATCAGGATGGTACCACCTCCGCCTCATTTTGAGCCTGGAAAAACCCTGAGTGCACCTACATACAGACAGTTTCTCATGAGAACGCAGATTATTACTACATTTTAGAACTGGCATTTCTTATAAAAAAAAATTAATCATATTCTCTGCGTTAACATGAATTATCTTCAACCTGCTGAAATATTCCTATACAAATATATCCCTTCCAAATTTGCATTCTGAATAATAAATATATTTCCCCACTAACCTGCCGCATCAGCGCTTGTCTTCTCGTGAGCAGTATTGTTCTTTTACCGATCATATTTCATATCTGTTGAATGTACAGTTTTAAATTAATTTGACTGATAAACACCCTTATGAAAATTAACCATGGTTATACTCAGGGGCGCCGTAAGGGGGGGAAAAGTTAGGACGATTCTAAGGGCCCACGATGGGAGGGGGCCCCCGAGGGAGAAACGTGATTTCTACCGAGGGGAACGCTAGAGCCCTGCATTTCAGCCCGGCCCCGACTGGGCTTCGATCGGGCCAATTCACGTCATAATTCAGACCTTTAGGCTTCTCCTTATGTTTATATTTTAGACATCCATCAATTAGTGATGAAAAAAATTGCCGCGCTGGTGGAAACAACACGAGACCGTGCTGCCGCGGCTGTCAAGAGCGGCTTGACGGTGTTTAGAGTCCAGCAGCAGCAGAGAGCCGTCAGCTCAGCTGAAGAGTTCTGCTTCAAATACACACAATAAAGCTTGCCATAAACCCCAGCAAAAGTAATTACCATGAATGTGTCAGGGGGAAATAGTAAGGAGATATTTGAATTATTTACTAATAAACTAGTGTTTTCTGTGTCAGTGAAGAATCAGATGAAGATCCTGACTCACCGTCTCATTAGACGCGCCTTTAGAGAGAAGTGCATCTTCACGGATTATAATGAAAGAGTTTTTGTTTTTGTTTTTGATTTGATTTATTTCGTTAAGTAGTAATTTAAAGCTTTCTATAGATATATTTATCATGTCTGTGAGTCATGTATTCGCTGACTTTCGGTTCATTTTTGTGAAGTGCTCCTGTTCAAGACGAGACAGCACATCATTGTTTTCTTTATTTTATAAAATAATTTTATATATTCAGGGCTCTAGACTGCAACCATTTTTTTGAGAGTGTGCGAGTAAAAATTTGAAGTGGTCGCACTTTGTGTCACACACCGCACGTGTGAGTAGAGCAGAAGCAGTGTGTATGCAGAATGGGGCGTCAGCACGAGCGTGAAGGTGCGCGCAGCAGACGGAGCACAACGGAGGATTTGGTTTTCAAACTAAAGTAAAAGACCGCTTCTTAAACCAGAGAAGGTGAACATGTTGGTATTCTTGTAGAGAAAACATGC